>CM064486.1:4675090-4741980 GCA_032716605.1 Paralithodes platypus | reverse complement strand
AAAAATACCTACACTCAAACCACTGTCACCCTTGCCGTTTGTGCCCGAATGCGACCAATATCCAGACCACGTGATAGGATTGGGAAGGATCGCGAGTGTTCCGTTTCTGCAAAAAAACGTCGTCTTTTTTCAACATGTGTGGCGCGTTGCCGTGGTTGGATTCGGCGGCCCTCATATATATATATATGATATAGCTATATAATATATATATATATATATATAGATACTGTACAGTATCAATATAGTATATATCTGTATATTTACTCCTACTCTATATTTACCATTTACAGTATATATATAACATCTAGATCACCATATAGTTGGACTGCCCGTGAAACGAAAGAAGATAAAGAAAGTGATATAAGAACGGAAGAGGGAAGATGATTGATAAAGATAGGGAACAAAGGAAAAGTACATTCATTTTATGAAAAGCCTACCAGGAGCATACTTGATGGGATCACCGGCATTCTCAATGCCACCAATAATAGTCCAGCGGCTAAGTGAATAATCATGCACTTTTTGAGAAAAGCATGGAACTTGGTAGACCACTGTTTAAGTATACACCATAAGCAACATTTGTAAAAAAAAAAAGATTTGGAGGCAAGCTGGATCTGCCCTATGATGGCCATGGGCGTGCCATCCTATAGGAAACTGGCCGCCATCGGATTTTCGAATAAATACTTTTATATCATACACACACGACATCGGGTAATTGCAAATGCATACATAAAAGTATGCCAATTCTATGTTTTTCTAGACACTGATAAATCGATTAAGATCATTATCTGTGGTTTGGATCTGGGGCTGCCTATGCACTTATGGGGGTATTCAGAGGAGGGTCTTTTTTGGGGTTTAGTAATAATGGCATTTTATCAAAGGTAAAATAGAAAAGCGAACTGTATTTTCCATCATAACTCAAAAAATACTGTTTTTAGTCAATAAACAATTCTAAGTAAAGTACATAAAGCACACACTGATCATTACATATATGTATAAACTTTTGTTCATTCATTTATAATTGCTTGGAGAAATCTCTTTGGAAATGACACTAGCAGCGAATTCCATAAGAGGGCGGTGGCTTGAAAAGTGTGTTTTCAGTAGTCATTTTATTCCACCTTAATTACTAGTAACCTATAACAAAATAAACTATTTATGAGTATAATTGTCAATCTTGCAATATAATTACACATACATATTAATTTCACATACATAATCAGGCACAGTGGAATAGATCCACTGCAGGCACCTGTACATGGTTTGTTCTAAGATCAGAAAGAAACACTATTTACATAATATTCCAATCAAGTAAGCTTGTAAATGCTCTCCAAAGTCAAACTTTTTAAATGAAAGAATGTATGTACACTCCTTTTCTTTAATTTCAGGCATAACATTGTATTCAATAAACATGTTTTATATTTATTCATATATTATGACCAACAACAATACCAACACAAATAATTTATCACAATGATCATTTTACAAAATTTCTCTGCTAATGAGCACATCTTAGTCCTTAGCTCGCCTTCATGTCACGATTACAACCCATGACCACACTTGCAAAGTAATGTGCAGGGCAGATTATCTTTGACACATTTACACCGACCTTGGCAACCTTTAGTACATCCACACTTTATCACAGCGTGACACGCTACTCCAGCAGGAGGTTGGTCCATCCACTTGACTTCCCATCCAGTCAGGTCTCCTTTTTAGTCCACCCAAAATCTGCTGGCTGGGCAGGTGTGGTGCTTTATCCAGGGCCTGGTTCCACACATGTCCAGCCTGGTATCCTACTCGAAGCAGGTGTTGGTTCAGACTATCCTGTGTCGGTGGTATATTTTCTATGTTCCTGTGTTTTCTGTGTGAAAAGAGTCTGCCTCGCAATATTTACACTTTCATCAGAGCTTCCTCGGTCATATAACAGAACCACAAATCTTTCAAAGGTTGGTAAAAGTTCTCTTATATCAGCTGATGTTGGAGTCTGGGCAAGTGCACACAAAGCAGGTGTGATATCAGGGTAGATATTCCAAGTAGTCCACGCTGTAAGTTTCCCTCTCCAGCAAAACTGGATGTGGTGTCGCACCCTGTGAGTGCATGGAAAGCAGGCAAAAGCTTTGCACTTCTGATCACCTAACATCTGAGCTATGAGAGTTTGCGTCGATGTACCGAAAATATTTCCCTGTCCCAAAGCCTATGTTAAGCTTTTCACATCCTATCCTGCTAGCTTGGCTGACAGCTAGCACAACAACATCAGTGTCAAACAGTCATGATCGTGATTCTCCTCAAAGCTTGGACTGCACCATCTGCTGCATGAAGGAGCATCCGAGGTATCTGCTTCCTCTTGTGTACAAGGGGCCAGGTGATCTTTCAATAACTGGTACTGAGCGCTGCACCTTATCTCCAAGAGTCATTACCACTAAACCGTGGAACTGCTTCCCAGTCAGTCGTTCACTTAGAAGACTGAACAGTTCTGTCTTGTTGCCATCTTCCCGTTGAAATGTTTACCAGTTTCCAGGTAATTTGTTTTTTCCTTCCGCTCTTATCCGTGTGCCTTTGCCCCTCTTCGTCCGTGTGGCTGCCTTCAGACTGTCAGATCTGCACGTATCAAAAACTACATCAACACGGCACACAGAGCCCCTGAATTGTTTACCTATGTAGTTCATGAACTCAGATGCGTACTCGTCGAATGTATTTGCTGTGACAGGTTTCATCATATTTACTATAACTGCACCATCAATAACAACCATATCTGTGTCAGGCTCCGTGTTCTCAGCACCATTTCTGTGTGGGACAACATTTTCCAGGCACTGAAGGAGGTCGGATTTTGTGCCCAGTCTAAGCTGTCCATAATCAGATAGTGAAGGGGGATAAGAATGGTTTTCATGCCTGAAAAAGTCTTCAAGATCAGTATCACGTACTTGGCTAGCAATAAACAATGTTGAGAATAAAGTGCGGTCACGTTTCATGGAGAGCAGCTGCCTGGGTGCACGATTTTTCTTTGAGTGTACGTGATCTAAACAACTGCACATTGTTCTTTGGTAATCTTTCACTGATCCCAAACAGTGGCATTTCACTAGTCTGTTTTCAAAAGAATTCGTTGCATTTATCTTCACCTCGTTTTTCTATGTTGCGCATTGATTTCAACAACTGCAGTATCTACCACCTCCCGTGTGTCAAGAACTATAAGATCACCACTGGTATCAGTGAATGGGTTACCCATACTCTTCATTGTTTCAACGAGGGACTTGGCATGATCGAGATATAATGTTTGAGCAGCTGGTTTGTCCTCATGGTGATGTAGGTGGAAGTCTGTTTCCTTCTTGTCAAATACACTCCGAAATTCCCCAACAACTCTTGCCATCTCTGGTCCAGCTACCATCCATCTCAATAGTGCTTCAGGCTTCTCAGTGAGTCCAACTGCTCCACCATCACCTTTCACGCAGGCATTATTTGCTCGTGACCTTCGTCCAAAGCCATCCTGGAAAATGGCCGGTATGATTTCTTAATGGTGAACTTGCCCTCACAGAATGCTGCATATATGTCTGGTTGCTTCTCACTCAATGTTATTAGGTCTCGCAGGTGAATGGCTACAGCATGTGCATAGTTGTGGTGATTCAGAGCGTGGAAAAGCCATTGAAGACGTGTCAGGTCATCCACATACAAATGAAGTTGCCATCATGTACAGATCTATAAAAATATAAACAACCAACCCTTTCTGGCTTCAATAGCACTCAATATAAGCAAATATGTGCCAGTAACATGTCCCAAACAACCAAATTATTTTTGAGTGTTGCCAATAAGAAAAAATATGTGTTGCCAATCTAATATGATGCTAATACCTAAAAGATAGACAAATATAGCGTCAACCATCAAGCACAGTATCGCATGAGACCAAAAATGCTAGAATTAACATAAATAAACATCATACAAAATAACACGCAGTCACAAACATGTAATATTGACATTTTCTGTTTGGAGATAATAGAGATTTCTTTAAATATATCATATACAACTAAACATATTACATGCTACTAAAAATAAATTATACATCTATGTAACGATCAGAGTGAGTTCTTTCAACTTTACTAAGTAGTCATCATTGAAATAAACAATATTTTTTGAGCTATGAGAAAAATAAAGTTTGCTTTTCTATTTTACCTTTGATAAAATGACATTATTTACTAAAATAAAGCCCTTGACTATAATTATAGGACCAAAGTAATGATCTTAATCGATTTATCAGTGTCTAAAACATAAATTGGCATACTTTTATGTATGCATTTGCAATACCTGAGTCGTGTGTGTTGATATGAAAGTATTTATTCGAAATCGATGGCGGCCATTTTTCAAGATGGCCGCCATGGCCATCATAGGGCAGATCCAGATTGCCTCCAATCTTTAAAATGTTGCTTATGGTGTATACTAACAGTGTACCAAGTTCCATGCTTTTATCAAAAAGTGCACGATTTGGTCCAATAGTGACAATTAGCCGCTGGACTACAAGGGAACCGGCAATATATTTCACCAACTCTCATTTGGAAGTTTCTTAAGGGGGGTCACCTGCTTTTTTGTATCTTTCTCTCCCTCTCTCTTTGGCTTGTATCCATTCGGCCCCATTCAGCCAACTGGTTTAAGACGTTTATCCCCATCCAGGTGTCAATTTCTTCCTGGCGAGCGATAGCGAGCAAGCATTGTATGGAGAAATCCGGCTTCGCCGGAGACATTTTTCTATCGAAAAATTTACAAGTTTAGCTTGCTGTCAAAACAAAAATATATATATGCTAGCTCGCTACCGCTCGGGTTCGAACCCCACACCCAGGCATTTCAAAACCTGGGGAGTTTTCAGGAGGGTTAAAATCCCTCCAGGGTTCGAGCCCCGCGCCAGGCATCTCAAAACCTGGGGAGTTTTCAGGAGGGTTAAAATCCCTCCAGGGTTCGAGCCCCGCGCCAGGCATCTCAAAACCTGGGGAGTTTTCAGGAGGGTTAAATTCCCTTCGCACCCAGTATTTCAATTTCTATTCAAACTATTATATCTAACTTTCTTCTCTACAATATTCCAACTCCTTTAGCTCTGTCTCCATTCTCTGTATCCAAGGCGACACTCATAGATCCTTGGATCTTTGTTTTTAACATGTTCCCCTTTAATGTCCACATCAAACAGTGGGCCTGCCTTTCCACCCAACAGACCTTGTTTAGTATAAAAAAAAAAAATGTATATTAACTTCGGTACAATCACGGTAATAATGTGTGTTCTATCGTATAAATGCCAAGTTAGTGTATTTTTCCAGCAAAATACGGCAAAAATATGAATATCTTTATTTCGTACGGAAGTACCGGTAAATATAGTAGTTCACCAGTTACAAAAAGGTACATAGGTTAAGAAAATAACGGAAAAATATATAGTACATGTTAATAAAGTTATGATAATTGACAAACACAAAGTAAGACATCTCATTAACCATAATTCGTATATGCAGTTTTCTTCCATATGTAAAACAACAATAATAATAATAATAATATATAAATAAATTAATGAATTAATTGAAAAATGAATTTAAGCTTTGTACTTTGAAAATTATGGTGTTTGATGACTTTCGCCAACTATTAACCCCTACTGTACCGGCGACGTCTTTTACATTATATTCTGGCAACTATTTTGACGATTATATTTAGTTTAGGAAGGTTCTGTAGCAATTGTAAGGCTTTGAAGTATCTCAATCAACCCTTTTAGCTACCACAGATCCTTCTTAAGCTGCATAAAATCACGTAAATTTAGCTTGAATAGAATATAACAGACGTCGCTGGTACAGAAGGGGTTAAGTAATCCTACCACAGCCTTCCGTTGTACCTCATGGAAGGAAACAGTTCGGACGCACTAGATAAGCGAGCTGCCCCCATTATTATACGTAGGCTATTATTATCACATATGCGTAGGTGATTTATAGTCGATATTATCTATTTATCAATTAAGGATAAACCGTAAAAAGTGGCGTGGACACATTTGAAAAGCAGTCAGTTTGTGTAGGTGCTACAGGACACGAAATGTCTGTAAATCATGTTGCTTCTCACGCAGAAACCTCTTTACATATTTTCAACATGGCTGTTATCTTGGTTTGCATGAGTGAGTATGTAATCATGATATTGTGTTTTTTTCACAAACTCTATGTCATTGTTGTTGACAGAGATGGCAGATTTTGGTTTCCAAGTGTATCAGAGTTGAAAATCATACTTATAATAAGGTGCAAGTGTTTAGAAGCCATAAACTCACAATGTCACCAGCTTAAAATAGATGATTTATTATTCATTCGAAACACAACCAAACCTTTTTCTTATATAATAGTTCAGACAGTTCATCCATATAACAATTGAAAATATATGGAGACAGAGTTCTACCTTGTTTTCAAATCGCGTATTCAGGAAGAGTGTCCCTTAATGCACAGATACATAATTCGCACATTCGCTATTATAGAAATTAATTTCATAACTGAATACTCAATTTGTGTCAAAAATGGGCTACGATAACGGTTTGCTAGTGGCAGGGCGAATGAAAACCTTGGCAGCACTACATCAAGTCGATCTTCTTCCCACGGATGCTCGGCAAAGCCTCATTCCTCAGTAAAAATGAAAGCGTAAACTATTCGATTAACGGAATTCAACTATGGAACATAAATAAAGAAACGGATCTTGGATAAACTATAACAAGCTATTTAAAACCTGCCCAACAAGTCGCTGAAGTTGTTGTAAAGGCAAATCAAGTTATGGCTTCATTGGGAGATCTTTTGAATATAGATCCAAAAATGTTGTACACACTTTATATAATTCATTGGTTCGTCCGCATTTGGTCGCCATACTATACAAAGGACATTGAAAAACTAGAGAGAGTACAATGGAGAGTAACTAATTTGATTCCCCGACTAAGAAATAAAAACCATATGAGGAACGACTAAATGAGTTAAACCTATTTACCTTGACAAACCACAGAAAGAGACCTAATCCAAGTTTTTAAAATTATCAAAATCCATGACAACATGGATACAACAAAGTATTTCACAATAGATAACACAAATTACACAAGAAATAATTTATTCACATGCAGCGAAGCACTTCTTTTAAACAGAGTAGTCAATTTACGGAACAAATTGCCTAGAAATTTTGTTGAGTGCCATACAGTCCAGTCATTTAAATACCGCCTAGATAAATGACTTGCCATGAATCCCCGACTAACTGCGTTTGTGCCCGAGTAATGTGATCGTGTCAATATTATTCATACTACTAGAATTTATTTTTTTGGTCCACAGTTGCCTACTAAAAAAAAAAAATAATAATAATAATAATAATAATAATATTTATTCAGTTAGCAATTTACAAAGTTGGTACCACATAGTATATTACAAAATATGACATGTACCAGCCTTGCATAATTCCAACTAAGGATAGCCCAATAAGGCCGTTAGGCGTATTTCCATTGGGGTCCTTGTGGGATTAGGTTAGCGGGGGAAATGGGCAGGAAAAAAAAACAAAAACAAAAAAAACAATTAGAGAAAGTATTTCTAGGGGGTTATTTTAAGATACCTTACATCCTATAATAAATATCAGTAATCCGTAATCAGTAATCATTTCAGTTTGGTTTGTCTATCTCTTATGTCGTATTTAGTAGTAGACATAAGTTTGGTGCTCCCTTCTCGCAGCTGTCCGGTTCAGGTGTTCCTTCAGGCTACGTCTGAAGGAATACAGTGTTCTCTTTTCACGGACTGACTGGGGTAAGTCGTTCCAGTCTTTGATGGCTGTGAAGAAGAATGTTTGCTTACCCTGTCCTTGGATTCTCGGGACCTTAAAATTAATCATCCCGGATCAATAGGATCAATAGGTCTTTTGTTGCTTGTATTCCTTTGAAATATCCACACCGCCTCCATCATATCCACACAGCTCCCATTAATATCCACACAGCCTCCATCAATAACCACAGAGCTCCCATTAATATCCACAGAGCTCCCATCAATATCCACACAACCTTCATCAATATCCACCAGTTTCCCATTATTGTTGCCACAATCTGTCATTAATATCCACACAGCCATAAATCAGTATCTAAACAGTCTTGGTTGATATTAACACAAGCCCTCATCAGCATTTATGACTAATATCCATAGCAATCCAATTTATATTTATCAACACATTTCCCATATAAATATTCAAATTGCCTATCATCATCATCAACAAATAACTATCCACCCAGTCACACATACATATTTGCGCATTAGTATAACTCACTCTTCTATTAATATCCTCATAACTCCAATGAATGAACATCAATTCTGTCACCCCCCTCAATACTACCTTTTATTATTATCATATGATCACTCACACTCACACGCTTCCATCATTGTAGCGTAAAACGCCACCTCGTTCAACAATTCTCTGGAGTGTAAAGTTTTCATTTCCTGAGATACACCAACATACTATAAGACCTTCGTCTCATTCAGGATGAGATAAAAAGTATCTTGGATAAGTATTTTCAATTTAAGATGAGCATGTACAGTCGGCCACATTAATTCATACCTTCCCTTTCTTATGCAGTATAATTATAGAAGTATGAACAGTATATACAAATAATGTGTTATGAAACTAAGATACCACCCCTGAATATGGTTGTAAGAGGCTGGTATAATCTTTATTGAACTGAGTAGAAGGTCCTTTTATTGACTGAAAGGTCAGGGAGTGAACAGAATATGCAGACAATGGTATTAAAGGTTATCATTTGTACATAGAAATATGAATTTAAGTAACATATATATACTATGGTGACAATAAGATGCACTCAAGGGCACCTAAGGTGAATCAAAATATAGGAATATACAAAGTTCCGCCCTATGTTGCATAAAATCGTCTAATGATAGCCACAATAAACTGTCAAAATACGCCATAATATTCTAAGGGTTAAACTGGTAACTCTGATAATATGCAGTAGCCTCTGTGTATCGGGTTTCAATACCACATCCACCAGCTCACGTCTATGGTGCTCAGGTACATCGTGATCCTTTGACACTTTTCATTCGGTATAAAAACAAAAACACATTCAGCTATGTGTTGGTGTTTTCAAGGGATTTTTTTTTTCTTCAGCTCTTTATTACCCTTTATCAGTTTCGAACCCACATAAGATAATACAGTGCTATACATTATTACACATACTTAACAGTTTGATTTTAATGGGCTAACGATTCAAATGGCTTGAGAGTGTACTCCAGTTGTACCGTAACCATCAAGCACCCTATCAACATCAGCAAGTGGGTAAACACACAAACAGATGCCGGTCAACGCACTGCCCACGCCCCGACGATCATTAACGTTGGATAAAATAAAATAAATAAAAACATTAAAATTTTAATACAGGATCACATCCCACAACAAGAGAACTTAAATAAAAAGCAATTGGTAAACCTTATAGAGCTCGGACAACTTTCATAGACTAAGATAAAGTTATAATAATTGTTATTAAAAGTTATGAGCGTTGCGTTTGCGAAGGAAGTCTGCGGTCAATACTCCACTTACTGTACCACTAGTGTGTGTGTGTGTATGTTTTTTTGTTTTTGTTTTTTACTGAATACTCAGCTTTACATGCCGACCTGTCAAATCAAAAGATAAATTTGTCTCCCTCATTAATTTGCTCTTAGTGAAGTCAGAATTAACCCTTTCGCTATCCTGTGGACTTGGGGGTTGCCGTTTAGCATTCAGAAATAGAGTTCTCTCAATCTCATAATTACCTCTCCAAAATTAGTTTTCTGCCCGCAGCTAACTCAAAGATAACTGCAGAGGTTGAAGTAACTAAATTAAAGGTTTCTAAACACCCATGATGGTCACAAAGGGTTTTAAATATCCCAGAAAGGGCTCAAATTGCGTCCTGTGCGTAAAAGGGTTAAGAATATGGAAAAATTGAACGCCTGACTATATGCATCCAAATTAGTTAGAATATGAAGGAGGGTAGGAAGGTTACATTTGTTTAGCTTTAACTTTAATAGCCTTGCCTTGGTTTTTGCTTCACTTAGAGGAAAGGGGAGATGAAACTTTGGTCTTTGACCGTACATTCCAGTTTGAACGTTTGTGTGAGTGGCTTGACATTTTATGTTTTTTTTTTTTTTCTATGTGAGTGAGAGACAAAAGGTAGAACTGCCTGTAGCGAGTGCCTCCCCCATAGTTCAAAGAGTGACAGGGCCAAAATCAAGGGACGTTCGAGCCAAAATGCCTGGACACACGGAGTTTGAAGCAATTTGAGTCATAGGAGGAGGGAAAGACTGATTCTGTGAGAGAGTTCCAGAGCTCAGCTGTTGAATAGAAGAAAGACAGAGTAACGTTTCACTCTTGGGTTGGAAAGTTGCACAGAGTAAGGGTGGGATTGTGTTGCAAGACGGGTACCACGTACCCTACGTAGAGGAGGTGGTATACACTGGGAGAGCTCTGAGGAGCACTGATTATTGTAGTAGCGATAGAATAGCAAGAGAGATGCAACATTGTGGTGAAGAGAGAGAGAGAGTTGGTGAGTGGACGGGAATTAATTATACGAAAGGCCTTCCTTTCTACTTTGTCTAGAAGTGCGGTGTGAGAGGATCCTCCCCACACATGTGAACAATATTCAATACAAGGACGCAGTGTGCAGAGCAAGAAGCTGTGCAGGGGTAAAAAACTCCTTGAGGCGGTTGAGCACATCCAGCTCCTGGGAGGCTGCCTTAGCAAGACTGGTAATAATTATGGTCCTTCCAAGTGAGAGCAGAAGAAAAAGAGACACCAAGAATATAAAGAGAAGATGAAGGATTGATTTTTGTATTGTTGAAGAATAAGAGATAGTCCTTTGGGAGTTCCGGACAGGTAGATATATGGAGAAATTGGGTTTTGGAAGCATTAAAGATAACAAGGTTTTCTCTGCCCCAATTGGAAATAGTAGTTAGATCAAAAGATAAGTGTTCTATGGCTTCATTACGTTTGTCTTTCAGGGATTGCTGGCTGGGGCGTTCTGGGCGTTCTGATGTAAACATCAAAATCTTGCGAAGGTTTGATTTTTACACAATGTCACATGCTAAGTTAAATAAAATCGACTAGCTAGAAGACATAAATTAAATTATCATTATACTGAAGGAGTTACTTGACCATAAGACGCCTTTAATAAGCTAAATACAATGTTCTATAGATACCTAAAATAGAATCATAAGGCACCATCTTACTGAAAGTGTTAATGTGGTCCAGGAACTACCATGACTGGCAACACCTGACCCCTGATGACCTGACAGAGACAGGGACTTGGTAATTGGTCCTCATGATTCAATTAGGTCACACACTCTGGCCGCCGGGAACAAAGGACAAGTTGGAAGACATACGCCATAGTGAGTCTTTGATATGGTGCGGCGAAGATAATTACCAAGAAGAAGAAGAAGAGCATATTCTACGTCATGAACTAGCTATGTTCTTTTAAGAATTGTTCACCTGATCTTCCGTCAGTATTTGGTTGTTGTCGTTGTTGTTGTTCCCCAGGCTGTCTGACCGAACAGCCCCAAGGTCCCGAACAAGGCCAAGGCCATAACCAAGCCCAATATCAAGTATAAATATACAAAAATACATATTCTTTGTATATTTATACTTGATATTGACAGATAACTTTAATTTAAAGGCGATAATAGGGTTGGGTGGTGGATGATAAGTACCGTGTTTGATGGAGGAGCAATAATGGTGTGGTGGTTCTCACAGGTAAGCCACGGTAGCCGTGTCCATTTCTTAGTCATAAATGTGCGACTTTAACCTCATGACACAGGGACAAGTGGCGTATTTCTACACTCTTGGTAATGCACTATATTGACCAAAATTAGGGGACGGTGTGAAAAAAGCTGTCAAAATATCATACTGATCCAACTGTTTGTTAATAAGTTATTCCCGAAAAACTATGCCACACGGCCTCTGAAACCCATAGTAGGTCATATACTTTGACCTAGTTGTCATATATGTACGGACAATTTTAAATTAGATTTACCCTTTTGAGAGTTCCATGATAGATATGATTTTTTTTTTGGGGATAAAAAACACCATCTGAGGTAGAGCACTTTATTGACAACGTTTCGCAGATAGCTTCATCAGGTCATCTGCGAAACGTTGTCAATAAAGTGCTCTACCTCAGATGGTGTTTTTTATCCATTCTGTCTACTTTTCAAGTACCGCTCAACATGAACATTTTTGTCAGCATTTCTTAGTATCTTCGGTTTTTCCACAGTATTTTTTCGTGCAGACTTTTATATTTAGTATATTTTAGGTATTGCTAATTCGCAAGTAGTTTCCATACTTGTTTATAAATTACAATATGTAAATTATTGTTCACAGATTACTGATGATGGCATGAAAATATATCGAAAAGTCTTCTAATATGAAAATATAGATTATTTTTATCACGAGTTTGGTTGTCCTCTTCCTATTAAAACAAAATTATGATTAGGCAAAAGTAGGATGGGTAAGGTAAATGCCTGGGAGACCATAGTGCACCGCCTGACTGACAGACATAATGAGTACCGTACTTAAGTTCTCTCAAGCTTGTGAGGGACAAGCGATGGTTGACTTGATGCAGTGTTAGCAAGGTTTTCTTTCGCTCTACCACTAGCAAAACTGATCACAGCCCAATTTGCATGAGGATTGTGTTTCCAGGTTTTGTATTATATTTTTTCACCAACCAACTTCACTTCTAAACTCAATTAATAATGAAATCAACAAATACATGTGGCACTCCAAGGCCTCGAACCTAGGATACTCACACCGAAATTCCACGCAATTATGCATTACGCTATCAAGACAGAGGACTTTTAAAGTCCAAACAATTGTCATTTGGGCCCTTCTAGGAGGCCATTTCATATACAAAATCCTAAACTAATTGTCCGATTTCAATTCTGTTTGCGCCATTCGATTCAGCGTGTCAAAGTAAACTTATGGTTAAAATTTGAAAAAAATCCATACATAGATAACTCGTCTATACAGTTTTTAAACATTAAAATAGGCCTATTGGGCCTAAAAATTGGTCAAAATTAAAAAAATCATATGCCGTTGGAATTGTAATGAGACGAATCCATATATACCCATGAAAACTCGAAATTCGAAAGTCGCCCGCCAAGTGCAAAAATTTGCCTGGGCTTAATTAAATTAAACGAAGAGATTTTGGAAACAAATATTTTCGATTCTGGGCGAAGGCTGGTCGAAAATGCAATCTACGACCATGTATAGAAGCTGCTCGTCGAGAAAAATCGAATGGCACCAAGTACAAGTCCCTAAGACTTATAGTTTGGGCTATATAGGAGTTTTAAAGTCCAAAAAATTGTCATTTGGGCCCTTCTGGGAGGCCAAGTCAAATACGAAATCCTTACCTAATTGTCCGATTTCAATTCTGTCTGCACCATTCGATTCAGCGTGTCAACGTGAACTTTAGGTAAAAATTTGAACACAATCCATACATAGATAACTCGTCTATGGATTTTTTAAACTTTAAAATAGACCTATTGGGCCTAAAAATTGGTCAAAATTAAAAAATTCATATACCGTTGGAATCGTAATGACGAGACAAATCCATATATACCCATGAACAATCGAAATTCGAAAGTCGCCCGCCAAGTGCAAAAATTTGCCTGGGCTTAATTAAAACCCAAGGTTTTTTGAGAAAATTTTTCCGATTCTGGCCGAATGGCTGGGCGAAAATGAAATCTAAGACCATGTCTAGAAGCAGCTCGGCGATGAAAATCGAATGGCACCAAGTAGAATTCCCTAGGACTTATAGTTTGGGCTAGAGAGGACTTTTAAAGTCCATAAAACGGTCCCCTGGGCCCTCCAAGAAGCCCAGTCAAAATCGAAATCGTAAACTAATGGTCCGATTTTAATTATGTTTGTGCCATTCGATTCAGCTTACCAAATTGTACTTATGGTATAAATTTAAACACAATCCGTGCATAAATAACTCGTCTATGGAGTTTTTAAACTTTAAAATAGGCCTAGGGGGCCTAAAAATAGGTCAAAATTAAAATAAATTATATCGTTGAATCCGCAACGGCGAGACGAATCCAAATATGTAATAAAATTGACAAGTCAAAATTCGACCAAAATCACCGATTTGCCCAAGGTTTTTTGAGACTTTTTTTTTCGATTCTGGGCGAATGGCTGGGCGAAAATGAAATCTAATACCATGTCTAGAAGCAGCTCGGCGAGGAAAATCGAATGGCACCAAGTAGAATTCCCTAGGACTTATAGTTTGGGCTAGAGAGGACTTTTAAAGTCTAAAAAACGGTTCCCTGGGCCCTCCAAGAAGCCCAGTCAAAATCGAAATCCTAAATTAATGGTCCGATTTTAATTCTGTTTGCGCCATTCGATTCAGCTTGCCAAAGTGTACTTATGGTATAAATTTAAACAAAATCCGTTCATAAATAACTCGTCTATGGATTTTTTTAAATTTTAAAATAGGCCTAGGGGGCCTAAAAATAGGTCAAAATTAAAATAAATTATACAGTTGAATCCGCAACGGCGAGACGAATCCAAATATGTAATAATATTGACAAGTCAAAATTCGACCAAAATCACCGAGATGCCCAAGGTTTTTTGAGACTTTTTTTTTTCGATTCTGGGCGAATGGCTGGGCGAAAATGAAATCTAATACCATGTCTAGAAGCAGCTCGGCGAGAAAAATCGAATTGCACCAAGTAGAATTCCCTAGGACTTATAGTTTGGGCTACAAAGGACTTTTAAAGTCCAAAAAACGGTCCCCTGGGCCCTCCAGGAAGCCCAGTCAAAATCGAAATCCTAAACTAATGGTCCGATTTTAATTATGTTTGCGCCATTCGATTCAGCTTGGCAAAGTGTACTTATGGTATAAATTTAAAAAAAATTAGTTCATAAATAACTCGTCTATGGAGTTTTTAAACTTTAAAATAGGCCTAGGGGGCCTAAAAATAGGTCAAAATTAAAATAAATTATACCGTTGAATCCGCAACGGCGAGACGAATCCAAATATGTAATAATATTGACAAGTCAAAATTCGACCAAAATCACCGATTTGCCTGGGCTTAAACCCAAGGTTTTTTGAGCATTTTTTTCTCGATTCTCGACTCAAGGTTTTTTGAGAAAAATATTTCCGATTCTGGCCGAATGGCTGGGCGAAAATGAAATCTAAGACCATGTCTAGAAGCAGCTCGGCGAGAAAAATCGAATGGCACCAAGTAGAATTCCCTAGGACTTATAGTTTGGGCTAGAGAGGACTTTTAAAGTCCATAAAACGGTTCCCTGGGCCCTCCAAGAAGCCCAGTCAAAATCGAAATCCTAAACTAATGGTCCGATTTTAATTATGTTTGTGCCATTCGATTCAGCTTACCAAATTGTACTTATGGTATAAATTTAAACACAATCCGTGCATAAATAACTCGTCTATGGAGTTTTTAAACTTTAAAATAGGCCTAGGGGGCCTAAAAATAGGTCAAAATTAAAATAAATTATATCGTTGAATCCGCAACGGCGAGACGAATCCAAATATGTAATAATATTGACAAGTCAAAATTCGACCAAAATCACCGATTTGCCAAAGTTTTTTTGAGAAAAATATTTCCGATTCTGGGCGAATGGCTGGGCGAAAATGAAATCTAAGACCATGTCTAGAAGCAGCTCGGCGAGGAAAATCGAATGGCACCAAGTAGAATTCCCTAGGACTTATAGTTTGGGCTAGAGAGGACTTTTAAAGTCCAAAAAACGGTTCCCTGGGCCCTCCAAGAAGCCCAGTCAAAATCGAAATCCTAAACTAATGGCCCGATTTTAATTCTGTTTGCGCCATTCGATTCGGCTTGCCTAAGTGTACTTATGGTATAAATTTAAACACAATCCGTTCATAAATAACTCGTCTATGGAGTTATTAAACTTTAAAATAGGCCTAGGGGGGCCTAAAAATAGGTCAAAATTAAAATAAATTATACCGTTGAATCCGCAACGGCGAGACGAATACAAATATGTAATAATATTGACAAGTCAAAATTCGACCAAAATCACCGAGATGCCTGGGCTTAATTAAAACCCAAGGTTTTTTGAGAAAATTTTTCCGATTCTGGCCGAATGGCTGGGCGAAAATGAAATCTAAGACCATGTCTAGAAGCAGCTCGGCGATGAAAATCGAATGGCACCAAGTAGAATTCCCTAGGACTTATAGTTTGGGCTACAGAGGACTTTTGAAGTCCAAAAAACGGTCCCCTGGGCCCTCCAGGAAGGACCAGTCAAAATCGAAATCCTAAACTAATAGTCCGATTTTAATTCTGTTTGCGCCATTCGATTCAGCTTGCCAAAGTGTACTTATGGTATAAATTTAAACAAAATCCGTTCATAAATAACTCGTCTATGGAATTTTTAAACTTTAAAATAGGCCTAGGGGGGCCTAAAAATAGGTCAAAATTAAAATAAATTATACCGTTGAATCCGCAACGGCGAGACGAATACAAATATGTAATAATATTGACAAGTCAAAATTCGACCAAAATCACCGATTTGCCTGGGCTTAATTAAAACCCAAGGTTTTTTGAGAAAATTTTTCCGATTCTGGCCGAATGGCTGGGCGAAAATGAAATCTAAGACCATGTCTAGAAGCAGCTCGGCGATGAAAATCGAATGGCACCAAGTAGAATTCCCTAGGACTTATAGTTTGGGCTAGAGAGGACTTTTAAAGTCCATAAAACGGTCCCCTGGGCCCTCCAAGAAGCCCAGTCAAAATCGAAATCGTAAACTAATGGTCCGATTTTAATTATGTTTGTGCCATTCGATTCAGCTTACCAAATTGTACTTATGGTATAAATTTAAACACAATCCGTGCATAAATAACTCGTCTATGGAGTTTTTAAACTTTAAAATAGGCCTAGGGGGCCTAAAAATAGGTCAAAATTAAAAATAAATTATATCGTTGAATCCGCAACGGCGAGACGAATCCAAATATGTAATAAAATTGACAAGTCAAAATTCGACCAAAATCACCGATTTGCCCAAGGTTTTTTGAGACTTTTTTTTTCGATTCTGGGCGAATGGCTGGGCGAAAATGAAATCTAATACCATGTCTAGAAGCAGCTCGGCGAGGAAAATCGAATGGCACCAAGTAGAATTCCCTAGGACTTATAGTTTGGGCTAGAGAGGACTTTTAAAGTCTAAAAAACGGTTCCCTGGGCCCTCCAAGAAGCCCAGTCAAAATCGAAATCCTAAATTAATGGTCCGATTTTAATTCTGTTTGCGCCATTCGATTCAGCTTGCCAAAGTGTACTTATGGTATAAATTTAAACAAAATCCGTTCATAAATAACTCATCTATGGATTTTTTAAATTTTAAAATAGGCCTAGGGGGCCTAAAAATAGGTCAAAATTAAAATAAATTATACAGTTGAATCCGCAACGGCGAGACGAATCCAAATATGTAATAATATTGACAAGTCAAAATTCGACCAAAATCACCGAGATGCCCAAGGTTTTTTGAGACTTTTTTTTTTCGATTCTGGGCGAATGGCTGGGCGAAAATGAAATCTAATACCATGTCTAGAAGCAGCTCGGCGAGAAAAATCGAATTGCACCAAGTAGAATTCCCTAGGACTTATAGTTTGGGCTACAAAGGACTTTTAAAGTCCAAAAAACGGTCCCCTGGGCCCTCCAGGAAGCCCAGTCAAAATCGAAATCCTAAACTAATGGTCCGATTTTAATTATGTTTGCGCCATTCGATTCAGCTTGGCAAAGTGTACTTATGGTATAAATTTAAAATAAATTAGTTCATAAATAACTCGTCTATGGAGTTTTTAAACTTTAAAATAGGCCTAGGGGGCCTAAAAATAGGTCAAAATTAAAATAAATTATACCGTTGAATCCGCAACGGCGAGACGAATCCAAATATGTAATAATATTGACAAGTCAAAATTCGACCAAAATCACCGATTTGCCTGGGCTTAAACCCAAGGTTTTTTGAGCATTTTTTTCTCGATTCTCGACTCAAGGTTTTTTGAGAAAAATATTTCCGATTCTGGCCGAATGGCTGGGCGAAAATGAAATCTAAGACCATGTCTAGAAGCAGCTCGGCGAGAAAAATCGAATAGCACCAAGTAGAATTCCCTAGGACTTATAGTTTGGGCTAGAGAGGACTTTTAAAGTCCATAAAACGGTTCCCTGGGCCCTCCAAGAAGCCCAGTCAAAATCGAAATCCTAAACTAATGGTCCGATTTTAATTATGTTTGTGCCATTCGATTCAGCTTACCAAATTGTACTTATGGTATAAATTTAAACACAATCCGTGCATAAATAACTCGTCTATGGAGTTTTTAAACTTTAAAATAGGCCTAGGGGGCCTAAAAATAGGTCAAAATTAAAATAAATTATATCGTTGAATCCGCAACGGCGAGACGAATCCAAATATGTAATAATATTGACAAGTCAAAATTCGACCAAAATCACCGATTTGCCAAAGTTTTTTTGAGAAAAATATTTCCGATTCTGGGCGAATGGCTGGGCGAAAATGAAATCTAAGACCATGTCTAGAAGCAGCTCGGCGAGGAAAATCGAATGGCACCAAGTAGAATTCCCTAGGACTTATAGTTTGGGCTAGAGAGGACTTTTAAAGTCCAAAAAACGGTTCCCTGGGCCCTCCAAGAAGCCCAGTCAAAATCGAAATCCTAAACTAATGGCCCGATTTTAATTCTGTTTGCGCCATTCGATTCGGCTTGCCTAAGTGTACTTATGGTATAAATTTAAACACAATCCGTTCATAAATAACTCGTCTATGGAGTTATTAAACTTTAAAATAGGCCTAGGGGGGCCTAAAAATAGGTCAAAATTAAAATAAATTATACCGTTGAATCCGCAACGGCGAGACGAATCCAAATATGTAATAATATTGACAAGTCAAAATTCGACCAAAATCACCGAGATGCCTGGGCTTAAACCCAAGGTTTTTTGAGATTTTTTTCTCGATTCTGGGCGAATGGCTGGGCGAAAATGAAATCTAAGACCATGTCTAGAAGCAGCTCGGCGAGGAAAATCGATTGGCACCAAGTAGAATTCCCTAGGACTTATAGTTTGGGCTAGAGAGGACTTTTAAAGTCCAAAAAACGGTCCCCTGGGCCCTCCAAGAAGCCCAGTCAAAATCGAAATCCTAAACTAATGGTCCGATTTTAATTCTGTTTGTGCCATTCGATTCAGCTTACCAAATTGTACTTATGGTATAAATTTAAACACAATCCGTGCATAAATAACTCGTCTATGGAGTTTTTAAACTTTAAAATAGGCCTAGGGGGCCTAAAAATAGGTCAAAATTAAAATAAATTATATCGTTGAATCCGCAACGGCGAGACGAATCCAAATATGTAATAATATTGACAAGTCAAAATTCGACCAAAATCACCGATTTGCCCAAGGTTTTTTGAGACTTTTTTTTTCGATTCTGGGCGAATGGCTGGGCGAAAATGAAATCTAATACCATGTCTAGAAGCAGCTCGGCGAGAAAAATCGAATGGCACCAAGTAGAATTCCTTAGGACTTATAGTTTGGGCTAGAGAGGACTTTTAAAGTCCATAAAACGGTCCCCTGGGCCCTCCAAGAAGCCCAGTCAAAATCGAAATCCTAAACTAATGGTCCGATTTTAATTATGTTTGTGCCATTCGATTCAGCTTACCAAATTGTACTTATGGTATAAATGTAAACACAATCCGTGCATAAATAACTCGTCTATGGAGTTTTTTAAATTTTATAATAGACCTAGGGGGCCTAAAAATAGGTCAAAATTAAAATAAATTATACAGTTGAATCCGCAACGGCGAGACGAATCCAAATATGTAATAATATTGACAAGTCAAAATTCGACCAAAATCACCGATTTGCCAAAGTTTTTTTGAGAAAAATATTTCCGATTCTGGGCGAATGGCTGGGCGAAAATGAAATCTAATACCATGTCTAGAAGCAGCTCGGCGAGGAAAATCGAATGGCACCAAGTAGAATTCCCTAGGACTTATAGTTTGGACTAGAGAGGACTTTTAAAGTCCAAAAAACGGTTCCCTGGGCCCTCCAAGAAGCCCAGTCAAAATCAAAATCCTAAACTAATGGTCCGATTTTAATTCTGTTTGCGCCATTCGATTCGGCTTGCCAAAGTGTACTTATGGTATAAATTTAAACAAAATCCGTTCATAAATAACTCGTCTATGGATTTTTTTAAATTTTAAAATAGGCCTAGGGGGCCTAAAAATAGGTCAAAATTAAAATAAATTATATCGTTGTATCCGCAACGGCGAGACGAATCCAAATATGTAATAATATTGACAAGTCAAAATTCGACCAAAATCACCGAGATGCCTGGGCAGGTTTTTTGAGAATTTTGTTCTCGATTCTGGGCGAATGGCTGGGCGAAAATGAAATCTAAGACCATGTCTAGAAGCAGCTCGGCGAGGAAAATCGAATGGCACCAAGTAGAATTCCCTAGGACTTATAGTTTGGGCTAGAGAGGTCTTTTAAAGTCCATAAAACGGTCCCCTGGGCCCTCCAAGAAGCCCAGTCAAAATCGAAATCCTAAACTAATGGTCCGATTTTAATTATGTTTGTGCCATTCGATTCAGCTTACCAAATTGTACTTATGGTATAAATTTAAACACAATCCGTGCATAAATAACTCGTCTATGGAGTTTTTAAACTTTAAAATAGGCCTAGGGGGCCTAAAAATAGGTCAAATTAAAATAAATTATATCGTTGAATCCGCAACGGCGAGACGAATCCAAATATGTAATAATATTGACAAGTCAAAATTCGACCAAAATCACCGATTTGCCAAAGTTTTTTTGAGAAAAATATTTCCGATTCTGGGCGAATGGCTGGGCGAAAATGAAATCTAATACCATGTCTAGAAGCAGCTCGGCGAGGAAAATCGAATGGCACCAAGTAGAATTCCCTAGGACTTATAGTTTGGACTAGAGAGGACTTTTAAAGTCCAAAAAACGGTTCCCTGGGCCCTCCAAGAAGCCCAGTCAAAATCGAAATCCTAAACTAATGGTCCGATTTTAATTCCGTTTGCGCCATTCGATTCGGCTTGCCAAAGTGTACTTATGGTATAAATTTAAACACAATCCGTTCATAAATAACTCGTCTATGGAGTTTTTAAACTTTAAAATAGGCCTAGGGGGGCCTAAAAATAGGTCAAAATTAAAATAAATTATACCGTTGAATCCGCAACGGCGAGACGAATCCAAATATGTAATAATATTGACAAGTCAAAATTCGACCAAAATCACCGATTTGCCCAAGGTTTTTTGAGACTTTTTTTTTCGATTCTGGGCGAATGGCTGGGCGAAAATGAAATCTAATACCATGTCTAGAAGCAGCTCGGCGAGAAAAATCGAATTGCACCAAGTAGAATTCCCTAGGACTTATAGTTTGGGCTACAAAGGACTTTTAAAGTCCAAAAAACGGTCCCCTGGGCCATCCAGGAAGCCCAGTCAAAATCGAAATCCTAAACTAATGGTCCGATTTTAATTATGTTTGCGCCATTCGATTCAGCTTGGCAAAGTGTACTTATGGTATAAATTTAAACAAAATCCGTTCATAAATAACTCGTCTATGGAGTTTTTAAACTTTAAAATAGGCCTAGGGGGCCTAAAAATAGGTCAAAATTAAAATAAATTATACCGTTGAATCCGCAACGGCGAGACGAATCCAAATATGTAATAATATTGACAAGTCAAAATTCGACCAAAATCACCGATTTGCCTGGGCTTAAACCCAAGGTTTTTTGAGAATTTTTTTCTCGATTCTCGACTCAAGGTTTTTTGAGAAAAATATTTCCGATTCTGGGTGAATGGCTGGGCGAAACTGAAATCTAAGACCATGTCTAGAAGCAGCTCGGCGAGGAAAATCGAATGGCACCAAGTAGAATTCCCTAGGACTTATAGTTTGGGCTAGAGAGGACTTTTAAAGTCCAAAAAACGGTCCCCTGGGCCCTCCAAGAAGCCCAGTCAAAATCGAAATCCTAAATTAATGGTCCGATTTTAATTCTGTTTGCGCCATTCGATTCAGCTTGCCAAAGTGTACTTATGGTATAAATTTAAACACAATCCGTTTATAAATAACTCGTCTATGGAGTTTTTAAACTTTAAAATAGGCCTAGGGGGTCTAAAAATAGGTCAAAATTAAAATAAATTATACCGTTGAATCCGCAACGGCGAGACGAATCCAAATATGTAATAATATTGACAAGTCAAAATTCGACCAAAATCACCGAGATGCCTGGGCTTAAACCCAAGGTTTTTTTACTTTTTTTCTCGATTCTGGGCGAATGGCTGGGCGAAAATGAAATCTAAGACCATGTCTAGAAGCAGCTCGGCGAGGAAAATCGAATGGCACCAAGTAGAATTCCCTAGGACTTATAGTTTGGGTTAGAGAGGACTTTTAAAGTCCAAAAAACGGTCCCCTGGGCCCTCCAAGAAGCCCAGTCAAAATCGAAATCCTAAATTAATGGTCCGATTTTAATTCTGTTTGCGCCATTCGATTCAGCTTGCCAAAGTGTACTAATGGTATAAATTTAAACAAAATCCGTTCATAAATAACTCGTCTATGGATTTTTTTAAATTTTAAAATAGGCCTAGGGGGCCTAAAAATAGGTCAAAATTAAAATAAATTATACAGTTGAATCCGCAACGGCGAGACGAATCCAAATATGTAATAATATTGACAAGTCAAAATTCGACCAAAATCACCGAGATGCCTGGGCAGGTTTTTTGAGAATTTTGTTCTCGATTCTGGGCGAATGGCTGGGCGAAAATGAAATCTAAGACCATGTCTAGAAGCAGCTCGGCGAGGAAAATCGAATGGCACCAAGTAGAATTCCCTAGGACTTATAGTTTGGGCTAGAGAGGACTTTTAAAGTCCATAAAACGGTCCCCTGGGCCCTCCAAGAAGCCCAGTCAAAATCGAAATCGTAAACTAATGGTCCGATTTTAATTATGTTTGTGCCATTCGATTCAGCTTACCAAATTGTACTTATGGTATAAATTTAAACACAATCCGTGCATAAATAACTCGTCTATGGAGTTTTTAAACTTTAAAATAGGCCTAGGGGGCCTAAAAATAGGTCAAAATTAAAATAAATTATATCGTTGAATCCGCAACGGCGAGACGAATCCAAATATGTAATAATATTGACAAGTCAAAATTCGACCAAAATCACCAAATCGATTTGCCCAAGGTTTTTTGAGACTTTTTTTTTCGATTCTGGGCGAATGGCTGGGCGAAAATGAAATCTAATACCATGTCTAGAAGCAGCTCGGCGAGAAAAATCGAATTGCACCAAGTAGAATTCCCTAGGACTTATAGTTTGGGCTACAAAGGACTTTTAAAGTCCAAAAAACGGTCCCCTGGGCCATCCAGGAAGCCCAGTCAAAATCGAAATCCTAAACTAATGGTCCGATTTTAATTATGTTTGCGCCATTCGATTCAGCTTGGAAAAGTGTACTTATGGTATAAATTTAAACAAAATCCGTTCATAAATAACTCGTCTATGGAGTTTTTAAACTTTAAAATAGGCCTAGGGGGCCTAAAAATAGGTCAAAATTAAAATAAATTATACCGTTGAATCCGCAACGGCGAGACGAATCCAAATATGTAATAATATTGACAAGTCAAAATTCGACCAAAATCACCGAGATGCCTGGGCTTAAACCCAAGGTTTTTTGAGAATTTTTTTCTCGATTCTCGACTCAAGGTTTTTTGAGAAAAATATTTCCGATTCCCTAGGACTTATAGTTTGGGCTAGAGAGGACTTTTAAAGTCCAAAAAACGGTCCCCTGGGCCCTCCAAGAAGCCCAGTCAAAATCGAAATCCTAAATTAATGGTCCGATTTTAATTCTGTTTGTGCCATTCGATTCAGCTTGTCAAAGTGTACTTATGGTATAAATTTAAACAAAATCCGTTCATAAATAACTCGTCTATGGATTTTTTTAAATTTTAAAATAGTCCTAGGGGGCCTAAAAATAGGTCAAAATTAAAATAAATTATACAGTTGAATCCGCAACGGCGAGACGAATCCAAATATGTAATAATATTGACAAGTCAAAATTCGACCAAAATCACCGAGATGCCTGGGCATCCAAGGTTTTTTGAGAATTTTTTTCTCGATTCTGGGCGAATGGCTGGGCGAAAATGAAATCTAAGACCATGTCTAGAAGCAGCTCGGCGAGGAAAATCGAATGGCACCAAGTAGAATTCCCTAGGACTTATAGTTTGGGCTACAGAGGACTTTTAAAGTCCAAAAAACGGTCCCCTGGGCCCTCCAAGAAGCCCAGTCAAAATCGAAATCCTAAACTAATGGTCCGATTTTAATTCTGTTTGCGCCATTCGATTCAACTTGCCAAAGTGTACTTATGGTATAAATTTAAACAAAATCCGTTCTTAAATAACTCGTCTATGGAGTTTTTAAATTTTAAAATAGGCCTAGGGGGCCTAAAAATAGGTCAAAATTAAAATAAAGGTAACATTCAAGGAGACTACTGCAGGACTCTTCTTCTTCTTCTTCTTACCTCTGACTGGGTATAGGCTATCCTAGTGTTTACTAGCCTATACCCCTTTGAAAGGACATTAGCCTAACCTAACAACCTTACCTAACCTAACCTAGTATTATAGGTGGGGGCTGCCGCCCCCACACCCCCGCTTTGACTTAGATTTTTTGGTGTATTTGTCTGTGAAGTGGGAATTTTTCAATTTGTTGATAACGAAAATCTTCCATGCGGACTATATGGAGAAAAATATGACGAATCTATTGGTGCCTATTTTACCTAATAAATTGTTTCTCATAACGTCGCACTACTGTCCTTGAATATTATCAAAATAAATTATACCGTTGAATCCGCAACGGCGAGACGAATCCAAATATGTAATAATATTGACAAGTCAAAATTCGACCAAAATCACCGAGATGCCTGGGTTAAACCCAAGGTTTTTTGAGAATTTTTTTCTCGATTCTGGGCGAATGGCTGGCCGAAAATGAAATCTAAGACCATGTCTAGAAGCAGCTCGGCGAGGAAAATCGAATGGCACCAAGTAGAATTCCCTAAGACTTATAGTTTGGGGTACAGAGGACTTTTAAAGTCCAAAAAAAGGTCCCCTGGGCCCTCCAGGAAGCCCAGTCAAAATCGAAATCCTAAACTAATGGTCCGATTTCAATTCTGTTTGCGCCATTCGATTCAGCTTACCAAAGTGTACTTTAGGTAAACATTTGAACAAAATCCATACATAGATAACTCGTCTATGGATGTTTTAAACTTTAAAATAGGCCTATTGGGCCTAAAAAATGGTCAAAATTAAAAAATGCATATACCGTTGGGCGAATGGCTGTGCGAAAATGAAATATAACACCATGTATAGAAGCAGCTCGGCGAGAAAAATCGAATGGCACCAAGTATAATTCCCTAGGACTTCTAGTTTGGGCTACAGAGGACTTTTAAAGTCCAAAAACTGGTCATTTGGGCCCTTCTGGGAGGCCAAGTTTGAAACAATGAGAATTGAGCGGTCGACGAACGAGTAGATGGACAAATCTAACTCTCTTTAACCCGTCCAGCCCCGGCTAGTTTTGTAATGTTTGTTCACCAGAACCCGGCCGGTTTTCAAAAAATTGTTTTATTCCAAAAACAATAGCGAATGGGTTAGGAATGAACGAAAAACCACGAAAAACCGCTCAAAAAGCTTAAAGAATGGTCCTACAGAGCCCCCGAAAACGTATTTTACAAGAGTAAAAAATTGAAGGCAATTACCCCAAAAAAACAGGTTATTGCGCGCTCACGCGCACGCACATGGACTTTGAGTTTTCAACCATCGGCACGGTTGCGTGGGATACGTACACAGTTCCCATACAAATCTGAGCCCTCTTGAGTGGCTACACCTGAGGTTACGGTCGGCGCAATTAGGGTGACGCGCCAGGCGCGTCTCTGGGGCTGTGCGTTACATACATCGCCGACGCGCCAGGCGCGTCGCTGGGGCTGTATGGGTTAAGGGAGCCCACCTCGCTTATTTTCTCTTTCTCTCCCCGTTTCTTTGGTTTGTATCCGTTCGGCCCCATTCAGCCTACTGTTTTAAGATGTTTACCACCATCCAGGTGTCAATATTTTCCTGGCGAGCGGTAGCGAGTCAACATATATATATTTTTGTTTTGACAGCAAGCTAAATTTTTTACATTTTTCGATAAAAAAATGTCTCCGGCGAAGCCGCATTTCTCCATACAATGCTGGCTCGCTATCGCTCGCCAGGAAGAAATAGACACCTGAATGGGGATAAACGTCTTAAAACAGTTGGCTGAATGGGGCCGAATGGATATAAACAAGGGAAAGAGAGAAAAGGAGAGAAAGATAAAAAAGGCCGGTGACCACCCTTAACTCTCTTCACGCCATTTATATCCACCATTTATGTCGTCCCAAATGTCTGGGTTAAGGGGAGGCAGACCGTTTTTCGGGACCCCTTCCTCCCTCATGTTTATCCTTATTAGTTTTGAAATTTTAAAACATTCGTCCCATTAGATTGGCGATTTTCAGACCTTTTGCCCCATTTCTTTGCCAATATTAACCCGTACAGCCCCAGCGACGCGCCTGATGCGTCGGCGATGTTTGTAACGCACAGCCCCAGAGACGCACCTGGCGCGTCACCCTAATTGCGCCGACCGTAACCTCAGGTGTAGCCACTCAAGAGGGCTCAGATTTGTATGGGAACTGTGTACGTATCCCACGCAACCGTGCCGATGGTTGAAAACTCTCAAAGTCCACGTGCGTGCGCGTGAGCGCGCAATAACCTGGTTTTTTGGGATAATTGCCTTCAATTTTTTACTCCTGTAAAATACGTTTTCGGGGGCTCTGTAGGACCATTTTTAAGCTTTTTGAGCGGTTTTTCGTGGTTTTTCCTTCATTCCTAACCCATTCGCTATTGTTTCTGGAATAAAACCATTTTTTGAAAACCGGCCGGGTTCTGGTGAACAAACATTACAAAACTAGCCGGGGCTGGACGGGTTAAGACCTTTCGTGCCATTTAGGTGTCAATTTTTTTCCTAGCGAGCGAAAGCGAGCCTGTATATGACGAGGAATCGGCCTTCGGCCGGGAAATTTTTCTACCGAAATATGTACAAACTTATATCGAAGGGGGGTCTTGTGGGTGTTTTTTTAAGCTTGATAGAGGTTTAGAGAGCAAACTAAACCCCCTCCTTAAACCATTGAGCCGAACCAGTAAATTATGCTGCACAATACCGCCTGGGCTCCCTAACCATCTTGTCATAGAGATTTATATATTGATCAACCCCCTGTTTGATCCAGTGGTTTGATCACATAGGTTATCAAGTGGAGCTTAATGTGAATGAACTAAACTTTCGAGACTTGTATGGTTACCACGAATCTTTTACCTTAACCCATTCAGTACCGGTGACGTCCTTTTCATTATATTCTGGCAACTATTAGACGATTGTATTCAGTTTAGGAAGGTCGTCTACCAATTAAAAAAGGCTACAGACTATCTCAATTAATCCTTTTAGCTACCATATATCCTTCCCGAGCTTCATAAAATCGTCTCAATATAACTGGAATCCCGTAATCGAGGAGTTGTTCTGCAGAATACCCCAATATTATATGCGGTTCTCGTACCTTAACCCGTTGAGTACCAGCAACGTGTTATATTTTATTCTAGCTATATTTAGACGATTTTGTGCAGTTTAAGAAGGATCTGTGGTAGCTAAAAGGGTTGGTTGAGATTGTTCGAAGCCTTATTATTGCTGGAGGTCCTTCCTAAACTGAATAAAATCGTCTAATAGTAGCCAAAATAAAGATAATAGAACGGCACTGGTACAGAAGGGGTTAATGTACTCACTGAGACCTGTAATCAATGCATCACAGACCTCTAACACTATCTGACTGATTGCTTGCTTGTAGATTTTGAATGTGCAGCCAAGACTGCTGTAGAAGTCACCTGATGCCAGAAACCACAATGTTATAGCAAGGCGGTCTGTTGCCAATATTGGCTGCCTAAAGTTTGTGTCATGTTTACGTTTATGGGTGCCAATCATGCACAATAAATTATCGATATCAGATCTGGATATCCGAAAGAAATTATGGAACACTCCTTTTTCTTGTACTGTAGGTGGCAAGAGACAGGGGTTTAATTTTAGCGGTGGCTCCAAATTGCGCCCATCGATGTTTGTGTGTCTTATAGGTTTGCCATATACCATAGTGCATTGCTATATAACTACCGCAACAACTGCTGCTAATGCGTCCTTGCACGCCGACATGACCTCACGTCTACACAGACCAAGTGTGGATGGCCTCACCAAGTCGACTCTTGTTGCCAACATATTGCCAATATTCTTAAGTAGCGTCCAGACCTGTCTGCAGACACATTGGAAACATTGCTGTAACCACCACTGTCGACATGTCGAATATACGTCTGCAACACTGTTAGTAAACATGTAGGTAACATGTTGGCATCATTTGTTGACTTGCAAGGGCCGTTCCCACGCATAGACCAGAATGTCATGTCGGTGTGTGAGGACGCCTTGATGGCACCTGCTGCAGTAGTAGTAATATGTGGGCATCAAAGGAGACTGCAATCAGAGGTCCGTTATGCACCGACTACACCCAACAGAGAAAGAGCAGACACAACAGTGGACGGGAGCCACAGACCCGCGGGCACTGAGAGGCAAGCATCCCATCCCACTGAGGACGGGACGGGCGTGAGGGACGAGGCCTAGACGCCAAGGCAACCAGCCACAGGCACCACAGGGACGGAGGAAGCCCGAACGAACAAGCGTCAGTAAAAACAAGCCCAAAGAAGGGCACGGGGCACCCAGGGCAAGGGCAGAGAACCGCTCAAGAATGGAGGCAGGATGGGCCCAGGCGCCAGCGAGGCAAACCCAGATCACTGAACAGCCCCCGGGATGCAGAAGAGCGGAGCATGCCAACAGAGTGCACACATGCCAGCCAGGCAAAGCAGGAAGAAGATCCACACACAACCAAACAACCCCAGGCACAGGGCATACCAAATAGCAGTGCCGTGACCAGAGAAAGACACGGAGCATACCGGGCACAGCTCCTGAGATGGAGCAGCATCAGCAAAGAGGAAAAGGAGCCAAGCAACCCAAGCAGAAATCCACCACAGGGGCAAAGACAGGCCGGAGAGCAGGAGGAATGAAGAAGCCAAGGGCCCAGAGCGGGGGGCGAAAGTGCCACTGGCGAAAACAGCACACAGTCGGTGCGCAGCAACAGAAAGCCGAGACCCAGAGCAACAGCGAAGAGAGCCGGGAAGGAAGCATGCAGAGCAGGGGCAAATGGAGGCCGTGACAGGAGAACGCGCAGTGGAAGGAAGAGATGCACCAAGCGAAGAAGCAGGCAGCGAGGCGGACGGAAGGAGCACGCATGGCGGACCGAATCCTCAATAGCCCACCAGCAAAAGGGCAGGAATCTGCACCAAAGCGTGAGCCAGCTGCAGGGTAAAGGCCACCTGCCACATGAGTCATCCAGCCTCCCACCCCCCTGAGAACACAAGAAGCAGAAATCATTAGGCCCGAAGGCACAGACAAGCAGAGAGGGAGGAGAGCGCCGAAGGAACAGAAACGCTGGGGAAGCGGGAGTGGCAAGAAAGGTCGGACATTGCCAGAGAGCAGCGGAAGACTGGCAGCTAGGAGAACTCTGAAGAGAAAAGCCCCACCCAGAGGCATGACACGAGCAGGCATATGAGGAGCATGCAGGAGAGCACAAACCTCAAAGAGACCGCAGGCACAAGAGCCGGAAGATGCACCAGAGCGAAAACCAGCTCGTGGGCTAGGGCCACCTACTGAGCGGACCACCCTAGCCACCCCAGACAGCCAGAGGAGAGGTGGAAGCAGTCAGTGCCGACCGAGCGGAGCCAAGGCCCGGACGGAAGAGCATAGGGTACACAAGGAGATCTCCCCTCCATTGTAGTGGAATCGAGGCGACCTACGGTTGTGTCTGCCACTCTAACAAGGGCACCGAGGAGCGAGCCGCCCCTCGGACTGGTTGGTGATTCGGTGCAGCAGACCATGTGAAGGGGCAGTATGCACCCCCACGAAGAAGGGCACGTCTGGAGGTCGACATCGAGGGATCTCTGGAAGGCAGCTAACGGGATGCCCCTCATGGCTCTTACCCGTCATGGGAGGTTGTGGAAGAGACGTGGTCCTCTGTGGAAGAACCTAAACTCTCGCAGAGAGCCCAAAGCACCTCGGTCAATCAGCCGGGGGAGAACGTATTCCTAGCCTCTCCTATCACCGAATATTATGACAAGCGGGGTATGGAGTTTATCCAATCTTAAAACGCCAAAGAAAAGACCCCACCATAGGGTGGGGCCTGCCAGTATCACAGATAATGCATTGTCGCTGAGATGATAAAAGCCTCAGGGGAGACTGGTGTCAACTTAGTCACCGAGTTGATAAACACCATTATTAAAGATGAGAAAATCCCAGAGGATTGGCTCAAAAGTGTAATAGTAAATATATACAAAGGAAAAGGGGATGCGCTAGATAGAGGAAATTATAGGGGCCTGAAAATGCTTGACCAAATCATGAAGGTCTGAGTCTTTGAGGGTTTGATCAGGCAAAGCATCTCCATTGATGATATGCAGTTTGGTTTTATGCCAGGACGGGGTACAACCGATGCTATCTTCATAGTCAGGCAGATACAGGAAAGATACTTACTAAAAGGCAGGGATCTTTACTTTGTGTTTGTAGACCTGGAGAAGGCCTTTGATAGGGTGCCTAGAGATGTTGTGCAGTGGGCTATGAGGAAACTTGGTGTGGAAGAGTGGCTGGTGCGTGTGATAATGAAGATGTATGAGGATTCGCGAAGTGCGGTGAGGGTGAAGGGTGTACTGAGTGATGAGTTCGCAGTAAGTGTTGGAGTCCATCAGGGTTCAGTGTTAAGCCCCTCCTCTTTATTATGGTCTTGGAGGCACTGTCTAGAGTTTTTAGAGGCGGACTCCTGTTAGAACTGTTTTATGCAGACGATTTAGATCTTAAAGGTTAAAATTATGCAAGATGCAGAGGCCAAATTCAGAGAATGGAGAGAGGGCATGGCGAGCAAGGGTTTAAGAGTCAATCTTAACAAAACCAAGGTTATGCATTGTAGATTGAGACGAGTCAATGTGGAAAAGAGCGGTGCATACCCATGTGCAGTGTGTGGAAAGGGTGTGGGTGTTAACTCAATTCAATGTAGCATCTGTCGATGTTGGGTACACCATGGGAGTAAGCGCTGTAGTAGAATAAAGGGACCCCTGCCGAAGGATAAGTCAGAAATAGAGAAATTTGAGTGCGTAGTGTGCAAAGGCGAGCTTGTGTTAAGTGATGATCCTGTGGCTGCAAATTTTGGAAATGAGTCATTGGAGCTGGTGAACAAGTTTTGTTACCTAGGAGATACCATCTCTGCCGGTGGTGGGGCAGAGGCTGCCACTGTTGCTAGAATTAGATGTGGCTGGGGGAAGTTCAGAGAACTTCTGCCAATCCTGACCATGAAAAGAATGCCTCTCCCCTTGAAGGGAAAGGTGTATGCCTCATGTGTTAGAAGTGCAACAGCCACAGGAACCACGCAAGCAGCAGCCAGGTTAGGCACGAATCTGACACTGTCAAGCGGAGCCACGGAAGACCGCACGAAAGGCGAGGGCCACATAAGTACACGTCAGGGCAACCAGATTAGGTGAAGACCTGACACTGTTGCCAGTCCAACAATTTCCAAGATTATGGGATGCATTCGAGTTGAACCAAAAGTCAAGACTCAAGCAAGATGATGCCTGACCAACCTGACAACAGTGTGTACTCACTCGCTTTGAGATGGCCTAGCTGAGTCGGCAACAGCGCGCCTACTAAACAAGAAATCCTAGGCCCCACCCAGTAAGACTAGACAAGGAAAGGAACTCCAAGGGAGGAAATAAGCCCCCGAGAAGCGGCATGACGAAAGAGAAAGGCAGGCCATAGCCCCCCAGACTCAAACAGAAGGAATCGAAAGACCTCCCCATGCCTAGCCTAGGATCGCCGAAAGTAGCAGTCACTGAAAAATCACAAAATTAGTATAAAAGAACTAAGGCAGTAATAGGCCCTAAATACAGTATAAAGCTAAAACACACTACTTTCATCGCCAAGTTACGTTAAAAGAAAAGAAAGAAAGTATAGGCTAGGAATAATACCAGGGCCACCACCAAATGGCGGAACTCCACCCAAAGGTAAACAAAGTAAAAAATTAGCAGCCACCAGCATCATGCAAGCCTCCAACCATACATGGTAGAGCCCATTTATGCGTACCTACATCACGGATCGTCTGTCTAAAAACCTCAGGAGCCATAAGACGGCCCAAAACTCACAAAAACTGAAGCAACAGGAGAGGAAGGTAAGCATGAAAGAGCATCGAAAACACATGTTGTCATCTTGGAGGTTGCGCAAAAACTGATAGCCTACCTTGGTGCCCGGGGGTTCACGCATGTGCCACGAGGGTCTAGATTAAATGAGCAAGTATTATAAACTTTTTCTTTTCTACTCTCACCCATATTTTCTATTTTTCTATTGAAATAGTGTCCTCGAAGTGTGTACAACGTACCTAGTAGAGAATTGAGGTGCATATCTAGAAGATATTGGTCAATCGCGCAAGTGATTCCGATAAATTGGCCGCTCCTGGAGCGGACGAGATTATACAAGTGTATAAAGCACTACGTTGGATAACCTAGAGGCTATTACTAAATATAAATTTATATTATTTTTGTGCTTAACAAATTGTATTTTTCATGTATTGCAATTTTGTTTTGCTAATTTTGCTATATAACTTTAGTTATCGTTTTGTTTGCTGTTTCAGCATGCATTTCAGTTAAGTTATCAAGTTTCATATACAGTATTTCATAGACAGCACAGAAATATTTAGTTTGAGAGTGACAGGAAAGTTTGAGCCAGAAAGTTGAGAATTCAGAGGAGTTGAAGCTGGAAACATGAGAGCAACTAAGCTTGTTATGCACAAATACACAACATCTACCTTTGGCTTTGAAACTAGGATAGACAAAGTAGGAGTAAACAGAGAAGGGGTTACTAGAAGTTGCTTCAGACACCTGAGTCTCTATGAAAAAAAGAAGATCAGGTTTGTTGGAGGAGAGGTGGTGTTCCACAGAGTGAAATTTAGAGGAAAGGACACAAATGTTGAAGAAGTTGATAGTTAGCAATCCAGTACATTTTGAGGAGCCATCACCAGGGGTCAAGTTGATGAGGGCATTTATAGGGAAGGGCAGGAGTTGAACAAATCTAAGAAGGTGAATACACACAGACATTTCTTGCAATGTCATCAGTTCAACCAAACCATATGAGCTCCCCAGCAGAACTCTTATAGGGCAGGGCCAAAGGATGAGGCAAGAACTGCTACACTACAGCACCAACAAAGAAGTGATCAAGGGCGAAGAATGAGAGAATCAGGATTAAGGATGAAAAAAAAATGCACTACTGAGGGGAATTGAGTCAGCTCGACCGGACCAGCGACCGAAGAGACAAAGCAGGTCAGGAGCCAACAACCAAGCTAGGCCAACTAAGAGGGCCCAACAGGGTGGCATATGATAAAGGTCGCCCAAAAGGACAACCAGATGAGACTGAACATAAACAGAAGGGGAAAAACATAGAAAGAGGAAATTAAAACTACACAAAATTAGTCAAGCCGACAACAAAAGCTTGAGGGGAGATGGTTATTAAATACCCCCCAATCAAGCTCCAGACACCAGCCCCGCAGCCGCCCTACTGCGACAAGGAGCATAGTATTAGGGGGGACTTGCACACTATTGGCTTAGTGAAATACATATGAAGGCACTCTAAAGACAGGATTACAATAGTCTTTGTCCGAGTATCCATTCAAAAAATAAAATAAAACAAAAAATATGCTAAGAGGTAACAAGTGATGCTTAGAGGGTAGCTTCCATTCCTATTGGGTAAAAAAAAAAAAAAAAAAAAAAAAAATCATATAACAATAGCCTGCAGTAAAATATACTGTATATACAGTATATAGGAGACATCAAATAATTACAATTGGAATATAGATGATTTTATTTTTCAAATCAAGCAAAACTTTAGCATTAAGAGGTGCCCTAAATTTTGAAGTATAAATGTAATGTTTGTACACCAATGCAATATGTAAAGCTAGAATACTGTGTAATATGGTCAACTGATAATACCAATTACTGTACAGCACTTTATGAAAAGGTCATACCTTAAAATAGACTCATTTCGGACAGTGAGGTATACTTTGGTTATTCTGGGTTAAGGGAGCCCACCTCGCTTTTTTTCTCTTTTTCTCTCTCTCTCTTTGGCTTGTATCCATTCGGCCCCCCATCCAGGTGTCAATATTTTCCTGGCGAGCATTAGCGAGCCAGCATATATATATTTTTGTTTTGACAGCAAGCTAAATTTGTACATTTTTTTATAGAAAAATTTCTCCGGCGAAGCCGGATTTCTCCATACAATGCTGCCTCGATATCACTCGCCAGGAAGAAATCGACACTTGGATGTGGATAAACGTGTTAAAACAGTTGTCTGAATGGGGCCGATGGATACAAGCCAGAGAAAGAGAAAAAAGGAGAGAAAGATAAAAAAAAAAAAACGGTGACCCCCCTTAATATAATGAGCCAGAGTTATAAGAAAATGGCTCAATATTATGGAGAAAAAAACTCTGTGCATATTTGTTCTTGCATAACAATGAGCCAGTTTCCCATATCTGCGACTCATTGCATTTTATCCAGAAATTTCCAAAGTTAGTTTCCTGTCCAAAGTAAGTCCATTTTGCAAGTAGCTAAGTCTATCAATAAAACCCTTATAACCCATTGGAATAATACTCTTAACTTACCAAGAGACACTTCTTATACGATATGGCATTTATCATTCTGGACCAATACTCACAAATACTCATCACGGTGCGAGTCATAGACCTGCATTTACGGTATAGCCTACTAGCCAAATTGCACACGGTAGCCCAATTTAGTAGGTACAGTAAGTTATAATATATACCCTGGTATAGTCTAAAATTGGCGAGTCAAATTAGATAAATAAAAATGGCATCACAATGTACCTTAACAATCAAACATTTTGACACCAAAAGAGTAACCCAACTATTGTATACTTATTTTTTATCTTTTTTTATATTTAATTTATATATTTATTTATTTATTTATTTATTTTGTTTGCATACAAATGGGGCCACTGCGTATGAATTGGCTAGTTAACCCTAAATAGAACCTTTATATCGGCTGATATACTAACTGTAAATATTAAAACAAACATACATGTAAGCCCTCATTAGTTTAGAATTTATGAACTCTAAAGACTTGTAACTTGTAGTAAATTGTACCAAGACAAAATATCATACAATCACAACTCCTAACATTTAATTGCAAGCTCAAAATTAAGTTGGTTAGAATAAGAATATAAGCTAGCATTTTTTGCAGCCAGCTGTTTTGTATTGCAATTTCTTAAAGTGCCTGGCTTTCATAAATCAAATCTAGTTGGACTACAAGATACAGAGATTGATCAATTCACTAATTCAATGGAAGAGCAGAGCATTGAAATCGCACATGAACAGTTCATTACTCTACTGCACTTTAGTGACTTTACAAATTACAGCAGTTAGTAAATAACTTTCATATTATTATTGTAAGACAACCTGTCAACTTAGATTTGTTTTTTAAATGACTCAGACTTCCATGAAAGAACACTAGATATCAATAACATTTTCTGGATATCTGTGGTTCACATCCCAATGGCTGAGTTTGACTCACTATAAACGCTCTTCTAAGTTAATGGGACTTAAATGCAGTCAGCAATACTTTTAATTTATTTGGCAAATTTTATCTTCACATACTGGTATACTGTATCAGCAAGCCTATAGGTAGCACCAACGAACTTGACAATAATCTGGACCCCTTAACTTCTTATAACTCAAAATGAATGAAAGCAATCGTGCTGAAATTCCTATCATTTGGGAAGAGTCCACCAGGAAATCGGTATGGATATTTACAGCCAGTTTGCTCTAGGGCCTTTTGAGTTACGAAGAGGTCAGGGGTCGAGATTATTGTTCATTGTTCATATTAAGTTCATTGGCGCTACCTATAGTCCTAATTTCATCCAACATGAGCTTACCCTAACAATATCTATTGTGAGTATAAATAATAATTTACATTTGTGAGTACTAATAGTGACACACCCATTTCAATCAGTATCAAACACAAACAAGACAATATTGTCCAATGCTTTATTACCAGTACATCCAATGTGCTTCAGAACTTGGCTTTAAACCTTAATTCACGGCGACCGTCATATTACAGGAGCGAGAAAATAGGCCTATTCTGCGGTGCCCATCATATGACGGGCGCCATTTTGAAGCTATTAGGAGCGCTAGTGGTGGGCTGGATCTATCAGAGTGAGGGTTGGTGTCCTCTACTTCCCATAGCAGTTTTCTGACTGTACCTTTATCATAATTCTTATTTCTAACTTTTTTCTTGAGAGTGGTGAAGGCAGTGGGGCCATAATGGTGTGCCCCATGGTTCCCTAGTGTCTTATTCTCACAGCCCACTGGCACAAGTTGGCCTTTCTCTCTCTGGCGTAGGGATGCGGCGACCTCACCGCCCGCCACTTTGGTGGTGCAATCAGCCTGTGGAGCAGTGGACCACTGGTTCCTATTTCTAGAAAATTCCTGTGCTTGGTATGCTTCCAGCCAGGGCCCCACTGGGGTAAATAAAATAGCAAAACAGTGGTGGAACTGCCATCCGGGTGAGGGACTGCTCTGGGTCTGCTCCTTCAGTGTTCATGGTTATAATCCACTTAGTGGAAATGGCACTGTGGAGTGGGTCAGTCGGGGCATGTCTGGGAGCCTGGAGGCAGCTTCTGCCATGGCCATGCCTTTCAGGGCGCTTCCTCTGGAAGAGAGGCGTCAGATTTGATGATGATGATGATTAGGAGCGCTGAGAGAGAGGCCAGACGTTGGAGGGAACATAGGGGGGCTCCAACCGCTCGCCACAGCGTGCGGGCAGACACCGAGGTCAAATATACGGCTGTCTCACTCATGTGTAGTGTCTCACAGCAAAAACAGACAAAATTGCCCTTATTTTACCGACTTTGGCCTTCGGTTGCACGATCGTTGCAAGATAACCAGATGTCATACAAGGATGATTCAGGTGTCATTGGATACTTGGATACTTTGGATACTTTGGATACTTGGATACATTGGATACTTTCCCGGATATATAATTGTATTACGTTCTGGCTCTTGCTTATGCATGAAAAAGAGCATGGAATGAAGGTAATTTTCAGCAATTATGCCCGCCTGGTGCTACGGTGATGTAAACAAGACACCCCGCAATAATTGAGTTAAAGGTTGAAATTCAATTAAGTGTAACCTTATTAGTACTCACAATTGTACAGTATATGTGAGTAGATCTGGCACAACATTGGTAACTACTGTACCACATTTACATTATTTACACCAGATATTTTGTAGCCTATAAAAGTAGCCAAGTATAAAATTTCTAGTTAAAACACTAGCGACAAGATACGTAGGAAAATTCAGCTGAGTACATAACCAGGCATGGGAAAAGGTGTCAATATTCTGTTGAATCATTAATTTTAATTCTCCTGTGATGATAAAAACCTTGTAACATAAATTAAAATTTAAAGAATCTTACATATATACAATAATTGATGCTTATAATAATATAATACTGTACATCATACCTATAGTCTACTGTATACATTATGACTAGTCTAAAAATCCCAACAATAAATCTCCTATAACTAAACAAATAAAATACTACTACTACTACTACTACTACTAATAATAATAATAATAAATAATAATAAATAATAATAAAATAAATAAACTTGACCAATGGAGTTGATATACCTACCATCTGGGAAGAATCAAACCGTAAATATGTGTGGAAATTTTGAACTTGTTTGCTCTAGCCCTTCCAGAGTTACAAGAGGTTTGGGATCACAATTCTCATACTAGTCATAATGAATAGACTATAGTGTATTCACTATACTGTATACTGTACAAACAACTCTACTGTATTTGGAATATTTTATTTCTTAAAGCTTCAAATTCTGGAATCATCTTATTAATAGCTACACATACATAACTCTATTCAAAGTTGGATACTGTGCCATATTCCAAGATAAAGCCCCATAATTGTTGGTGGTAATTATTATAGTTTTGCCTTGTCCCTAGCCAGACAATATATGCTAGTTGTTGTAATTGCATTGACACTGTACTATGATAATGTTCCAGTACTTCTCATTGAAATGTACTAGTTTAGCAAACTATAGGTAGCGCCAACCAACTTGACAATAATCTTGATCCCTGACCTCTCTTTAACTCAAAATGGCCTAGAGCAAACTGGCTGTAAATATCCACACCTATTTCCTGGTGGACTCTTCCCAAACGATGGAAACGTCAGCCTGATTGTTTTCATTCATTTCGAGCTATAAGAAGTTAAGGGGTCAAGATTATTGTCAAGTTCGCTGGCGCTACCTATAACTAGCTAGGAATGTGGTGATGGGCTGGTCTGTCAGAGTGAGAGTTGAGCAATCTCTGCCATACTCATAGCTTACTCTGATTGTTCCTTTCGCTTATATATTTTCTAGATTTCAAGTGGCGGCGTCTCTTCCGTGGATTGATCTCTCTACTGCCAACCTAGAGGTTGGCAGACTGGGAGCCAAAGTATCACATTTTTCCTTTGCCCCTCAACTTTCCCTTCATAATTGTTAAGGGGCATAGGGCTTTGAGTGGGGCTTCGGTGTCACAGGCGTTTCCGCACCCTCCTCAGCTCCTCACCTGGGGGCGGTTTCGGTAACCTGAGCTTTCTTAGTGGTAAAGCTGGGAGGGTTATGTGGGGGTGCTTGGTTATGGCCTTGGCCTGCTCGGGACCTTGGGGCTGTTCGGTCAGACAGCCTGGGGATCAACAACAACAACAACTAGCTAGGAATTCGGTAAAATTATAATAATTGCCATTGACAACGATGGGGTTTGTCTAGGAATATGGGTCTATGTGCCAAGTACACATCCAAGAATAATACAATTTAACAACCTATATACTGTATATATACAGTACACTACTTCTAAAACAAATAATATAATCATATTGCAAGTAAGCCACATTGCACTACTATCAACCAACATAATATTAAGCACTAAAACCAGTCAAATGCCATTAAATGATCAAGTTAATTAATTAGTTTGCTTGGGAAACAGATTAACTTGCTCATGTAGTAATGTACACCCTATGTGGTGGATTGTGTTCTTTTATTTAATAATTTTCATTTTAGTAAACGTTGTTTCCACATAGCGATTTTGATAATTTAATTTGACTTTATATTGTCCTTGTCCCAATTTTGGTTTGTTTAGTTTGCAAGTTTTACATTTTAATACAATAAAATCATTCTGATCACTTCCTCCAAAACCTGTACATTTCAAGACAAACAAAACAATAATGCTTAATTACTGTACTGTATTATATTCATCTATATGCTAGTAACTTTAAAATGTATTATATTTACTACCAAATTATTTAATCCAGCAAGAGAAACAAATGGAGGCAAAGAGTTATAAAATCATCTCAACTGGCCATATGGTATCTTTCTATAATTTAAATAATAGTATTAATATAATCTGTTTGTCTATACAGTATATTGTACGGTTTCTGGTTTTGGGTTGTTTGTTTTGTAAGTTTTAAATTATAATTTAATAGCTACTACTTCAGCTTAGGGAAGGCTTTTTGGCTAATGCCATGATTAGAACCCTTCTTTTGGCTTTTAAATTGTAATCTATCGACATAAAACAACAAAATATGGATTAAAGGGCTTCCAACAGCACTTTATTTTCCATAGTTGAAAAGCAAGTGACACATAATGTACTTCCACTTCAATTATGAAAGCAATTTTTTCTGTTATTTTGACTTATGTTGTATTTCTCTTAGCACAAATTCTCACTTATATCTCTCATAACACTACATATAGAATAATTAACTTTGGTTCTAATAAAAATGAGAGAGAGAGAGAGAGAGAGAGAGAGAGAGAGAGAGAGAGAGAGAGAGAGAGAGAGAGAGAGAGAGAGAGAGAGAGAGAGAGAGAGAGAGAGAGAGAGAGAGAGAGAGAGAGAGAGAGAGAGAGAGAGAGAGAGAGAGAGAGAGAGAGAGAGAGAGAGAGAGAGAGAGAGAGAGAGAGAGAGAGAGAGAGAGAGAGAGAGAGAGAGAGAGAGAGAGAGAGAGAGAGAGAGAGAGAGAGAGTTATAAATGGGTATCACACTAGGCAAAATTCTCTCCATTCTCCATTTACAGCCAGTAGCGCTGGCAGCTACTATCACATGCATCGGCTTTGCCTGGTTGCCACGGCAGTAAGCGATCGTTGTATTGTGGTGTATCACCTAAAATGTAGAGTAATATGGATTGATATAGACAATAATAATGCAATATGACTGAATCTACACATTAGGATTGTTATTTTTAATATTTGGAGCTTATATGAGGAAATATTTTGAAATATCAACACTGGATATCAATAAGAATAAATGCAAAAAGCCCAGACCGGATCCTGCCTGTACCAGGCCTGATCAGGTTACCAGTCTCAATACGTAGTGCTATAGCTCGATATACAAAATATGTTGTCTCAAATAGGGCTTTAACCAGAAAAAAATTAACAGTACGCATTTGGTTATGGAATATTTGATTACTGTACATCCACTTTTTTATGTAGGCACTTTTATAATGCTTATGCCTAGTGTTTTCTTTAAAATTCTAATACAGTAAACCATCAATCATCCGATAATCATACATCCAAAATGCTCAGTTAACCGTAGACAGTCAGATTTTGTTCTTATATCTAACAACCGAAGACAATCAAAATCCATCTGAAATATATAATTTCCGTCGCGTGGAATTTATGGACTTTTCCGCCCGGCGGCGCACTGAGCGCAAAGTTTTCGGTTTACCAGCCAGGCGTCGTACTAGGAAGATGCCTGCCCGTCTTCTGCCTTCCACATTCCACCATAATTCTCGTACCAAGCGTTCGTCCCGCCTTAGCATCCGAAATTGTATCACCGAATATCTGTGTAATGGCGCCTCCAAAATCACCCACGGCATCAGCAACGAAGAGGAAGAGGGTTGTTCTAATGATTAAACAGAAAATAGTGATATGTAAGAAGATGAATGCTGGTGTAAGTAGAACTGTTTTAATGTGTGAATACAACACAGGTTCTACGACTCTATATGACATCTGAAAGCAGGACAAATTATTAAGCTTTGTGACCAACAGTGATGTTAAGAAAACGATGGTAAATCGTCATGCATTATGTGATGCCACATTTGCTCTGTTAAGTAAGGTGCTGTACGAGAGGTTTCTGATCAAGTGTGTTGAGGAGTTCCCTTTGAGTGTACCAATACGGTACTGATTGAAAGAGCAAAGGAATTACACGAGAATATGGGGCTGAAGGAGGCATGCGGCTTTTCTGAGGGCTGGCTGCAGTGCCATGTTGCTTGCTTACCTCTGTTGGTGGTCTGGAAATGGCAACAAAAAACATAAAAACACCTGGATTACTTCTGCTTCAATCTTCAATGGTGAGATGAACCCTTTATTTCTGTATATAATACATACATTATTAACCCTCTCCGACATATGACGCGATTTTGAGCCTATTAGGAATACTTTAACCCTTTACTAGCGGCGCTCGACTTAAGTCGAGTGAAAGAAACTGGGAGAAAATGGGTGAAGATCGAGTGAAAATGGGTGGAACAGTAATGAACCATACGTCCGACATCTGTGGCCTCCCGGCCCACACTAACTCCAGTTCCCCCACTGCACGGGTGGATGACAGTGTGACCAATAGTTAGCGAAAAGTGAACAATGTAGCAAAATCAGCTAAACTTCCATCTTTGAGGTAACACTGTCAGGGCTCCACGAGTGCTACGTAGCTGTATGTGGTGTCATTGTGTAGCGATTTCCGCCTAGTTTTCGGCACAATACAGTTCCTTTCATGCTGATGGTTGATATAGCAGTCAGAATGGCCTGAAAAGGCCCAAAACGGCCACAGACCCCCCGCTAGACAAGGGTTAAAGCCTTTGTTATCATCAGGGGTATTTAGAAACCTTTAGTTTAGTTACTTCAACCTCTGCAGTTGTCTTTGAGTTAGCTGTGGGCAGAAAACTAATTTTGGAGAGGTAATTATATGAGTGAGAGAACTATTTCTTATTGCTAATCTGGCAACCTCTGCGTCATATGTGCGTGAAAGGGTTAATATTATATTTCATTATTACAGTAACTTCATTTGGCGTATTTGCGTATCTAACGATAATACGACTGCACAAAAATATGACCAAACGAAAATACGATGGTGCAAAAAAAATAGGCTACGGCCGCATAATCGCATAACCGAAAAATTTGCCTATCCGCAGTTTGTCAAGACGTGATTTTTGGATAAATGATAGTCTACTGTATTGCATTCTCCATACCATATTGAGGCTAACAAGTTACCTCCTTCAAAAAACACTTGCTTCCCACCCAGTGTGGGCTGTAACGTCAAATTGCGATATTTGAGCCAGAGAACGATGGTACAGTATCTCAATTTTAGATGGAGAATGGAGGAAATTTGGCGCAGGGAAGAGGGGGGGAAGAAGAAAGTCATATGCAGTTGCTGGAAAAAGAATAAAATAAAAATAAATACATGGCTGAATATCACAGACAATAAAATGAAAATTAGAACAAATGGAATGCCTGTAGTACGACAGCCTCTACACAGGACATATATGTTAGTAGGTTAGTTATCTGAGAAGCATCTGAATGTACTGCCTCCGCTTGAGAGGGGGTCCTCATATGCAAACTCCTCCCGACGAAACTCCTCACCTTTTGCAACTTTAATTAAAGGACATTGTTTTTGTATTTGTTGACTTGCCTCGATCTATATTCTTTACGAGGCACGGAGATAGCCAACTGATCACTCAGAGGAAGACCACAGTTCTAACACACTTGAGATGTTGTGATGCTGTCTTTATTGTGTGAGTACAAGACGGGTGTATCATGAAGTGCTTATGGTGTGGGGAGCTTCATTACAGAGTATGTATATATTATCTATAGTGTTATTTATTGTGTGTGTAAGAGTGTAGCGATGGATGGTGACACAGCAGTCTAACTTGATTCACTCTGTTGGGGGTCTCTCTAATGCAGGGGTTTAGACCTAGAACTGAATCCTGGACTTGGCCAGGAAGTCAGTTAATGATATCCGGGCTTGGGGTTTGCCCATTTGGCCGAGGCCAGCTTCTTGGAAGCTGCAGGGTTCTAGTAATGTTTTCTTTGAGCTACAAAGTAAGTACTGTACTCCTAATTCTCTTGGACTGTACCTGTATACTGAAATAAAGATTCAAATATATTTTCTTGAATAATACCACATAAAATACATAGAATACCGGTAAGTAAAAATGCCGGAAAAGAAAGTCACTTGCATCATATAAATCAATGGTTGAACAACCTTATTTAAAAAAAAAATCATTGGTTTATTCAACTGATTAAAAATTCAATATTAGCTACCCATAAAACACATTTCTTGTTATGTACATGTACCAATATTATCATGGCTATTTTTATCTAGATTGATATACTGTATTAATACTGGTAGATATGTTTATATTAAAAAGTGTGAGTTGCTTTTTGAAAATCTGAGTTAGATATTTTCTTACAACTCTCAGTAATTTGCAGATATTTTTTCAATAATATTTTCTGCACAATCAAAATTCTGGTAGTTCATCACCTATGTACAGTCAACAATCAAAGTTCATTACCACCTTTACTCCAAGTGAAGTCAGAACCAAAGCCATTGAAAATTTGAATGCCAGAACAACTGCATCAAAATAGTGGAGGGATGTGTGTGAATTTGTATTTTGTTTTTGTGTTCATTGTTTTCTGTTGTGTTGTCCCTATTCTGGCTCTGTCTTGAGTCGGCCACCCCCAAAAAAAAAAAAAAAAAAAAAAAAAGGTAAAAGAGGGAAAAAGAAAACAAAAATAGGAAAAGTGGGGATTGGGCCTGAGTATATAGATAGATAGATAGATAGGAAGAGAGAAGGAGGGTTACAGCAGTTGTTCAAGAGTCCAAGCTTTTGATTGCCTTGGTTTTTACTTCTCTCAGAACAGAGGTGGGAGGGAACTATTGCCTTTGATTGTACAATATATTATACAATTAACCCCTTCAATCATATGATGATTTTTGTATCTATTAATGCTACTACAAAGAGCTAACAATTTGCATTAATGAATTATATGTATGTACAGTATATACAATTATATTCAACCTAGGAAGAATCTGCAGGGATCAAAGGGTTAAAGAGTTTCTTGATCAACCTTTTAACTTTGAATATATATGTTTAAGTTGAATATAATAGTCTAAAGGTATTGTAGCTAGAATATACAGTTAGAAATGTCATCATCTAATTGAAAGGGTAAACTGGTGAGAGTGATGACTGAAGCTTGGGTCAATTCCACTGAGCGCCACTACAAAACTTTGGAAGGTTTATCGTTTGCATTGCTCATTGTAAACAATTGAAGCCACAGCTCATGAGTTGGGACTTGGGAGTGGTATACAAATTATTATTACTGATTGTGTGTACTATACAACTGAAATTTATGATAGAAAAACAGACGGTTAAAAGTTTGTGGAAGCATCATTCAAAACCTTTACACTACAGTATATGTTTTAATTGTTGCCAAGCGTATCGTCCCTATGTAAAATTTAGAAGAAAGAACTTTATGTCCCCTATTTGAGTCTGGAAGAAGCTATTTTTGTCATTACTGTCAAGTATTATTATTATTACTACAGGTATTATTATTTACTTTCAACAGGTACAAGGAGTTGTTGCGGTGGCTTCAATTCATGAAAACATAAGAGTTATCTAGATTACTTAACAGAACTCTGGTCCTATGTGAGCTTGGAGCCGTAGGTTCCTGATGGTGGCCGGTACTGCTTGGGAAACATGGTCAGGTTCAGCGCTGAGAAGGCGAACTTTCTCGAACCTATATTTTTGTGGCAGTTTTCAAGCCTTGTGCCTTCGCTGAAATGTAAATAACAATTGTTAAATTAGTTAAATCTAGAATATTGTATAGGTCATAAGTACACATTACAAATTGGGGCTATTTTTATTATTACAGTAGGCTCTCATTTATCTGAATTACAAATTTCCTGAATAACCAAACTCAATGGCATCTCAATAGGTTAGTTCCAAGCTCGCTTATCCGAACGAATTCAAATCTCAACCAAAAGCCCACGAACTCTAGATGCCAATTAACCTCTTAACTACGGCATCTGGCAAAAATATAAATAAATAAATAAATAAATAAAATAAAATGCATGCATCCTTCAGAAAGTCCTATATAAGGGACTGCGAGTATCCTTTTCCATAGACACTAATTTTACAGGCTAATAAAAACCGCGCCAGTGTGCACACGGCCCCCATACTGTACTTTGGTGGCGCGTAGTGACACTAGACAACTCAAGCCACGAATCTCCCGGACACATCAGTTACCTGGCAGTAGGGGAGGTGTGGCAGAGTGGTCTTGCCACTGGACTGGTAATCCAATGGAACCGGCTTCGAATCCCAATATGTCAATGGGAAGATATTATTGGGATGGAATTTGTGCTGTACCTAGTTCCAGTGCATTACCACACCACACCGAAATGCCAAAAAAATACCCTCATTGTTCCCTGATTAAATAGCATTGTATGAATATTCCCATATTCAAAATATGTTACAGGGGGGCAATGCCTAGTGAGTTAATTGCTCAATAGGTGGCGTTCTGAGAGTGAGGGTCCGAGTGTGGGGGGTGAGACCGTGAAGCGCAGGGGCGAAGCTGCTTCAGAAGATGGAGTTGCTTCGAGCCGGGGTGCTTCGCATGTCTCACTCCCTAGACTGGAACAAGACCTCACGGGCCTCACCGTGTTCAGCGGTGTAGTGTAAAGGCTCTCAGCCTATGCCCAAGAGGGAGTACAGTAGTTAGAATATAGAAAAAAAAAAAAAAAAAAAAAAACATCAAAGAGAGATGTACTGCTCTGTCCGGCGATGACCACGAAATGGGCGAGGTGAGGGACGAGGACGAACGCAGGTGGGGGACCACGAGGGGGAAAACAGTTGTGGTTTGGAGGACGAAAAACTACTCCTGCAACACCACCTAGACATGCCTGCCTGGGGTGCACGTATACCTCCACAACGTGCACAATGTGCACTCTCTTTCAGCCCCATAGCCACACACAGCTACCCAAGCACCCCTCTGTAGCACGACGTGCGGGTCGAGGGGAAGGAGGATGACATACACCACAGTCTCATATCTCCCTCCCTCCTCCTCCTCCTTCCACCACAAATGCTTCTCACACCTCATACTGTTACCCTTTCTCTTTCACATATTTTTCCATTATATCAGGCTGCAATCACATCCCTATACCTTCAACACATCCTCCCCTACATTATAATACTCCGTAGGCAGCATATTTAACTTGGAAAAACATTGTGAGACTGTGTTAAAAGGCGGGTGCCTCGCACTCGCCACAAGGGAGGGGGTTATACACATGTACTGTACCTATGTCAACAATTGCATTAATATCTGGAATAACTTAGCGTGGTGACAGGGTTAACAAAGTATTAACTGACCTTCTCATGCAGTTGAGAGCTCGCTGAAATTCGGTTTCTGCTAGATCATATTCTGCTGCCAAAATGTTAGCTTGTTCAAGTGTAGCACTCATTCCTGTCCGATCCTTCCCACTTTTGCAGGATGTGAAACGTAATCCTGTAAAACAATGCATAGTATTAAATATAGTATCACACATTTTAAGTCTATAATATATCAAAGAACATAAGACAAAATTATGGTTTTTCATATCAGCTCCTGGTCAACTCAACCCCTTGTCAAATCTAAGTTTGATTTGTTTATATTATGTTATTATTAAAATGGGAGGGGGGAATGATTTTAGGTTAAATAGTTACATTATTTTAGATTTAGTTATGTTAGTTTTAGATTATTACAAGACTGGTTACGGTAATTTTTACTGCAAGTTATATTAATTAATGTTTGGTTAGGTTAGCCAAATTAGCTTAGCCAGGTTGGCAGGTTATAAAGTTCAAGTTAGCGGGCTTACGCTAAGCTTCGCTTTGGTGACCACGGGATTGGGCCCATACGGGATTGGGCCCACTTAGGTTAGGTTAGGTTCCAATCCCGTGGGCCCAATCCCGTATGGGCCCAATTCCGTATGGGCTCAATCCCGTATGGGCCCAATTCCGTATGGGCTCAATCCCGTATGGGCCCAATCCCTATGGAACCATCCATCCACTAACCTGCCTTACCCTTAGGTAAGCAGTACGGATTTATATCAGGTTTACTCCCCTAGACAGGTTGCCGACCAAGGCTGACGAGTCCCATCCACTGGGATTTTTATAACGTTGTCTCCCCTAGATAGGTTGCCGACCAAGGCTAATGAGTCCCATCCTGTCGAAGTACACGGTGTAATAAATATATCTAGTACTGTACTAATGTTTGTGAAAAAGTTATTAAATTTGTCACGTCACAAAAGATGGCATATACTGTATTGCCAAAACTATCAGGGTATAATTATAGTCTTTGCGTTAATCTTGTGTCGTCCCAGTTTTGGTTTGTTTATTTTGTAAGTTTTACATTATCTATCTATCTATTGCCTGACGCCGCGATCCCCGAAGGGGTGGCCACGAACGAACCGCCCCCATGCACCTCTGTCCCCAGTCAGTCGACGCCCCTCCCCCCAACCAGCACCGCCTTCGTTCATGTAGTTCCTCACTCCATCCTTCCACCTCATATTCGGTCTACCTCTGCATTATAATTATAATTTTACATTATAATTATAATATATTATGAAAGTTTCATTATTCATTTAATTATTTAGTAGGTTTTTTTTTTATTATTTTTATTCCAGGCGTAGCCTTCATTACCACCAGCTTCCCAGGCCAGGCGCCTGATGGACTACTACCTAGTCCAACTGGCGCATGAGGCCTCTCTCCTAAACGACCGCGTTTACAGTCATCTATTCACTAGCATTCTCCATTCATTCCTATTTATTACCACTTCTCAAGCCTGATCTATAGTCATTCCTCTATCTTTCAATGCTTGCCCAACACAGTCTCTCCATCTCAATGGAGGTCTTCCTTCCCCTCTATCTCCCCTTGTATCTGACTCACATATTCTATTTGTAAGCCTTTCATCTTAAATTTGATTATTCTCTATCTTTTCATCTTTTAGATATAATTATGTATCATTATTTCATTAATGGACATGTGGAGAGAATGGATGAACAAAATTGGGTGAAAAAATGCAGGTCTGTGATTGTGGAGGGAGCTGCACCAAGGGGTGGACCGAGGAAGACCTGGGATCGGACTATACGCGCCGATCTCAAATCCAAGAACTTGACAAGTGAAGCAGCCCTTAACAGGGTTGCCTGGAATGCCGCCATTAGGACAAGAGACTGAAACTGCACTTATGTGTGGAACACTCAGTCTTAAATTTTATGTATGTATGTACAGTAAAAGTCCTGTAATCCGAATAGCAGGGGACCGGGCCTCCTTCCGATTACCGGATTTTTCGGATTATTGGAATTTACCCCATGAACCTGTGTATTAATGGCCTGACGAAAACCTGAACATAATATAGGCTATGCATATGCACAATATAATGCTATACATCCAATATGACACATAATGGTAAACATTTAAAGTGATTTCATGAACATATGATATGTGTGTGTACCATTATGTGTTATTTGGGTGGGTTTTGGGTGGCCTAATGCCTCAAAAAGGGGACTTCGGGACTTTTTGAAATTCGGACTATCGGGTGAATTCAGATTTGGCCTCATTTTCAAAAATTCGGACTATTGGGAGATTCCAATTATCGGTCGTCGGATTATCGGACTTTTACTGTATGTATAACTTAAAAAAGTACTATAAGCCTTAGGCAGCTTTGAGACCACGATAACACTGTGTTGTCTGCAGTTGATTGGTGATAAGATGGCGTGTGCTAATTACCTGTATTACTAACATTGATCGCCACCATGATCGTTGGTTGGTTAATTGGTTGGCCGGATTAGTGCTTGTATGATAGCCGCCTATATGTCATAGCACTTTGGAGCTTGTGGTGGGTAAGTTACCCAGCCTGGTACACAGAGGTTACTGCATATTATCCAGAATTATAATGAAAAACTTGCAAAATAAACAAACCAGAACTGGGACGACACAAGATAGACGCAAAGGAACTAATCAAAATCGCTATGTGGAAATAACACTTAACAAAATCAAATTTGAAATAAAAGAACACAATCCACCACATAGGGTGTACATCACTACATGTGCAAGTTAATTTATTTCCCACAGTTTGCCTGACATCAACTAATGTCCACTTACTCCAGGTTCCTATTTACTACTAGGTGAACAACTGTTTCATCCTGCATAGGAGGTTCTGGGTTTCAGATGACATGAAACTGACAAACTGGCAAAGAAACTTTCTCTCCTCACCTGCCATCGCACGGCAACATCGTGCGGCCAGCTGCAGAACGCGGGGATTCTTGCTGCGCTGTGATGCCACTTCCACACCCAACTGGTCGATCACGTCAACCAGATGTACCTCACCGCCCAGCGAAGTCATTCCTGAAAAGAGAACAAACAAGCAAGTTAGAGTGGCTGCAAGAGATAGAGCAGTGTAGAGTGCAGCCATCAGGTGAACAAGGCTCACAAACGCTAACAAGACAAAACCTTTAAACACACAATAATTTACCCAATGACAAGCCACAATTGGCACAATGCTCCAAAGAACAGAGTCAAGACACAACAGTTGCCATGAGTAAGGCATTTTTTTTTAAGAACAGAAAGGAGAAAAAGAGGGTAAGAGTGATTGTTTACAAAACAAGGTCATGATTAGTGACACGGGATGTGGCATAGCTGAACATAATGGGAAATGCTCTCTGCTCTGTAAGAAAGAGGTTGGGTGCAAGTTGATTCAGTGCTGTATGTGCCATGGCTTGGTTCAGTTGGGTGAAAGGTTCTTTGCAGCAAATTTATAATTTTGAGTAATGTAAATACATACAAGTTTTGTCCACAGAGAATGTGGTTACAGTCTCACGTTCTAAATGGCGGATTTCCAGGCTGCCCTGTCAAGGGCTGCCTCTGTTGTCAAGTTCTTTATTTTGAGATCAGACCGGAGTACCTGATGCCACGGCATTCTAGGTCTACCCCTACGCGCAGAGTCCGGCATTTTTTCACCCAGTTCTGATCATCCATTCTCTCCACATGTCCAAACCAACCAAGTCGGCTCATGCGCATCACTTCACTGGCACTCCTAATGTCCAGACGCCTTCTTAATTCCTCGCTCGATACCCCGTCCCTGAGGTTAACCCCACATATCCATCTCACCATTCTCTTCTCATTCCGTTCCATTCTATTGATATCCTCCGTTTTAATCGGCCATGTCTCCGAGGCATAGGTTATCGCACTCCTAACACACGAGGTATACACGTTCCCTTTATGGTGAAGTGAGAGTCCTCTCATGGTCAGGAGTGGCAACAGCTCTCTAAACTTCCCCCAGCCACTTCTGGCTCTAGCAATGGAGCCGGCTTCAGCGCCACCTCCGACGGAAACCGTATCGCCCAAATTATAATGTAAAACTTGCACAATATACAAACCAAAACAGGGACGACACAATACAGTATAAAGACAAAAGAACTTATCAAAATCGCTATGTGGAAATAACACTTTAGCAAAATAAAATTTTGAAATAAAAGAACAAAAAGGCATCATATAGGGTGTACATCACTACATGAGCAAGTGAATCTGTTTCCCAACAAATTAATCGCACATATACCAACGCACTATCGTCATGTTCAAGGAATTAGTCAATTTGGGAAGTTCAGGACGTTCTGGTAAATTCTACTAAACTCTATATGAATAAAGAAACTACAATTTATGTAAAAAAAAATTGCAATTTGACAAGATAGTAACAATAGTACAAAATGCACACAGCACTTATAAACGATAGTGCTATCGGGTAGGTACTGTACCTGTGAGCATAGCATGAACACATGACCCCTATCAATTACTACCCTACTAATAACCTACATTTATTTTATAGTACAAATAAATTAAGGATATCGCAAAGGTAAACAATTGATACTATAAATAATTAATAGATACAGTCGGCCCCGCAATGGTGCGCACTAAAAGGGTGCGATTCTCCAACCGTGCGGCAGATGTCCGTGTGGTGCGTATAATCCAAGGGTGCGAAAAAAGCGCGAAAAAAGCAAAGCGTGCATTTTTTTCGCCCAATAACCCCTGAAAAACATGAACTAAGGAAAGAATACCTGTAAGTAGTCCCTCGTTATCGACGGGGGTTACGTTCTTAAGACTGCCGTCGATAGCAAAAACCGTCGATACCGCATTACCGTACATTACGGTACCGTACATACACGTACAGTATCCGTGGTCTCTTACAGTTTCTTACAGTAGATCCTCTGGAAAAAGGCAAACTATGCCTGTGTATCCAGCTCAGTACCAGTGCTTGCACTGCTGCGGTCGTTCACGGTGTTGGCGGCGGCGGTAGCAGACGCAACATTTTTACTATTCTGTATTTTTGTTTTATAATCAAACTTCAAATCTTGTCTTCCCCATGCTTTATCAAGATTACTTTCAAACTCCCTTATTGATTCGGAATCGACTACATACTGGGGCAGTGCGTTCCACTCATTTACCACTCTATCACAAAATGAGTTCTTCGCCTTCTCAAGCCTATTTCTTTCTTTGTAAATTTTCTTAGAGTGTCCTCTCGTTCTTGTTCCCTCCCGCATCAAGAAGATACCTTCACACACATCCTCATCGTACTTTCCTGACACTATCTTAAAAAGTCTCTATCATATCCCCTCTCTTTCTCCTATATGCCAGTGTCGGAAGTCCCAGTGTCCTCAACCTCTGCTCATAACCCGCGTTCTTCAACGTTGGTACCAGCTTGCTAGCTCTTCTCTGCACTTTCTCCACTGCTTCTATATCCTTTACCATATATGGAGCCCACACCTGGTTTGCATATTCCAGGTGTGGCCTAACCAGCGCTGTATATAGATTCCTGAAGATTTCTTCGTCAAGTGACACAAATGTCCTCCTTATCAGCCCTACAATTCTATTGGCTTTGTTTATCTTTTCCGCTAAATGTTCTGAGAAATTTAACTTATTATCTATCACTACTCCTATATCCTTTTCTGCACTCACTTCCTCCATCGCTTCATACATACTGTATCCTACCTTGTCTATCTTGCTGGTCCCAATCCGCATGTACTTGCATTTTTTTGGATGAAAAGGCATTAACCAATGCTCAGACCATCCCTTCATGCCCTCCACATCTCCTTGAAGCAAACCCATATCTTCCTTACTCCTCACTCTTCTATACAGTTTAGTGTCATCCGCATACAGGTATACCTCACTTCCATTAGTTATAACTTCAGGCAAGTCGTTGATAAATATAACGAACAGCAATGGTCCCAACACAGATCCCTGAGGTACCCCACTTGTAATTTCCCTCCACCCCGAGCCTATTCCATTCACCAATACCCTCTGTCTCCGATCTTTCAGGAAGGCTTCTATCCATTTCACACATTTCTCCCCTATATTATAGCTTCTAACTTTCTCTATTAACCTTTTATGTGGGACCTTATCGAAGGCCTTCATAAAATCGCAATATACCACGTCTATTACATCACCATCTTCTAAAATTTGCATCCAATCATCTACCACCTTAATTAGCTGTAGTACCGTCGACCTCCCCGGCAAGAATCCAAACTGTCTCCCACTGAAAAGTTGGTTTGACTTCATATGATCCATTATTCCTTCTCTAATTACCGTTTCCATTAGTTTACACACAACACTTGTCAAACTGACTGGTCTATAATTCCCTGGGTCATTTCTCTTTCCCTTCTTAAATATAGCTGTTATGTTCGCCTCTCTCCAGTCCATCGGGATTTGTCCTGTATTAAACGATACCTCAATAACATTTTCAATGGCTCTACTAACATCTCCCCTCCTTCCTTTATGATTCTTGGGTGTATCCCATCCGGTCCCGGTGACTTACTTCTATTCATTTTTTCTATAGCCCTTCTTATTCTAGCATGGGAAAACTCTACTAGTTCTAGTGCCGGTGCCTGTTTGATGGGAATAGTAGGCACTGCATCCTCCGACTCCACTGTTAGTACCCCCCAAAGTATTTCCCCAGCACCTCTGCTTTCTCCTTATCAGTCTCCGCTCTACTCCCATCATTCAACCCCCCCACCAGCTCTGGGATCCCTACTCTTCTTGTTAATTTTTCCTGAATGTACTTCCAGAATATTTTTGGATTATCCTTCACATTTCTAGCTATCTCTCTCTCCCTCTCCTTCACCCCCCTCCTTGTTTCCCACCTTATTTTATTGTTTATTTGTCTGCGTTCCAGATCCACTTCCTTAGCCTCTATACTAGACCCCCTGTTCTTTTTTAACAATTTTAATCTTTCCCACAATCGTTTCTTTCTTCTAATCAATATCCAAAGCTTTCTTTTCATTGGCAATTCTGGGTTAGTTCTTTTCCTCAATTTTGTTTTATCCTTATATTCCCTTACTGGTACACTTTTGGATACAGCATTCTCCAGTTTGACTCTAATTTTCCTCCACATTCCTTCAGCGTCTTCACCGTTCAAATATTCCCCCCAGTTAATGTCCAAACACCGTCTCAGCAGCTCATAATCTGCTCTATCATACATGTATATTTTTCTATTGCTTTTATTATCCCTCTCCGATTTAATGTTACAACTAAAGCTTATACAGGCATGGTCACTACGACCTATAGGGCTATCCACATTAACATGTTCCACTATATCCTCTTCATTGCTAAAAATCAAATCAAGTACACTCCCCTGCGTCCCATCTCTATATCTTGTCATCTCTACAATATGTTGCGTTAAAAAACAATCTCTCACTTTCTCTATAAACTTATTTTCCAGGCTACCCTGTCCCGCTGGAGTAGTACAATTTGCCCAGTTGATCCTTGGCAAATTGAAATCTCCAATCAAAATTTTATATTTGTTCTCTCTATTATCTATCTCCTCCATTGTTTTCAGTAGGTTATCATCCTCTCCCCTGCTATTATTTGGGCTTCTATATATAGAGGCAATTAGAATTGATCCTCTTACACATTTTACTTCAATACACAAATACTCACAATACTGCTGTCTCATATCCACCTCATTACCTTGAGCTCTTTTCTTACATAAATAAACAGTCCTCTTCCAACCTCTGCTCTAATAGCATTTCTCTCATATAACTCAAAACCCTCCAAACTATATTCCACCAGTTCCCTCTCAATTCTAACATTTTTTGGTCTTACTTCCTGTAGGGCTATGATATCAGGTTTTTCCTCTTCATCCTGCAACCTACATATCAGTTCTCTTTTCTTGTCCTGAGTAAACACATCCACATTACTAAACATAATCCTTAATCCATCTACCATTCCTCCAGCAATTACACCATCCCCGCTCCTCCAGTCCGTACCCTACTCCCCTGTTAGCACTACTGGGTCTGACTCTTTGTCTCCTGTCTCTCCCTGTGACACCTCCACCCCGTTCTCCTCCTCCGTCACAACTCTCATCACATTCTCTCCCCTCCCTGATCTCCCCCTCCTTTCTACTCTTATAAACCACTTCCTCACTTTTCCGTCCCTCACTCTCCAGTAAAAATTTCTCTTTTCCTCCTCATCCAACTTTCCATTATTTTCATCAGCCTTTTCTTGTAATTCCTTAATTTTTTTCCTTTGTTCTATACTCAAATCCTTCTTTAGTCTTATGTGTTTCAGTTTATCATTTGTATTTAGCCTCCAACTAAAATTTGTCACAGTCTCCGCCACTACCCTAGTTTTAAACTGTACCCTTATAGGTCTCATCTCTCCCCTTTTATATCTACCTATCCTACTGATCTCCTCCACCTGCCCTTCCCATCCATATTCGTCCTCATCCACACCTTTCAAGACCTCCTTCACTGTCTCCATATCCCTCACTTTTCTCACTCCATTATCATTCATATGAGTCTCTATATCTCCATACAAGATTACACCCCTATCCCTGTCCATGGCCTCCCTCACGACACTCTCCTTGTTCTTCATGACCCCTACAACTGCACTCTCAAAACTTTGTTTGGTCATATTCATTTCTTCCTTTTGCTCTTTCATAATATCCTCCAAATCCTTGACTTTTTGTTTACCTACCACCGTCCATGCAGTCGACTCCTTTACTTCCGTGAAACGTCCTTCGTATTCCTTCAGCTGCTCCTTCAATGCCATATTCTCTGCTCCCAGTTCATCTACCCTTTTCAATAACATCTCTAGGCTCTCATTAACTGCCAAAAAGGCCTGCATTCACTTCCTTCGCTAGGCCTATTCCCTTCCCCACCTATCACACCACACATTACACACAGTGCCTTAACTTTCTCACCAATATCCCCCTTCCATTTCTCCGTATCACTCATCCACTTTTCCAAATCCTTCACAACAATACTAACCTCTTCTAACTTCTTATCTGTGCTCTTAAATCCCCGAAAACGTTGTAACCTTCCTTCCGACTCCGTCATACCCGAAATTCCCTCTGCCATGTTTGTTTACAAACTCAACAACTCACAACCCTACCGCTGTCCCGTCACTACACACTCTTATTACACTATATATCACCCCTCCACCACACCAATATATCCTCCCCCTTCACTAAATCTTTCCTCTTCTTGCTAGCCCCGTATGCACTCGATATTCCGTGAATTACTTGTCCATCCCATAACATATGCCGGAGCCTCAAAACTTGCGTCCGCCTTCCGCCATTGTGTGCCGCCAACTTTTCTATCCTATGTACTTTTAAGTGTTTCCTTTACACATAACCTTACATATTAGAGTATATTGCAAATATCTATCACTGAATACATTAGAGGCCATAATAAACGCAAGAGATACAAGGTTCAGGCACAAATAAGCAAGTAAAAGGCGGGTGGACTTAGAGCTTCTGCCTTGTTTTGACAACATTAAAAATGGAGGTCGAAAGTGACGCTCCGATCGTCGGTGAATCCGGATTCACTCAAAACCTAAAGTCTTTAGGCTAATTATTTTTGCTCTCGTTTTCGGTGTATTTTCTTATTATTGTATGTCTTATTGTTCATCATTTAATCCACTTTTGGTTGGTATATTAGAGTAATATAAATAAACAATTAATCCGTCGATATATCAGTCGATACTCGAATCAGTCTAAAGTCAGTCGATAGTCGAATCCGTCTATGATACCCCTATTCTATCTAATATCTAATCACATTTCTATACTGTGCAGGTATTCTTTCCTTAGTTCATGTTTTTCAGGGGTTATTGGGCGGGTAAGTTTGAAGAGTCCCCGGACTACATAGTGAATTTCCCATAGGTTCTTAAGCTCCAAGGGTGCGTTTTACAAGGGTGCGCGCATGTCTCGGACTTAGGTAACCGCACCCTTGTGGGGCCCACTGTACAATAAAATAAAGAATAATATTTGCAAAATATGAAGAAGCAACAACAGATTTAAACAAAGAGTATTCTTTTTAACAAGATAGCAGAATTTATTCACACACTCCAGCGTTACACTGTCGAAATCAACACCAACAGGCAGGTCATTTAACACAAGTTCTCGCTTGCACACTACACATTCAAAGTTTATGTACAGTATCTATCTATTGCCAGACACCGTAATCCCTGAGAGGGGATGGCTGCAAATTAATCGTTTTCATATGCTTCCATATGCCGAGGCAATTCACTCGATTATCTAGTACTGTATGCTACTTGTAAGGGTGATAGGGTGGCTCAGGAACCACCTAGAAACAACGAGTTTAGGGTTATACAACTGAAATGTGTTAAAAAGTTCTGCTGACTAGGTATGATTGTTATGGAAGGTGGTGCAAAAACAAGCTTTGTTGGAAGAGCTAAAAGTGGGTGGGAGAAATTCAAAGCAATATCATCATTCATGACTAAACAAAAATAACAATGGAAAGTTGTATGCTACAGTGGTTGATGTGAGTTGAGTATGCACTTTAAATTTAGCTAGTAAAGGTAGATGATATAAGCAGGTTGTAAGAAAATTAAGTGAGAATGGTAAGATGACAGTAAGAAGCCATATAAAAGCACATGAGTATTGGGAGCATCAGTGAAGATATATTTATAAGCAGATTTAAATTATACAACCATGTAGATGGGGACAAATGGGTGAAGAGAAGTATTTCTATGAATGCAAAATGCGTTACATGGGAGGCCAGGGAAAACATAGGACCTGATCTTGGGGAACAGATTATACACTTAAAAATGAACAAATGAGATGCCAGAGACAGTGCAGCTTGGGATATCATATTTATTATGTTCTCTCCAATAACCAACTTTACTCCTAAACTCGATTAATGAAATTAACAAACACATGTGGCAGTCCGGGGATTCGAACCCGAAAATCACATCGAATTCACACCGAAAATCGACACACTTATGCATTGCACCACGAAGACAGTTAAGTAAAACATTACTATAGCACAATAACACACAAATCTCTTACTTTTATCACACTTCCGAGTTAAACAAAAAAACATTAATTTTGTAATGGGCATACTAACTATTGCTTCCATTGAGCACTACCTTAAGTTGTAAATGTTGAGATTCATTATTAATTTTCAGACCAGTTTACAAATCTATTTAGGTTATGCTGAAATTCCTGACTAAGTGATGGGGAGCTAACTTACCTGACCATTTATGTATCATCAGCATCAGTTTTTGTGTGTTCATTGTTTTCTGTTCTGTTGTCCCTGTTCTGGCTCTGTCTTGAGTCAGCCACCCCCCCAAAAAAAAAAAAAAAAAAAAAACAGGAAAAGAGGGAAAAAGAAAAGAAAAAAAATAGGAAAAGTGGGGATTGGGCCTGAGTATATAGCAAACTAAGAGACTGCAAGCAAGATTTGTCAACAATATTATTATCTATTCTATCTATCTATCTATATGCTCAGGCCCAATCCCCATTTTTCCTATTATTATTTGTATTTTCTATTTCATTCTATTTTATTATTATTTGTTTTTCCCTTTTTCTTGGGGGTGGCCGACTCAATTTTATTATCAAAGTACAGTACCTGTATTGAAGAGTCAATCTCTGATGCAAGTCAGAAGAGGGTGAAAGAAGTTCAAAGTTGTTACCACTATTGACAACGAAGGGTCTCTCCTTCCACACTAAGGGTAAGCTGTATGCTGCAAATGTGAGAAGTGTGCTTCTTTATGGTAGCGAGATATGGGCAGTCAAAGAGGACACATGAAGCCTTAGAGTGTACTGAAATGAGCGAGATGTTGAGATGGATGTGTAAAGCTACAATGAGAGAGAGACCAACGAGAGCAGAATTCAGAGTGACTTGGTAAAAACTAAAGAGTGTATCGGTAAAGTGATGCATACTGGCAGACTACAGTGATCTGGCATGTGGAGAGACTGGATGAGGATGACTATTGATAGGAAGGACAAGCCAGTAGACTGAGTTAGATCTGAGGCAAAGTCCTGAGGAAGGATCATAAGGTTAGGAAATTGACATGCATTCTGCAGGGAACCATGTAGCTATCAGGTGACCAAGGTACACCGATGCAAAACATGGAACTGCCTTGCAACCAATCCAATAGTGACAAGTGACAGAACATAACCTAGCACTGAGCCCTGAAATACATCACTAATGACATCACCGGTCAGGTAATATTAAAACAAAGCTCATTATTCCATTGCACTTCTTTATAAGCAGTAGCAAAACTTATATATCTATTGCCATACACCTTGATCCCCGAAGGGGTGGCCACGAACAAACTGCCTCCATAGAGGCATTTCGTTCAATTCTCTAGCTTGTTTCGGGAGAGGGTTGCTAGCCTAAACACTATGGGCAGTAGCCAAACTTACTTCTACTATTTTCTTGTGGCAAAGGTAGTTTTTTAAAGCGATGATAGTATTGAGATAAGCGCTCAAAGCTGTCCTGGTTATTGCGGGTCTGAGGTCCATCAGTGCCAAGCTTCTCTGCTAGCGTTGCCTGGCAATGAGAAAGCAAATATAAATTACAATAATAAATAATTTGAAAAGACAAGCATTCTATGAAAAGATAGTATTACTCTAATAACCATAAGCATTTTATATTAGCTGCAAGACATATTGAAAGTCCTGCCCTACATTAGGCTGTAAATTAGGCCTTGGGTAGCGTGAAGGTATCATTTTGTTGGAAAGTTTAACTTCAATGCTCTTAAGATGACTTAAATGTATCATTCAAATTTATTATTATTTTTCAGCAACTGTTGAAAAAAAGCAATTACTGTATAGTACAAACCAAATAATGCTGTCAATGAAATACCAAAGATTAATGAAGTACTGTAATATAGATAATTATGGTTTGATATACTGACCTCTTCATTGATGCCGATGTTGAACAGTACTGGAGTGACAGTGAAGGAAGGATGGTGGTCTGGCTGTGAGGTTGGTGACGGTAGGAGGGACAACACGTGTTCTGGCACCGGCAGCACCACACGCACTCCACATCTGTAGATACATACATAATAACAATATCACATGGAGTCATTTTTCAAACATAATTTCATGCAATGCTGCCCTGTTCAGACTTAACCTGTGCCTTTTTTTGTCACCCAGTGTAAGTAATGGCATGTTACAGTTGACCATGCTAACTCCTGCCCCACGGCATCTCCAGGCTTTCAGCAAACCAACTCTCTACATCAGAGCAGTGAATCTACTCCCTGCATATATGATATGGGTTACTAACATACTTTTAGCCATGCTATTGTGTATATACAGTGAACCGTTCACTAGAGTTACCTGAGGGATTACTGTATTTACCTAATTGTATTTACCTAATTGTAGTTTACAGGAGTTGAGCTAAGCTCGTGTTGTCCCGTCTCTCAGTCTACTTTTTATCCAATTTTTTCTTGAAAATATGGATATTCCTTGCCCCTACCACCTCCTCCTCCAGCCCATTCCATTTGTCAATACATCTATAGGGGAAGCTAAACTTCCTGATATCGTTCTTGCAGGTAGGTCTTTTTACTTTGTAGCTGTGGCCTCTAGTTATTCCTGTATCCATAATTAATATATCCTCCCTATCCAGCCTCTCCAGCCCCCGGGTGCATTTGTACATCATTATCATGTCTCCCCTCTCTCTCCTCTCTTTTAGACTCGGTATATTTAATTTGTCTAGCCTCCCTTCATATGGCAGCTCTCTGAGACTTGGAACCAATCTAGTAACTACTTTCTGGATTCTTTCTAACTTGTGAATATGCTTCTTTAGATGCGGGGACCACACCACTGCTGCATACTCCAATCTTGGTCTAATCATACTCTTCATAATTTTCGCTACCATGGTCTCATCCAAGTAGTTCAGAGCAACTTTCATATTCCCGGCCATTGCATACATTCCGCTAAAGAGCTTGGTAATATGTTTCTCTGGCGACAAATTATCTTGTATAATCAACCCTAAATCCTTTTCTTTTTCGGCCTTGCTAATTATATTATCTCCCATCCTGTACTCCCAATTTGGTCTATTCACACTTCTTCCCATATTTAACACATGGCATTTACTTATATTAAATTTCATTTTCCACTTGGTGCTCCATTCATATATTTTATCTAAATCCCCTTGCAGCTCCTCACAACTACTTTTATTTGTTATTTGTCTCATAATTTTTACGTCATCTGCAAACATTGACATGAAGGAGTTTATGCCTATCGGCAGGTCATTCACGTACATAAGGAACATGAGAGGTGCCAACACAGATCCCTGTGGCACACCACTCTCAACTTTCCGCCACGATGAGTAAGTTCCTCTAATGTTGGTCCTCATTTCCCTATCTGTTAAATAGCTCTCCATCCATTTCAGCAAACTCCCCCTGACACATCCTAGCGTCTCAAGCTTAGATAACAATCTCTTATGTGGTACCTTATCGAATGCTTTGGAAAGGTCTAAGTAGACGCAGTCCACCCATCCGCCTCTTTCTTGGAGTACATCTATCACCCTACTGTAATAACATAGCAAACTGGTAACACAAGATGTCCCTTCTCTGAATCCAAATTGCTTTGGGGTTATTATCTTCTTTCTCTCCAACATTTTCATCCATCTCTTCCTAATTAGCTTTTCACAAATCTTGCATACAATACTAGTAAGTGAAACTGGTCTATAGTTTAGAGGGTCCTCAGGGTTTCCATTCTTGTATATCGGAATGATATTAGCTCTTTTCCATTCAACAGGAACCTGTCCTTTATCTAAGGAAGCTTGAATTATGTCCCTCACTGGCTCCACTAATTGCTCTGCACACTCCTTTAAAACCCCGGCAGACACTTCATCCGGTCCCATAGCTTTCCTTACTTCAAGTCCTCTCATCGCAGATAACAGCTCATCTCTAGTTATTTCAATCTTACTAAGACCACTCTCCAGTACTCCCGCCTGTGGTTCGTCAAAACCTTCCTCTCTAGTAAAAACTGACCCCAATTTGTTATTCATTACCTCGCACATCTCCGATACATTTTCATACGTCCTAGCATCAACTCTTAATTTAGTAATTTGTTTCTTTACCTTCAACTTACTGTTTATATATTTATAAAATAATCTAGGATCACTTTCACATTTATTTACTATGTTCTTCTCATAGTTCATTTTAACTTGTCTAATTATGTTAACATATCTATTCCTCTCCTGTTTATATTTATTCCGATTACTCTGTGTTCCTTCTTCTTAATCTAGCCCAAGCTGCATCACGCCTACCCAAAGCTCTTTTGCATTTCAAATTAAACCAATCTTTCTGCTTAGTAAAATTTCCAGTTTTATATCTTGGGACAAACAGATTGGTTCCTACTCTATAAATTTCGAGGAATCTACTATATTTACCTTGTACGTCCTGTTCCTTCAAAATAAGATCCCAATCTACTCCCTCTAAATATCTTTTCAAGGATACATAATCAGCTTTACTATAATTTAATCTGTCATTTATGTAGCTATTGTCTAATCTATTGGCATTACTCGAGGTCAACTTCCATTTTAGCATAGGTGATCACTTTTACCTACAGGACATAGATAGTTTATATCACTAATTTCGTGAGGATCCTTTGTAAAAATCAGATCGAGTTTAGAAGGTTCGTTATTACCCCTCATTCTTGTATTTTCCTTCACATGTTGTGCAAGTACATTTTCCGTACCCAACTCCACTAGCCGACTTCCCCAAGATCTCTGATTTGGCCCTGCATCTCCCGATTCCCAATCAACCTCACTACAGTTGAAATCTCCTACCAAGATCATCGATTCTTCCTAAAAGCAATCTTCTCAACGACTGAATCATATCCTCGACCATCTCCTCAAACTCCAACTCCCTCCATGCTCTGGTCTTTGGTGGCATGTAAGCTACTGCTATGTCTAGCTTTTTTCCTTCTATATCATTGAGTTCAACTGCCATTATTTCTGCCTTGTCATTATTTAACTCCACTTGCTTTGCTGTCATAGGGTTCATAACTAATACTGCCACTCCACCTCCCCTTTTTCCCTTTCTATCATATCTCCATATATTATATCCTTCACTAAACACTATATTGCTGTCAAAGTCCTGGTTCAGCTTTGTCTCCGTCAAACAGACTATCTGTGGTTGATCCTTTCTTAATATATCATCCAATTCTACCTTTTTACTGTTTATTCCATCTATATTAGTGTAGTAGCACAGTATATTGGAATCCTCCTCCTTGTTTCTCTTCCCTCCCTGCCTCCCATCAGGTTCACCTCCTCTTCCATCCCCTCCCTGACCTACCTCCACATTCCCTGCTAGTTCTATTCTCCTCCCCCCCCCCCCCCTCCACAATCTCCTGCCCCTCCCTCACCATCTCTCCGTCCTCGGGCTGTGGGTTTTTAAACATGAAGTAAGTAATTTGGTAGGCCTATTTTTTTTTATATTTGTCTGACTGCTAATCGAAGGGTCGGCAGTTCGATCTTACCCCGTGCCATTGGTAGACGTCAATAGTTTGGACACTCAGGTCTAGGGATTCGTGGAAAATATCCAGGAAAGTCCTTGTAACAAAGGCACGTGTGCCCTAGCCCTGTCAATCAAGGAAGTGCAAGGAATTAAAAACTGCATCATCATCACAGTGCATAGTTCACATGTTGTTGTTGTTCCCCAGGCTGTCTGACCGAACAGCCCCAAGGCCCCGAGCAAGGCCGAGACCATAACCAAGCGCCCTCACAGAACACTCCCTGCTTTACCACTAAGAATGCCCAGGTGACCGAAGCCGCTCTCAGACGAGGAGCTGAGGAGGGTGCGGAAACGCCCGGGACACCGAAGCCCCACCCAAGGCCCTGTGCCTCTCAACAATTATGAAGGGAAAGTTGAGGGGCATAGGAATGCATTGGCTCCCAATCTGCCAAACTCTAGGTTGGCAGTAGAGAGGTAAATCCACGGAAGAAACGCCACCACTTGAGATCTAGAAAATATATAAGTAAAAGAAACAGACAGAGTAAACTATGGGTATGGCAGAGAACACTCAACTCTCACTCTGATAGACCCGCCCATCTCCACATGACTAGAACCCAATCCTCTCAGCATCAGCTAGGAAAGGCCCTAGAAAGCCACCTTTGGCGGAGGGATAGCTCCCCTATTTAAACCCCTTTCGGGGTTGAGCATCCTCCTAGTTCACATGTAATGTGGTTTGGCTGTGAACTGACTGATGAAGTAGGGTTACTTGTATTTGCTGTATTATCCTCTTCACTGACAATATCTTGTGAAATTAAATTAGGTGTGGGGAGGTATTCTGGTACTGGGGCTTGTGAGAAATTATATGAAGAGCTTGTACAAGATACATGCAATATACAGTATGATATGAGTGTACCTGTTGCCAGTGATGTGAAGTGTGGGGAGGCATTCTGTTTGTGGGGTAGTGGAGTTTGTGAGATGATTGCCAGAAATGTGGAGTGTAGGGAGGTTATTGAGATGGAGGTGGGAACTTACAAGAAAAGATACACATACATTAATAAGAGCATACCTGTTGCCAATGATATGCGTTATGAGTAGTTGTTGTGGTGATGGTTGAGATTGTGTGAAATGATATATGAGTATTTATTGCCAGTGATGTGAGAAGAGGGAGCTGTGGGGAGGTGAAGTAGTATTGGTGGTGGGGGTTGCGAGATATACCAGAAGTGATGTGGTAGTATTGGTGGGAGTTGCAAAAGATACATGGATCATAATACGAGACCAATATACCTGTTTCCGGTGATGTGTGGTGTAGGTAACTGTTGTGGCGGTGGTGGCGGGGCTGCACCATCACTGTGAGAGCGGTGACCACTGTCCCGCCTTCCTCCACCAGACACCAACACAAATTCCACTGTTCCTAGGTCCTCCACCGCCACCACCATGTCACTCAGCATACCTTCGTCATTCCTGTAGTATACAACATAATTATTTAATATATTGAGAATGATACACCATGATGAGAAGATAAACCTCTATTGTTGTGGATAACCTTTCACTTCATAAGGTTTTTCAAATCACTGACACACAATTCCAAAACATTGACATTCATGAAAGGGAGATAGAGCTAACCTGTTATATGCCATTCTAATTCTCTTAGATGTTCCTGATTAGTTACCGTACATATATTTTCATATTTGTATATAAGAAAAGTGCTTCATTATTCAGTCTTAATGGTCACACCATAGACCATTGCAAACTAATATTTTTTTTTTTTTTTTTTGAGACAATGAACGGAGGAAGGAAAAACACAGATACAACAAAGAGGTCCATGTGCCTAAAGGCATCCTCCATTCATAAAATGTTTGTAACAACTGGATTTAAACATTTGTAGATTGTAAGTTTGTGGAAAGCAATTCGAGGGAAGTGAATTCCAAAGAGTAGTAGCTCTGGGGATAAATGAATTCTGATAAGCAGAAGTTCTGCATTGTGGAGGAGAAAGTGGTAAATAATGGGCGCTCTCAGCTGCCCTAGTTCTATGGGGAAAGATGTGGAGAGGCGGCACAATTGAAGGAAGTTCCTCGGAACAATTGCTGTGAAAATATCTGTAGAATAATGCAAGGGATGCAACATTTCTTCGTATGGATAATGTAGGAAGGTCCTGTGTGATTGCAGGGTTATTGATTAATCTAATAGCTTTATTTTGAATTTTGTCCAACTGCCTCAATGCAACCACTCCACTTCCACCCCACAGAGGTGAACAGTAATCCATCTGAGAACGCACATGACTTTTATATCTACGGCCAACTGCTAGACAGTGAAGAATTCTCGAACTCTGTACAGGAGTCCCAGTTTTTTTAGAGGCATTCTTAGCAATGCTTCTAACATAATGTGTCCAGCTCAAGTTAGTAGTTAATGTTACACCGAGAATGTCAATACTAGGGAAGTGGGAATATTTACATCATTAAAAAATATATGGGAGTCAGTGAGATTCTGTCGGTTAGAAAATTGAATGTACTTGGTTTCCTGTGCATTAAAGGAAACTAGATTCTTTTATCCCCATTCATTACTTCTAGAAAGGTCCTGGTTCAGAGAAATTGCAGTGTTTATTTTTGAATTTATAAGATCGGGTTGGGTGAAAGAATTGGTAAATGTGAATGCACTGTGGAGTGTTGAGTCATCTGCGTAGGAATGTATTGGATTATGAGTGGTAGATATGAGATCCTTGATATGAATGAGGAACAGAGTTGGGGCCAAAAATGATCCCTGGGAACACCAGCATTTATTGAGTGAAATTGAGAATAAAGGCCATCTACCATTACACATATTTTTCTGTTATGAAGATAAGAAGAAATTAGTGGAAATAATGATGCAAGGCCGTAGTGTGACATCTTCGACAATAAGGATTGATGCCAGACTCTATCAAATACCCTTTGATATATCCAGTGCTATTGTATGTGTTTCACCATGTTGGTCTGTAGCTTGGTTGATTTGATGCGTAAGAAGGCAAAGAATGTCTGCAGTTGATCGACATCGTCTAAAACCATATTGCCTATCACTGATTAATTTATTATTCTCAAGATGCTTAATTATGTGATTATTTAATATAATTTCAAAGACTTTACCAAGAATGGAAGTTATAGCTATTGGTCTGTAGTTTGATGGATCTGAAGAGGCACCTTTTTTAGAACTGGATGGATGTTTGCTTCTTTCCAGGGTACTGGGAAGCATGAGGTATGAGTACACAGACGGAAAAATCTTTGCCAATACAGGAGCGACCACCAAGGAGCAATTCTTAAGTACTATTGGAGGAATTTCATCTGGACCAGGAGCCTTATATACAGAGAGATTCTGCAAAATAATTTGGACATGTCTGGTGTGGATCTTAAGTGAGGGAATTTCAGGCGAATTAAAATTAAGTACAGGGACATTTTGATTTATTTCATCTAAGGTTGAGTTGGTGGAGAAAATATCCGCAAGAAGGTTGCTTTACCTCGTGGGTCACTTACAAGATTGCCAGTCGGAGATTTTAATGGTGGAATGGATGAAGCAGTAGTGAAGTTGGATTGAAATGAGTTAAGAGTAGACCAAAATATTTTGGTATCATTTGGATTATTAGAAGTTTAATTGCCTGCTTGTGGAGAAAGTTTGATTTAGTTAGGTTTAATACAGTTTTGGCATGATTTCTGATGTTTCTAGAGTAATTAAAGGCCTCATGTGTTTTTGATCTTGTGTATGCATTGTAGGCTATTGTTTTTGTTCAGTTACTCTAGCACAATTATGGTCAAACCATTTAGGTGAATTAGATCTTTTACTGTACTTTTGTATGAGGAA
>CM064486.1:4550486-4674990 GCA_032716605.1 Paralithodes platypus | reverse complement strand
GACATGAGTTCAGCCCCACTACCACACCACCCTACCACTACCACATCACCTATACCACTACCACACCACCTTGACATGAGTTCAGCCCCACTACCACACCACCCTACCACTACCACATCACCTATACCACTACCACACCCCCTTGACATGAGTTCAGCACCACTACCACACCACGCTACCACTACCACATCACCTATACCACTACCACACCCCCTTGACATGAGTTCAGCCCCACTACCACACCACGCTACCACTACCACATCACCTATACCACTACCACATCACCTTGACATGAGTTCAGCACCACTACCACACCACCCTACCACTACCACATCACCTATACCACTACCACACCCCCTTGACATGAGTTCAGCCCCACTACCACACCACCCTACCACTACCACACCACCTATACTACTATCACACCCCCTTGACATGACTTCAGCCCCACTACCACACCACCTATACCACTACCACACCCCCTTGACATGAGTTCAGCCCCCCTACCACACCCCTACCACAAAATTATCACTACCACACCACCCTATCACTACCACACCACCCTACCACCACCACACCCCCTTGACATAAGTTCAGCATCACTACCACACCACCTTCACCTCACCTCATCACTACCACACCACTTTCACATCACATCAGCCCCACTACCACAAGCACACCACCTATACCACCAGTCCACCACCACACCCCCTTGACATCAGTTCAGTACCCCTACCACTAGCACATCACCTATACCACTACCACACCCCCTTGACATGAGTTCAGCACCACTAGCACACCACCTGTCCTATTATGGCGTGCTTTATGGTGCAGCAGCCCCGCCTTTGTGGTGCCTTAACTCACACCCTGATGGCACTCGTCCGGAGACCGAATTGCCGTGTGTGTATGTGTGTGTGTGTGTGTGTGTTTTTTTTGTTTTTTTTTCATACAACCGACGTGGGCAGTTTTACATTTAGGAGAGTCATTTGCATATGACATGTGGTATTACATACACATAATTACTGAAAATAACATTTACAATAGGACAGCGTTTACATGTATACATTGGATGTGTACAACATGACCGTTTACATATAGGTTTAATGAGACACGATCGTTTTACATGGGGTATTTTTTACACACCACCATTTTTACATGTGGGATAGACTTTACATAAGACAATTTGTTTACATGACCATATTAATATATGAGTTAGTTATTATATATGACCGTTTTTACAAATGGGGGCAGTTTTTACACGATCGTTTTTACATAAGGGGTAGTTTTTACACGATCGTTTTTACATAAGGGGTAGTTTTTACATAAGGGGCAGTTTTTACACGATCGTTTTTACATAAGGGGTAGTTTTTACATGTCAGTGTTTATACTTGGCAGCTTTTACATATGGATTTTTGTTTACGTAATTATGGGACCGTTATTACCTATGGCAGTTTTTACGTATGGTTATTTAGCCCAACCTAATTTAACTTAATTATGGAGATTCAAAGTGGAATGATTTCTTGAAACCTATTTTTGTATTGTAGTGGGCACCAATTTTGCGTATGATTATTCGGTGTCTTGTAGGTTTTCCTACATTAATATTCTAGATTAACCTTTCCTCTATCTTTTGGTACATATTTCATTGCAGTAGACACAATTATTGTAGGTGAAAAAGGTTGAATAATAAAAAAAAAAAAATGGTATAGAAGGGGTTAATAGTGTACGGTCGCGCTAATAGGCTAAGTCATGTCCCGGCTGTTATTACGTCTGGCTTTCTATGTGCTGTATTTATGTCTGTCAGATGTTGAATAGGGTAGGTAAGTGTAGGAACATGTTTGTATATTTCACTCGATATGAAGAAATGAAGGTTAGATATTGCTGATACCAATTATTAAGGGGAGATCTCCACTTGAGGGATTTTTTTCTTGACCCCTTTCTCCCTCATGTTTAGCCCCATTGCTTTTGATATTATAAAACGTTTGCCCGATTAGTTTAGCGATTTTAAGAACTTTCACCCCATATTAAGACCTTTCGTGCAATTCAGGTGTCGATTTTATCCTGGAGAGCGATAGCGAGCCTGTAATTTAAGAGGAACCGGCCTTCGGCCGGGAAATTTTTCTACCGAAAAAAAATCAAATTTATCTTGAAAGGGACTCAAGGGGGTGTAATTTTAAGCTTGATGGAGGTCTAGGGAACAAACTAAATACCTCCCCTTAATCAAAACATACTTGGTGCCCAGACATTATGAACTTACATTAGTTGTTCTTATATCTGTCTACTTTAGCGAAAAAAATGCGTCTTTTTCGATTATTATAAACATTCGTGGGGTGTGTTTATATTTATATTCGTGGGGTGTGTTTATATTTAACCTCTGGTTCGTTTCCGTGTCCTTAAACCCCTTCTGTACCGGCGACGTCTTTTTAATTTTGTCTTGCTATATTTAGACGATGTTGTGCAGTTTAAGAAGGATATGTGGTAGTAAAGAGAGTTAAGCGAGATAGTTCGAAGCCTGGTAATTGCTGGAGGCGCTTTTTAAACTGCATACAATCGTCCATTAGTAGCCAAAATGAAGTTAAAAAGACATAGTATCATAATTGAATGAAGACTATGGCATGTTAGTAATGCAGCTTTATTTATATATTTTTGTAATCTGTTCTAAGAGTTTTTCTTGTCTTATTAATTATCCTTTGTAATCTCGAGTTTGAAATTGTGCACCACTTTATACGTATATTTAAGATAATCTGATGTATGTAAATTGGTGTATATTCGTAGTTATAAGAGGAACCCAATTTGAGAAGAAATTATATGTATATTTTGGTGTATCTCCATAGTTATAAGAGGAGCCCAATTTAAGAACATCTGATATACTGTATATATATATGTATATATATTTTGGTGTATCTCCATAGTTATAAGGGGAACCCAATTTGAGAACATCTGATATAAGACCTTTCGTGCAATTCAGGTGTCGAAAAATAAAATTCCAGAAAAATTAGCACTTGCTAAACTGTTAAGTAATAATAGTAGATATATTGATGATATTCTTGTTTGCAATTTGTTAAATTTTAATCAAGTTGCTAAACTTATTTACCCTAATTCTATTCCCCTCACACAATGTAACGTAAATTATAAAGTTGAAAATTTTCTTGATATAAATATAGAGATTGTTAATGAACAGTGCATACTTAAAGTATATCACAAAGTTGATGATTTTAATTTTAACGTAATAAACTTTCCTTTCCCTAGTAGTAATATCGATAGTAAAATAACTTATACTGTTTTTATTCCCAATTAATAAGATTTTGTAAAATCTGCACTAAAGTAGATGACTTTTGGGCTAGAGCTAGGTTACTATACAGACTCTTAGTGGACAGAGGTTTTGAGGCACATACACGGTTCCATAAATTTAATCTTTTTAGGGTCAATTATTGTGACTGTATTCTAAAATTTGACATCAATAATTTTAATCAAGCATTTTTAACTTGAAGTTTCTTGTATAACCTCTGCTTTACTTTTTGTCTGTATTTATTGTTTATCTTTTTCTTTTTCTTTTTTTATTATTATTATTAATATTAATATTGATGATTTTTTAAATTTATTGTTCTTGTTAAAAGAGTACTCTTTGTTTAAATCTGTTGTTACTTCATATTTTGTAATTATTTGTCTTTATATTATATGTATTCATTGTCGATAGTATCAATTGCTTACTTTTGCGATTTCCTTAGTTTATTTGTGCTATAAATGTAGGTTTTTTGTAGGGTAGTTATTGATAGGGGCCACTTGAGGCATGCTATGCTTACAGGTACCTACCCGATAGCACTATCGTTAGTGAGTGCTGTACTGTATTTTATATATTTTGTAATAGTATAGATATCTTATCAATATTTGTATTTTGTACTATTTTAATGTCTTGTCATGTTGCAAATTTGATTTTAAATAATATTTTGACATTTAACATATAGTTTCTTTATTCATGCAGAGTTTAGTAAAATTTGCCAGAACGTCCCGGACTTCCCAAACTTGACTACTTCCTTTAACGTGACGATAGTGCGTTGTTATATGTGCGATTAGTTTGCTTGGGAACCAGATTAACTTGCTCATGTAGTAATGTACACCCTATGTGGTGGATTGTGTTCTTTTATTTAATAATTTTCATTTTAGTAAACGTTGTTTCCACATAGCGATTTTGATAATTTAATTTGACTTTATATTGTCCTTGTCCCAATTTTGGTTTGTTTAGTTTGCAAGTTTTACATTTTAATTAATATATATTTTGGTGTATCTCCATAGTTATAAGAGGAGCCCAATTTAAGAACATCTGATATACTGTATATATATATATTTTGGTGTATCTGCATAGTTATAAGGGGAACCCAATTTGAGAACATCTGATATATATATATTTTGGTGTATCTCCATAGTTATAAGAGGAGCCCAACGTATTATGATCCTTGGTGCCCTACAATTCTGCCGAAATTGTATGGTTATGGCCAAATTTACGGTTACTGCGTAGTTAATGTTTGGTGGCCATAGCTTGGTAGTCTGTTTGGTGTTTATCTTATTGTTGTATGGATTTTTGAATATTCCTTGTTGTTGTACTCATTTTAGTTGTCTGCCATATCTTTGTATTCCGTTTGGTTGTAGTCTGTTGGATTCTATTTGTTGTATTCATTTTAGGTGTCTGCCATATCCTTGTATTCTTATTGAGTCTGTTGTATTCATTCCCGTTGTCTACCATATTCTTGTATTATGTTTAGTTGTATTCTTATGCAGTGTTTGTTGTATTCATTTCCGTCGTCAGTCGTATAATTGTATTCTGTTTGGTTGTGTGCTAATATAGTATGCGTTGTATTCCTTATTGTTGTACTGTATTAATTTACTTGTCTGCCATATCCTTGTATTCATTTATTTTGTAGTTCCCCCTTAGACCTCCATCAATCTTTAATAAAAAAAATAAAAATAAATAAAAAAAATCCATTAGATCCCCCTTCGAGATTCATTTGTAAATTTTTCGGTAGAAAAATTGTCATGGCCGAAGGCCGGTTCCTCCACAATTACAGGCTCGTTATCATTTGCCAGGAAAAAAAGTCGACATCTGAAGGGCACGAAAGGTCTTCAAATTGACAAAGAAATGGGGTGAAAGGTCTTAAAATCAACAAACTAATGGGGCAAACGTCTTAAAATATCAAAACTAATGGGATAAGCATGAGGAAGAAAGGGGACCAGAAAAAACGGACCAGCTCTCCTTAATAAAATAATGAGGTGTGTGTGTATTTTGTGTGTGGTATAGTTATGGTGTGGTACAGTTGGCCAAATAAATCTTGTCTCGGCACCAAGTATGTTTTGATCATTAATTGGTATCAGCCATATCTAAGCTTCATTTCTTCATATCGAGTGAAATATAAAAACATGTTCCTACACTTACCCGCCCTATTCAACATCTGACAGACATTAATACAGCACAGAGCAAGCAAAACGTAATGACAGCTGAGACATGACTTATTAGCGCGACCGTACAGTTGACCAAATAAATCGTGTCGCCGCTGTCATTACGTTTTGCTCGCTGTATGCTGTATTAATGTCTGTCAGATGTTGAATAGAGTTTGTAAACGTAGGAACATGTTTGTATATCTCACTCAAAACGTTTAATTTTAGTTTAGATATTACTGATACCAATGATTGATCAAAATATACTTGGTACCGAGACATCACTTATTAGCGCGACTGTACAGTTGGCCAAATAAGTCGTGTCGCCGCTGTTATTACGTTTGGTCGCTGTATGTTGTATAAATGTCTGTCAGATGTTGAATAGGGTATGTAAAGGTAGGAACATGTTTGTATATCTCACTCGAATTTTAGTTGTTGTTGTTGTTGTTCCCCAGGCTGTCTGGCCGAACAGCCCCAAGGTCTCGAGCAAGGCCATGGCCATAAACGAGCGCCCCCACAAAATCCTCACTGCTTACCACTAACAAAGCCCGGGTGACCGAAGCCACTCCAAGGCAGGGAGCTGAGGAAGGTGCGGAAATGCCCGGGAAACCAAAGCCCCACCCAAGGCCCTGTGCCCCTTAGCAATTATGAAGGGAAAGTTGAGGGGTAAGGGAAAAATGTGACGCTTTGGCTCCCAATCTGCCAACTTCTAGGTTGGCAGTAGATAGGTCAATCCACGGAAAAGACGCCGCCACTTGAGATCTAGAAGATATATAAGTAAAAGGAACAGTCAGAGTAAGCTATGGGTATGGCAGAGATCGCTCAGTTCTCACTCGGATAGACCAGCCCATCACCACATTTTAGTTTATATATTGCTGATACCAATTATTGATCAAAATATACTTGGTGCCGCGATCTCTCTTATTTGGCCGACTGTACGTGAGGGGGTCTTTGATCTGCCGAGCCCGCCTCCTACACCCTTATTAACAGAGAGAACTACCTCTTCTCTGTGTATGAGAGACGCCATGTTGTATACCTCTCCACACTATTACCAGACTCTAGTTATATACAAAGAAAACTACCCCTTCTCCGTGTTTTTGAGAGGCCATGTTGTATACCTCTCTGCACTATTACCAGACGGGTTATATACTCAGGACTACCCCTTCTTCGTGTTTAAGAGATGCCATGTTGCATACCTCTCCACACTATTACCAGACTCTGTTTATACTGTATACAAAGATAACTACCCCCTGTTCGTGCATAAGAGACGCCATGTTGTATACCTATCCACCCTTATTACCAGATTTGGGTTATATACAGAGAGGACTATCCCTTCTCCGTGTATAAGAGACGCCATGTTGTATACCTATCCACCCTTATTACCAGACTCGGGTTATACACAGAGAGTAGTACCCCTTTTTTGTGTATAAGAGACGCCATGTTGTATACCTATCCAGTATCCACCCTTAGTACCAGACTCGGGTTATATACAGAGAGTACTACCCCTTTTTTGTGTATAAGAGACGCCATGTTGTATACCTCTCCACACTATTAGCCTAATATATTTTATTAATTTCATTCCCAACACCAAACACTTCCCAACGAAATTAATGAAAGCATGTGATCCTCCCGGGATTCGAACCTAGGATAACACAATCAGACCCAACCTTTATCGATAACTATACTCTTCTAATCTGCTTGCCTTATAGGAGAGATGCCATGTGTACCTTCAACTTTCCCTCAACCTATGACTTAAACTACTTCAAACTCCGTATGTCCAGAAATTTTAAGTCTAACGTACCTTGAATTTGGCTCTCTGTCACTCATTCAATTTTGGGGGAGACACTTGGTAAGGACAACTTTGCCTTTTGTCTCCTTCGCTTACATAAGAAATTAAAATTAAACTGTTAATTATTTAGTTGTTTTATATAATATATACTGTATATATACAGTATATATTATTTATTATTATTATTATTATTTTTTTTTTTTTTTTTAATAGTTTGACAATGTTTTTGGGCTGCACGGATGCAAAATTAATCCATGATAACAGTGCAAATTGTGGGCTTTTCAATACATAAACGATACACATAATATACATAAATTCATACATAATGGGATGATTTTCTCTGTGGATATATAGTTTTGGTGCGATGTGCGAGCCAGCCTTTGATCCGGCCTGTCTGGTTCCTCCCACCCTATTACCAGACCCAGAGAGAAATATCCTTTCTACGTTTGGGACCACACGCCATCTTGTTCACCTTATTTGGGTTTTAAGGGGAGATGGGTCCTCTGTTTTCAGATTAAAAAAAAGTTTGGTCCATTATTTTGGCGATTTTAAGACTTTTCACTCCATTTCTTTGTCAATATTAAGACCTTTCGTGCCATTTAGGTGTTGATGTTTTCCTGGCGAGCGTTAGCGAGCCTGCAATTTTAAGAGAAACCCGCCTTCGGCCGGGACATTTTTCTATTGAAAAATGTACAAATTTATCTTGAAGGAGGTCTAGGGAGTGTTTTTTTAAGCTCGATGGAGGTCTAGTGGGGAAACTAAAGAACAAATTAATGAATACACAAATAAATAGACCCCAAAACCCAGCACTGTCTCCTTAATGTATTTATAGAGTTTTACAGTATATATGGATTCTTTATGATTATTGGTTACACCATTCAAAATGTATCCCTATCTTGTTCCTGGCGATAAACTCTAGAATTACGCAGGCCTCGGGTTAAGTTAGTTTAGATAGGTTAAATTAGCTTAAGTTAAGTTAGGTTAGATAGGTTAAGTTAGGTTAGTTAGGTTTAGTTAGGTTAGTTATGTTTAGTTAAGTTAGGGTAAGTTGGGTTAGTTAGGTTAGGTTAGTTAGGTTAGTTAGGTTAGGTTAAGTTAAGTTAGGTTAGGTTAAGTTACGTTAGTTAGGTTAAGTTGGGTTAGTTAGGTTAGGTTAGTTAGGGTAGTTAGGTTAGGTTAAGTTAAGTTAGGTTAAGTTACGTTAGTTAGGTTAAGTTGGGTTAGTTAGGTTAGGTTAAGGTAAGTTAGGTTGGTTAGGTTAGGTAACAACTTGACCTAACCTACAATAAATAGATAAAGATCATGGTGGCTTGATTTTGCTCCTGATATAATTTTGGTGAGGCGAGCTTTGATCTGCCTCACCTCGCTCCTCCGCCCTATTACTGAACATTTTCGGTGTGAGCTGGCGGCCATGTTGTATACCTCGCCATCCTATTACTAAACCCATGCTATAGAGGGAACTAACTAACAGCTATTACATTTCAGTTAGATCAGAATTGAGCCACCTAACATAATCAGATCTACCTTCAGTCCAGTTTCCGATGCCAATGTGAAAGAGCCTCAATTTAGTACGAGAAAAACTGGCTCATCGAAAATTGCCGGAAAAGGCGTTCGTGTGACAAAGGCTTAAGGGGGGGGGGGTCACCTGATTTGTTTTCTCTTTCTCTCCTTTTCTCTCTTTCTCTGGCTTGTATCCAGAAATCCGGCTTCGGAGACATTTCTCTATCGAAAAATGTAAAAATTTAGCTTGCTGTCCAAAACAAAAATATATATATGCTGGCTCGCTACCGCTCGCCAGGAAAATATTGACACCTGTATGGGGATAAACGTCTTAAAACAGTAGGCTGAATGGGGCCGAATGGATACAAGCCAAAGAGAGAGGGAGAGAAAGAGAAAAAAAACGAGGTAGGCTCCCTTAAGCAAATATACAAGACCATTGCTAAGAATCGGCGGTGGCATTTCACGTTATTATGGTGAGCAACATGGCAGGGTACTGTATAATAGTTGTGGTTGGGCTCCCTATAGACGGGTGTTCCTATTACCGTCCCCTGGGAGACCTGGTGCGCCTCACTTCCCACCATTCCAGGAGGAGAGAGAGAGACGGCCAGATAGATAACAGATAGATAGATGTACAGATAAGGATGAGAGAGAGACGGGCAGATAGATAACAGATAGATAGATTTATGATGGATATGCAGATAAAAAGAGAGGGGGAGAAGGGTTAATTTGGTTAGGTGTTTTTAATTTATATGATTTATCCTGCTCTCAAGAGTTAGGATATATTTCTTCATCTACATATATATATATATATACACACAGTATATACACACAGTATATATTAGTGTGCGGAGAGAGAGAGAGAGAGAGAGAGAGAGCAAGAGCAAGCAAGCAAGCAATTACATTCAGGATATCTAGTGATCCGTTAATCAGTAGAATGTCTCTTTTTTTTTTTTAATTTGGTGCTAGTCCATTATACTCTAGTTACACAGGCATCACTGGGGCATCAACACAGGCAGCCGGGGATTCACACCTAGAAGTTAAGGGAGCCCACCTCGCTTTGTTTCTCTTTTTCTCCCTCTCTCTCTGGGTTGTATCCATTCGGCCCCATTCAGCCTACTGTTTTAAGACGTTTACCCCCATCCAGGTATCAATTTTTTCCTGGCGTGCGGTACCGAGCCAGCATATATAAGTTTTTATTTTGACAGCAAGCTAAATTTGTACATTTTTCGATGGAAAAATGTCTCCGGTTTCTCCATACAATGCTGGCTCGCTATCGCTCGCCAGGAAGAAATTGACACCTGGATGGGGATAAACGTCCTAAAACAGTTGGCTGAATGGGGCCGAATGGATATAAGCCAGAGAAAGAGAGAAAAGGAGAGAAAGATAAAAAAGCAGGTGACCCCCCTTAATCAAAGTACTTGGATTGTGCACCACTCAACAAGTCTAAAACATTATTGGACAGCATATTTCATAAGGAAATACCTCTTAAAAAATACTTTGCATGGATCAAAAGCCCTTCCAATTATTTTATAACCATCACTCGCAATCATTGAAATTTGATTTATCTACTGTTCATGAAGTACGTAATTGCAACCATATTATCATGTCCCGAGTTCGAATCCCGGGAGGGCCATATGCTTTCATTACTTTATTCAGGTACATTGGGGTTTGTAATGGGTGATTAATGTTAAGAATAGGGCGTTACTTATAATTAAAAACAAAAATATATTAACCCTCTCCGTCTCATATGACGCGATCGCGTCATATGGCGGTTTCGCCCAAAAGTATCATATGGCGCGATCACGTCATATGAACTTAATGAAATAGCTCAATAATAAGTTATATGACGCTTTTGTGCCATTTTGAGCTCAGTAAGTTAGGTAAGTTAGATCATAATCTGTCGGTTGATGGCAACCCAAAATTCCTCCGACTTCTAACGGTCCCTCAATGTGAGAAAGACTGTTGTGGGGGAAATACCGGGCGGTCTGCCAACCCGTAAGTAAGTTAATATAATATGTCTGAGGGGGTTAAGTTGTATCTTATCCTGCTCTTTGTTAAATGAAGTACTTTCTTGCATCCATATTAGCATGGCCTTTAACCCCCTGGATCCCAAGCCATATAATAATAAATGACACTCTAGGGCCTGCCACTTTTCATTTTTTTTTCCTGATAACACGAGATGGGTTAGTAATGGAAGAAAAACAACATAAAACTGCTCACCTAGGTCATTTGAGGGTCCTGGGGGGCGGGGGGAAGTCACCGTTATCATTGGGTGATGAGTAAGCAATATACTGGCCTATCACACACGCACGTGGCTGGACTTGGGGGGGTTACCAACCATCCGTATTGTTCCGTGGGATCCTAAAGTAGTTCCCATATAAATCTGAACCCTGTAGGTGCCATAGGACAAGAGTAATTAAGGTGATCACATGCCGGTATGTTGCATCGCTGGTACTGTGGGTTACGTACATGCATAGGCAATGCATAACGTGCGTCCCTGGGGTTGGAGGGGTTAATAAATTGAAATGCAGTACTTTAAATTAAGTCCCTTCTTAATTCGCACTTTGTCAAGTTACAAATAGGTTCCGTTCTTTTAGTTTTGTATGGCTCATTTTTAACTATATCTACAGTAAATAATGGAATGCAATTAGTAGCCTAGGACACGTGGTACCAGAAATTGTTTCTTATCTCCTAAACAGGATTTAACTGATTGAGAAAATATTTGTGGCTCGTATTCCTATACACACCCTATAACTGTCTGTGGTAATTAACTTTTTCCCTGCAGAGGCTTTGGCCCAAATTGACCTTCATTCCCTGCACATTGTCATGCATAAACAGGAGCCAGAACGTAATACAATGATATATCCGTGAAAGTACAGGTATAGAGCTTTGCAATTACACCTGAATCATCTCTGTACAATGTCTGGTTGTCTTGCAACGATCTTGTTGCATTGATGTGGCAGACATATCTCAGTTACGTCAGTGCACGCTCAGCCATAGTGGGCGATGGACTAAGGGGTCCTGTGCTGCCTGAACTCGCTTTCCTCACTCCCAGGACACAAAATAAGAAGATTATCAGACGGGCACCGCAGCAGAGGAGTAAATATAGTTTAGCTGAATTCCTATCCAGTCAATATATTACCTAGTTGTTGTAATTGTAATGAAAAGTAAAGAAGAATTATTACAGTACTTTCGGTGTAGTTGCCATAACTACCCCATTATATTGACTCTCTAGGGGTATGGCAAAGCTATAGTAATTACCACAGACAATTGCAGGGCTCGTCTAGGAAAACAAGCCTAGTCTCAAAATGTGGGTAGTTGTCTAGGCTCTGATTACTATAGGGTCTCCAGATCACGTTCATTTCCTGTCACGCCTCGTCTTCCTCCTCCCCCACCTCTCTCTCTCTCTCTCTCTCTCTCTCTCTCTCTCTCTCTCTCTCTCTCTCTCTCTCTCTCGCTTTTCGTCTTTGAACTACATTTTAATTTGTTTCCGCTCCTAAAACATTCCTTATATTCTTTCCCTTATTATATAATTATTTTATATAAACGACTATTTTGCCTCAGTATTCACAAGGGAAAATACCAGTGACATGCCAAGTCCAGTATTAGTGCATGAGGGTGAAGCTCTTAGCAAAATCAGATGTACCCCAGAGGATGTAGCAAAAAGAATAGATAAGTTAAATAGGTTCAAGTCATCCGGCCCAGATGGCTTTCTTCCTCGACTTGTACGTGAAGTGCGAGATCGCATCTTTCTTAGCAGACATCTTCAATAAAGCACTAGAAAATTGAGAAGTCCCTGAAGACTGGAAACTGGCCAATGTGACCCCAATCTTTAAGAAAGGGGATCACGAGTGTCCCAAGAATTATTGGCCAATTAGCTTGACTTCTATCATAGTAAAACTCTTATAAGGGATACTACTGTAGTAGTAGTAGTAGAGAACATAGTAGACTACCTAGAAACCCACAATTTAATTACAAATTCCCAACATGGATTCAGGCGACACCGATCATGTCTTACCAATTTGCTGGAATTTTTCCATGAAATGCTGAGTGAGTATGACAAAAGTAGAGCCATAGACATCCTTTACTTAGATTTTCAAAAAACTTTTGACAAAGTGCCTCATTGCAGGCTTGTCAGAGTAAGTGCGCTAGGTATCAATTTCGTTGCTTATGCTATTACAAATAATTAAGTAATCGACAATATAAAGACAAAAATGCGATTTCGGTATCCAACACTTTTTGTGTTTCTTTTTTGTCGCAAATACACTTTTCCTTTACTAACCTGAAAGTGGTAGGTTGGCAGGAAGTATAAAGTGGTGGCAATGCACTGGTTGTTGCTTTCCGATATTTTCTAAAAGTAACATTTATCTTGCACGCACACACACATACTGAGTAAACACACAAAGAACGAGGACGTGTGTGTGTGTGTGTGGGGGGGGGGGGGGGGGGGAGAGAGAGAGAGCGCGCGCGTTGGAGTTGGGTGGAGCAGGTTTTCTGGATTTAAAGGAAAGTGGAAGGTAAGAAATAAAAAGTTTGACAATGCACTGTTTGGTGTTTTCAGAAATATTTTAAAAGTATACAAGTAATTTAGTAAGTTGTAAAAGAAACACGGAAGGAAGAATATAGATATAATCTGAGCGAATTTTGAAGTTTGAACATTGCAATTTATGTGTTTCAGATATATCAGAGTACTTTATTTTTTATCTCACACACGTCAGCAAACGCACAAAGGAACTCACCAGGAAAACACAGCAGGAAGCTATAAATATTGAAGGAAGGAATTATAAGCTTTATTACATCCGCCAACTATGTTTTGCCTTCGTTTGTTTGTATGCTTGCCTGTAAAAAAAATATCTCCAAGTTATGAACTGATTTTCACGAAAGTTGGTGGGAAGATAGGATTTGCGCCAAGGAAGAATTGGTTCCATTTAGGAGGCGATCGGTAGAGCGCATACCTCCGCCAGCATAGGATACGTACGCGCTTCTCTGAGTGCCCTTCCAGTTACACTAGCTATTATTTTCAGATATTGTCCTACACTCTCACCACACACACACACACACACACACACACACACACACACACACACACACACACACACCACAACACAACACAATATACACACACACACACACACACACACACACCACAACACACACACACACACACCACAACACAACACAACACATACCCACAACACAACACAACACACACACACACACACACACACACACACACCACGCCACTCAACACACACACACCACAACACACACACACCACACCACTCAACACACACCACACCACTCAACACACATACATACACACACACCACAACACAACACAACACAATATACACACACACACACACCACAACACACACACAACACAACACACACACACACACAACACACACCACAACACAACACATACACACCAACATACACACACACACCACAACACAACACAATATACACACACACACACCACAACACAACACAACACACACACACCACAACACAACACACACACACACCACAACACAACACAACATACACACACACACCACAACACAACACAACACAACACAACACAACATACATACACACACACACACACACACACACACACACACACACACACACACACACACACACACACACACACACACACACACACACACACACACACATACACACACACAGAACGAGAATGCTTGATAATAAACGAGGGATGACAAGATCCAAGGCAGTATAACATGTTAGCATTACACTCCTTGTTGCTTTCAAATAAGTCAAACAAGAGCATAATTATATTCTCCACACCGGTAAACTCACACAGAAGAAGAAGAAGATTAATTTTTCTATTTTACAATGGTTCTTCACATAACACAAAAAATATACATATTAAATTTACAATAAGAAACATTATTTTTAGTTAAGTATGGCGCATTTTTAACTATCAGGTAAATATACAGATAAGTTATAGAAGAAGAAGAAGAAGACAGGATAAAACACAAGCCCGGCATCGATTCCCGTTTGTGCAGCGGCCGGCGGAAGTTTCGTATTAGTCACCTCACAAAAATACACCCGCACTTTCTTGGTGGTCATTGCGTGTATGTCAGGTACCCCCACTCCCCTCTCTCTCCCCACTACTATCCCTCTTTCCTAAGCACTCTCCCCTCTTGCCTTCCCCTTTTCTCCTCTCACCCCCTTGCCCAACACACCCCCTTTCCCTCCCCCTTTCAACCCCCACCCCCCGTCTACACCCCTAACCTTTCTAAATCACCCCCTCTTCCACTCCTTTCCTAACCACTTCCCTCTCCCTCCCCTTTCTAAACCATCCCCCCTCCCCCCCCCTCTCTCTCTCTCTCTCTCTCTCTCTCTCTCTCTCTCTCTCTCTCTCTCTCTCTCTCTCTCTCTCTCTCTCTCTCTCTCTCTCTCTCTCTCTCTCACACACTCCCTACCCCCTCTCCAACGAGTGGAGGGGGGGGGGGGGATTCCGTCGCTACCGTCTGGAAGTTTATTGTGAGTTTCTTGGTGTTGCGTGGTGTTGAAAGTATTGCTCTGGCGGCTGGGGCTGGAGATGTAAATCTGTTTGCTGTTGCCGAGAGAGAGAGACCGAGACAGAGATAGAGAGAAAGAGAGAGAGTGTGAGGAAGTAAGAGTGAGAGTGGGAGTAAGTGAGAGAAAGAGAGAGAGAACCATGCATGAAAAATGTCCACTAAAGGTAGTTATTCGTGTTACATATAATGTACATCTTAACATTAAATTATATTTACATTAAAAAAAATAGTATTTAGGTGAAGGTTATGAAATTAATTTGGAGGATCAGATTAACTGTTGTTTCTGGTTTTGATTTATGTGTAAGGAGAGTACTGGCATTTAATATGTGATGGGAGCTCGTTCCATAGTTTTGGCCTAGCTACAGAGATTGATCTAGCTCCTGTGTCTGTTTTTACCTTCAGGACACACAGATTATTTTGTTCTAGTTATGTAGCAACTTATAATATTGACAGTCGGCAGACACAAGATATGTTGTGGATAATGATTGTGTAATTTTGTTTTCAAGATAACAGGTGCTAAGTTAAATGATATATTTTTGTTTTTTATAGTTAACCATTGTGATTAATCGTAATTTTGGTTATGATAGAAGTGTTGTTGTAACAATTGTTGAAAGAAAATGACTGATGTTGAAAGTATACTGCTCTAAACTGCTTTACACTTCGTGTGTCCAGACATTTTGACCCCAACGTCCCTCGAATTTGTCTCTCTGTCACTCTTTTGGCTTTGGGGGATACACTCGATACAGGTAACCTGTCTTTTGTATCCTTCACACACATAGACAAAAATAGAATACAATCTTATATATATATATATATATATATATATATGAGAGAGAGAATAGATAGATAGATAGATTGTATACTCGATATAGGATTCATCACTTTTATGCTATGACCTTTGATCTTAGCTTTGACATTCTAATATTTATAATCTTATAATAACCTAGTCCAGCATTTTAATCTGTTGGTGTAAATGTTATAATATACATATATCATATTGTGTATGTACCATAGGTCTATGGTATGTACAGTATGTGTGTTGCAACATGTGTGGTGCTGTGTGGCCTCATCAACATGCCTACACCGGTCACACTATGCCATGTAGTGTAGTATATGTATAGCAACCTGTTTGATGGTGTTTGTCCTCGTCAGCATGTAGTGTGTGTGTGTGTGTGTGTGTGTGTGTGTGTGTGTGTGTGTGTGTCTCTCTCTTAACAATAAGCTGGTACTGTCCAATACTTGGCCATGTAGTGTTGTGTGTGTATAGTAACATGTGTACATTCGTCAGCTATGTAGTGTGTGTAGATAAATCATATTGTAATTATGTAGGAAGGTCATGCAGTGTATAGATAAATAAATAGATAGATATATACAACATATGTGGTGGTGTATGTAGGTAGGCATGTATAGCAACATGTGTGATGGTGTGCGGGTTCATCAACATGCTGGTAGCGTCCACACTTCCCCCGCTAATTGCTGTAACACGCTCCACCAACTGTTGACGTTTTTACCACCTCTAGGCCCCCCCCCCCCCCCACCTCACCTCACCTCACCTCACCTCACCTCACACACCCCACCTCACGCTCACATCCTTCACCTCTAGCCCTCCACCCCATCTCTAACTCACACCTTCCACCTCTACCCAACCACCCTACCTCTAGTCCACCACCCTACCTCTCACCACCTTTAGTTCACACACCCTACCTCTAGCCCCCCACCCCTACCTCACCTCACACACCCCACCCCTACCTCACCTCACACACCCCACCTCTAGCTCACACCCTCCACCACACTACCTCACACACCCCACCTCTAACCCACCACCCTACCTCACACCCTCCACCACCCTACCTCACACCCTCTAAACACTAAAAATATTGCACTTAATATGCCAGTAACATTGTGTCTGCAAGGAAAAAGCTCCACCAACCCCACCATTTACCAACTTGTGAACAGCAAATTGAGGTGTATGTTTTAGCAAGCACTCTAAACTGTGTAATGGTTGTTCTAGAGAGACCAACCCACACACACCGCAGAATGATAACATTATACACACAGTCCACGGGATTTGGAAGGGGTACCTATTTAAGGGGAGGTGGACCGTTTTTATGGGGCCCCTTCTCCCTCATTCTTAGCCCCATTAGTTTTCAGATTTTAAGACGTTCAGCCCATTAGTTTGGCGATTGTAAGACCTTTCGCCCCATTGTTTTGTCAATATTAAGACCTTTAATACAATTTAGGTGTCGATTGTTTATGTTTAGCCCCATTAGTTTTCAGATTATAAGACGTTCAGCTCATTAGTTTGGCGATTTTAAGACCTTTCGCCCCATTTCTATGTCAATATTAAGACCTTTCATGCAATTTGGATGTCGATTTTGTATTGTGGTTCAGTGTGTGGTGGAGGGGGGGGAGGGGGGAATGTGGTTGAGTGTGTGTGTGGCGGGGGGGGGGGGGGGAGGTCAGTGTGAAAATGTCCAATAATAATTAATGTTATTATATGTGGACACAATGTAACCCGGATACTGTTGTCTACGTGAGGGAGTAATAACAAGTAGTGTGGCTGTTAAACGTGAGGTGATTGTGTATGTAGTATGTGTGTGTGTGTGTGTGTGTGTGTGTGTGTGTGTGATATTTTGCGTATGTGGAATAATAAACGTTAATATTGTGTGTATGAACGTGAGATAACTGTATAATGTGTGTGTGTGTGTGTGTGTACGTAATAAGGGTGTGTATGTGTGTGTAGCTTATCTTTACTATCATTACCTGGAAGAGCTGATTAATAGGCCCTGACCCGACTCTTTCCTTTCTTCTGCAACCTAGATTAGACCCGGCCGTATATATGGCAACACCATTAATCAACCTGGCCAACCTAACGTAGCCTTAAGGGACCCCACCTCGCTTTTTGTGTATCTTTCTCTTCTTCTCTCTTTGGTTTGTATCCATTCGGCCCCATTCAGCCTAGTTTTAAAAAATTTACCCCCATCCAGGTGTCAATATTGTCCTGGCTAGCGGTAGCGAGCTAGCATATATATATATATGTTTTTGTTTTGACAGCAAGCTAATTTTTTAAATTTTTCGATAGAAAAATTTCTCCGGCGAAGCCGGATTTCTCCATACAATGCTGGCTCGCTATCGCTCGCTAGGAAGAAATCGACACCTGGATGGGGATAAACATCTTAAAACAGTTGGCTGAATGGGGCCGAATGGATACAAACCAGGGAAAGAGAGAAAATTAGGTTTTTGGCTAGATGCCAGAAAGCTTGGGAAGAGCTAGAGTTGGATAGTTCAGTGCATTTATTTTTGATGAACGAGTGTTTGGCGAGTCGAAGAACAGATATGGCTTGATTCCTGGCAGAAACATAGGAAGAATGTTCACTTTTTGGTCGATTTTTTTCATTTATTAACTATTTTTCTAGTTTCCTCCCTAGACCTCCATCAAACTTAAACACACATCCATTAGATCCCCCTTCGAGATTAACTTGTAAATTTTTCGGTAGAAAAATGTCCTGGCTGAAGGCCGGTTCTTCCAAAATTACAGGCTCACTATCGTTCGCCAGGAAAATAATCGACGCCTAAATAGCACGAAAGGCCTTAATTTTGACAAGGAAATGGGGTGGAATGTCTTAAAATCGACAAACTAATGGGCCAAACATCTTAACCCTCTCCGACATATGACGCGATTTTGAGCCTATTGGGGATAATTTAAAACCTTTGTTACCATCAGGGGTATTTAGAAACCTTTAGTTTAGTTACTTTAACCTCTGCAGTTGTCTTTGAGTTAGCTGTGGGCAGAAAACTAATTTTGGAGAGGTAATTATAAGAGTGAGAGAACTCTATTTATTATTGCTAATATGGCAACCTCTGCGTCATATGTGCGTGAAAGGTTTAAAATCTGAAAACTAATGGGGCTAATCACGAGGGAGAAGGGGATCCAGAAAAGCGACCCATCTCCCCTTAACTCGGTTGTACAAAAATAACTCGCCGCCCCAGTGAATTAATATGGGTGTGGTGCCTAGCGGGTCTCTCTCTCTACAGGGAGAATGGGTTAGCTTATTTTTACAGTCTCCATATTAACCCCTTGAGAGTTGTGCCGCGTGTTGACAGTTTATTCTGGCTACCATTAGACGATTATACACGATTTAGGAAGGATCTGTGGGAATTATAAGGGTAAAGACTATCTCAATTAACCCTCTGCCTTGCATATACCCTTCCTAATCTAAATAAAATCCTCTAATATTAGCCAAAAAACAGAAAATTAATGCGCCACCGTATCTTGAAAGGGTTAAGGGGAGATGGGTCTTTTTCTGGTTCCCTTTTTCTCTCGTGTTAATCCCCATCTGTTTTGAGATTATAAGACGTTCGGCCCATCAGTTTGGCGATTTTAACACCTTTCGCCCCATTTCGTTGTCAATTTTAAGACCTTTCGTGCCATTTAGGTGTCGATTTTTTTCTGGCGAGCAATAGCGAGCCTGATAATTTTAAGAGGAATCGGCCTTTGGCCGGGACATTTCTCTACCGAAAAATTTACACATTTGCCTTGGAAGGTGTCTGTGGAGACGTTACGTTTAGTCTAGCGGACAAACTAAAACCCTCTATGCTATATATACAAAAACATGGTAGTAATAATAAAACAATAATACATATAATTAAATAGAAATATAAGAAAATAAATAACACACACAAACACACAATAACCTCCCAGAACGTCGTATGGGCTAGTGTTAATTACATGAGAGATTAACTCCTTCTTTACCGGCGATGTTTTTAGATTATTATTCTTGCTATGGTTAGACGATTCTGTACAGTTTAAGAAATATATGAGGTAGTAAAAAGGGTTAAGTGAGATTGATCGATGCCTCTTAATTGCTGGAGGGCCTTTTTGTATTGACTAAAATCGTCTAATAGTAGCCAGAATAAAGTTAAAATTACTTCATTGGTACGGAAGGGGTTAACCCTCTCGCTATCCTGTGGACTCTGGGGTTGAATTCAGAAATAGAGTTATCTCAATCTCATAATTACCTCTCCAAAATTCGTTTTGTGCCCACAGCTCACTCAAAGACAACTGCAGAGGTTGAGGTAACTAAACTAACGGTTTCTAAACACCCCTGATGGTCACAAAGGCTTAAAAGTATCTCATAAAGGGCGCAAATCGCGTCCTGTGCGTGAAAGGGTTAAAATATCGAATGAATCATGGCCTATATTGTAAAAAGTGTCCTTATAGAAGATTGTGGTGCTAATCCGACCACACCCACTCCCACACTATGACAAAATTACCCCCCCCCCCCTCACTTTGACAACATTACCCCCCCTCACTATGACAACATTACCCCCCCCCCCATCTCTCTATATACATACCATAACCCACCCATTGGCTGGAATTATAACCTATTTTAGCTCAGTTATGGGCGTCCACTGGTAGCCTACACCAGTAAAGGCAAGCTTAAGGGGAGGTTTTTAGTTTGTTCCCTAGACCTCCATCAAACTTAAATTACACACCCTAGACCCCCTTTCAAGATAAATTTTTACATTTTTCGGCAGAGAATTGTCCCGGCCACAGGTCGGTTCCTCTTAAATTAGAGGCTGGCTGTCGCTCGCCAGAAGAAATCGACTCTTAGAATTGACAGGAATGGGGCGAAAGTTCTTCAATTTGCCAAACGAACAGGTCGAACGTCTTAAAATCTCAAAAGCAATGGGGCTAAACATGAGGGAGAAAGGAGTTCAGACAAAAAAATCTCTTAAGTGGAAATCCCCCCTTAAAAGTGATGCAGCTGGCCCTATACTATACGTTGCCTCACCTGTAACGCCTTTCTTAAGGCCGCGTCTCACACAGTACGTTAGCCGCCGACCACAGCCGATATTTTCAAAATATTTGAATTTTTCCGGGATTGTCTGACATCGTCTGTGATCGTGTAAAAAGATCACCTCGTATCGTGGTAGGCGAGGGGTGGTCGAGTGGCGCGGAAATGGTCGGCGGTGATCGGCCAAAAAATAGTGGCTGCACTAAATTCTGGCCGATAATCGGCAGAAAAAACGGTTAAAAAACCGTTAAATTTGATCGTGTGACGCCCGTGTATATGTTGTGCAACGAGCGTATGTGAATCCTGGAATATCTTCATTGTCACCCTCTGATCGATGGTTGATTGTGTATGATTTTAGTCTATATATTATATGTGTGTGAGTAGTTTGTGTGTGTGTGTGTGTTTGTGTTTGTGCGTGTGTGTGTGTGTGCGCGTTTCCGTGTTTGGTTGTGTATTATTTAGTTTATATATATTGTGTGTGTGTGTATGTGTTTTTATGCGTGTGTGTGTGTGTGTACGTTTGCGTGTTTGGTTGTGTATTATTTAGTTTATATATATATATTGTGTGTGTGTGTTTGTGCGTGTGTGCGTTTGGTTGTGTATTATTTAGTTTATATATATATTGTGTGTTTGTGCGTGTGTTCGTTTGCGTGGTTGGTTGTGTATTATTTAGTTTATATTTATTGTGCGTGTGTGTGTGTGCGTTTGCGTAGTTGGTTGTGTATTATTTAGTTTATATATATATTGTGTGTGCGTTTGCGTTGTTGGTTGTGTATTATTTAGTTTATATATATTGTGTGTGTGTGTGCGCTTGCGTGTTTGGTTGTGTATTATTTAGTTTATATATATTGTGTGTGTGCGTGTGTGTGTGCGTTTGCGTGGTTGGTTGTGTATTATTTAGTTTATATATATTGTGTGTGTGTGTGTATTATTTTAGTCTATATAATGTATTGTATGTCTGCGAGTAGTTCACTCACTCTCACTCTCTCTCTCTCTCTGCGTGCGTGTGTGTGTGTGTGTGTGTGTAGCCTATAGTTAACATAAACATCTACAAGTTTACTAAAATACATCCACTTGTAAACTAATGATATACTGCATCAAAGTCAGTGTATACCAGATCGTGTAATGATATAGGTATACATTCACCTATCGACTACTTAACTTCAGCGTATTATTATTATAGTTTTATTCAAGTATATTGGGGTTTGTAATTGATGATTAATGTTAAGAACGGGGTGTTATTTATAAATATATATATATATATATATATATATATATATATATATATATATATATATATATATATATATATATACAGTATATACAGTATATACATAGGGCGGTTCCTTTGCCGTGTCAATATCGTGTGTGGCCTACAACGGTCGTATTTATAGTTCAACGTATGTGCGTCTGTTGTGCTGTAAACGTATGGTTGTCAACCAAAAGCGGCATTATCGTGCTTTTAACGTACTTTAAATGTATGACGAACGTGTGATAGCCGAGTGAGTAGCGTCGCCGGCCAGCGATTTATTCTACAACGGCTGTGTTGTCGGCGTGTATGACGTGTGTGTGACGTGTGTGTGTTGAGTGACTGTCGAGGGTTTGTTGTACAGCAATCGTGTGCCTGCGAGGATCGTGCAGTGATCCAGTGATTCGATTACAATCGGCGAAAAAGTGCAAGTCGTCCTCTGTCGGCAGCTGTCGAGCGGTGGCCGTACTGTGTGAGACACGGCCTTTAGTCTAAACCATTATCGTTCGTTTCCATATTTGGGCGTTATCTTCAATCTTAACCCCTTCTGTACCGGTGATGTACTTTTCATTATATTCTGGCTACTAATAGACGATTTTTTATCAGCTTAGGAAGGACGTCTAGCCATTAAGAGGTTACAGACACTCAATTCATCTTTTTAGCTACCATACATCCTTCCTAAACTTCATAAAATTGTCTAAAAGTAGCTAAAATCAAGTAAAGAAGAGGCCACCGGTATAGAAGGGGTTAAGTCTGTTCATATTTACCATAAAGGTATCTTGTTGCCAAAGTGAGCGACAGGTAATCCACAGTATCTCCGCCACCTGCCATTTGTTCTCATAAGTAACAAAGCACTAGAGACGGGTACACAAAGAAATCCTTAAGAGGATTTTTTTTAGTTTGCTCCCTAGACCTCCATCAATCTTTCAAATAATACCCCCAAGAACCCCCCCTTCAAGGTAAATGTGTACATTTTTCGGTAGCAAAATGTCCCTCCTAAATTACAGGCTCACTATCGCTTGCCTGGAAAAACTCGACACCTAAATAGCACGAAAGATCTTAAGATTGACATAAATGGGGCGAAAGGTTTTAAAATCGCCAAATTTTATTGGGCGAACGTCTTAAAATTTTAAAACTAATGGGGCTAAGCATGAGGGAGAAGGGGAGCCAGAAAAAAAAACATGAGGGTAAATCTCCCTTTAATATAGAAGCCTCCGAGGCCTATGAGACTCACGCCATAGTATCATTACCCCCACAACAACACTAACACATTACACCCTTACCGGCATTACTCTTTTATGTTATTCGATAAATATAATACCAAAAAAAGAAAAAAAAAATATATATACTGTATATATATATATATATAGGCCTATATAAACTGTATATATACAACGGTAAAATAAAATCGATACACGGATTTTAATCGTGGTCATGTGCTGAGCCTTTAACCCCTTCTGTACAAATGACGCCTTTTTAACTTTATTTTGGCTACTATTTGACGATTTTATTCAGCTTAAAATGGGCCTCCAGCAATTAAGTAGCTTCGAACTATCTCACTATAACCTTTTTACTACTACAGATCCTTCTGAAACTGCACAGAATCGTCTGAACATAGCTAGAATTGAATATAGCTAGAATTGAATATAGCTAGAATTGAATATAGCTAGAATTGAATATAGCTAGAATTGAATATAGCTAGAATTGAATATAGCTAGAATTGAATATAGCTAGAATTGAATATAGCTAGAATTGAATATAGCTAGAATTGAATATAGCTAGAATTGAATATAGCTAGAATTGAATATAGCTAGAATTGAATATAGCTAGAATTGAATATAGCTAGAATTGAATATAGCTAGAATTGAATATAGCTAGAATTGAAAGACGTCGTTACAGAAGGGGTTAACTGTCTTGATGGTGTAATGGTTAAGAGCGTGTAAGTTCTGTATGTGATGTCCTGGGTTTGAATCTCGGGAGGATCACATGCTTTCATTAATTTTATTTGGGAGTTATTGTTGCTAAGAACAACATTCAACAAGGGGGGGGGGGGGGTCACCGTCTTTTTTTATATTTCTCTCCTTTTCTCTCTTTCCCTGGCTTGTATCCATTCGGACCCATTCAGCCAACTGTTTTAAGACGTTTATCCCCATCCAGGCGAGCAATCGCGAGCCAGCATCGTATGGAGAAATCCGGCTCTGCCGGAGAAATGTTTCTATCGAAAAATTTATAAATTTAGCTTGCTGTCAAAACAATAATATATATATGCTGGCTCGCTACCGCTCGCCAGGAAAATATTGACACCTGGATGGGGGTAAAGGTCTTAAGACAGTAGGCTGAATGAGGCTGAATGGATACAAGCCAAAGAGAGGGGGAGAGAAAGAGAAAAAACGCGAGGTGGGCTTCCTTGATATAATGTCAAAAGTCATGCGTATATAAAGGGTATGAAAAGGGTATGAAAATGGTTTATAACATCATTGGGTATATTGGTTGCCAATTACCTTTCCATCCGTGTTTATAATGGGTTTATCATCACCACATCACAACTGTATCTGGGTCTTCTCCTGGCTGACCTAGATTTGTGTGAATTTGTGTTTTGTCTGTGTGTGTTCGTTGGTTTATGTTGTGTTGTGTGTTTTCCCTGTTCTTGCTCTGTCTTGAGTCGCCCCCCCCCCCCCAAAAAAAAGGGAAAAGAGGAAAAAAAATAAAAACAAAAAGAAAGGAAAAAAAATAAAAACAAAAAGAAAGGAAAAAAAATAGGAAAAGTGGGGATTGGGCCTGAGTAAATAGATAGATAGATAGACTATGGGTAGATATTATAGTCTCTTTAATTACCTCTTTCATACCCTTAATGGTTTAACCCTTTCTGTACCGGTGCCGTCCTTTTAGGGTTTTTTTCTGTCTTTTATTGGACGATTATATTCAGTTTGAAAATGGTCTCCATCAATTAACAGGCTGCGAACTATCTCACTTAACCCTTTTTACTACCACAAATCCTACTTAAACGTTACAAAATCGTCTAAATATAGCTGTAATAAAATAAAAAGTACGTCGCCGGTACAGAAGGGGTTAAGACTGTATTGTAACACCAGCACGGCAACTAGTACTGCTATTTGTGTGGAAGGTAGAGGAAAATAGCGCTAGTTAAAAACAGAATAGTCATTAATGATACATAATATAATCTACCACTACCTAACCAAATTAAGGGGAGATCTCCACTTGAGGGATTTTTTTCTTGACCCCATTCTCCCTCATGTTTAGCCCCATTGCTTTTGATATTATAAAATGTTTGCCCCATTAGTTTAGCGATTTTAAGAACTTTCACCCCCTATTAAGACCTTTCGTGCAATTCAGGTGTCGATTTTATCCTGGCGAGCGATAGCGAGCCTGTAATTTAAGAGGAACCGGCTTTCAGCCGGGACATTTTTCTACCGAAAAATGTACAAATTTATCTTGAAAGGGGGTCAAGGGGGAGTAATTTTAAGCTTGATGGAAGTCTAGGGAATCAACTAAAAACCTCCCCTTAAGCCTATTTTATGATAACACATTTATTTTAATTCAATAATATGAATTTCAACTTGTGGGCCCTATGTATTTTATATTTTCATTTTTGTTTATCATCAGAGAATTTTGCAGATCACAATTTGTGTATATTTAATGCAATTGTGTTTTCTTACAATTAAGTATTAGTGTTAAGTAATTTTTAATGCTGTATAGATTTACGAAAACATATTTATTTGCACAGAATATAGGGAACACAAAAGTTTATAATATTTTGAAGATTCTATAAACAAAAAATTGAAAAAACTTCACTCTTCAAAGTTGAGCCACGTTCTTAACGTATAATGCGCTAGGTCATTATCCTTACGGTAAACTAGAGATCCTGTGGTAAGAAAGATTGGCCATCTTCTTTTGGTGCATCAATTATATCAAACAACGGGATTTTACTTTCATTTTAATCATGTGGACTATATATCCAAAGACCAAGTTCTGTTCCCTTTACTAATATTCCCGAATGGTTAATATGGATATGGAGATATTGGAGTGTAAAGAGAATAGAATATCACCAAGATGGGGGAGGTTGGCCGATGTCTGTTACTATAGGGTCTGTACCGTAACCCGAGCTCGTCTCTAAACTCTGTGTAATGTCACCATAGTGTTTATTTAATGTCACCATAGTGTTTACTTAATCAAGTTGACAAGCTTATTATGAGTGTGTGTGTGTGTGGGGGGGGGGGGGGGAGGGAGGGAGAGGGAGAGAGAGAGAGAGAGAGAGAGAGAGAGTGTATACCGTACTGTGAAGCTGGGTAGTGTTGGTGGTATTGTGTTATTGGTTTCTGTCTCACCCTCACCCTCTGACATACACTGACAACTGCCTTTAATTACGAATTGTGTTTACTCCCACTTCACCTGTCACATCTCACCCTCTGACATACACACTGACAACTGTCATTAGTTACGAATTGTCTTCACTCCCACTACACCTGTCATAGTCTTCTCAACATAACGTACATTTAAGGGGGTCACCGTTTTTTTTGTTTTATCTTTCTCTTCTTTTCTATCTTTCCCTGGCTTGTATCCATTCGGCCCCATTCAGCCACCTGTTTTAAGACGTTTATCCCCATCCAGGTGTCGATGTCTTCCTGGCGAGCGATAGCGAGCCAGCATTGTATGGAGAAATCTGGCTTCGCCGGAGACATTTTTCTATCGAAAAATGTACAAATTTTGCTTGCTGTCAAAACAAAAATATATGTGCTGGCTCACTACCACTCGCCAGGAAAATATTGACTCCTGGATGAGTGTAAACGTCTTCGAACAGTAGGCTGAATGGGGCCGAATGGATAAAAGTCAAAGAGAGAGGGAGAGGAAGAGAAAAAACGAGGTGGGCTACTGAATAACTCGGTATAACATTGTCTTTAGTAACAAACCCATCTAAAATAAGGATATAAAAAGGAAAGCACTATCGATATAACCCATTAGTTCATATACGTTTTAATACCCTCTTTATTAAGGATAGAAAAATATAGCACTATTATATTTATAGTGCTTTACTTTTGTAATTTGTTTTTCTAATTAGTTTTCATTCCAATAAATTTCCCAATTAGTTCACACACGTTCTTTATGCCCTCTAAAATAATGATAGAAAAGTAAAGCACCATCGATATACCCAATTAGTTCATGTACGTGTAATATATCCTCTAAAATACGGATATACGATATACCCAATTAGTTCATACACGCGTAATATATCCTCTAAAATACGGATATACGATATACCCAATTAGTTCATACACGTTCTTTACACCCTCTATGATAAGGACAGAAAAGTAAAGCACTATCAATATACACAATTAGATCATGTATACGTTCTTTTTACCGTCTAGAATAAGGATAGAAAAGTAAATCACTATCAATATATCCAATTAGATCATCTATGTTCTTTATAACCTCTATGTTAAAGATGGTAAAGTAAATCACTATCAATATATCCAATTAGATCATCTACGTTCTTTATAACCTCTATGTTAAAGATGGTAAAGTAAATCACTGTCAATATACACAATTAGATCATCTATGTTCTTTATAACCTCTATGTTAAAGATGGTAAAGTAAATCACTATGAATATATCCAATTAGATCATCTATGTTCTTTATAACCTCTATGTTAAAGATGGTAAAGTAAATCACTATCAATATATCCAATTAGATCATCTATGTTCTTTATAACCTCTATGTTAAAGATGGTAAAGTAAATCACTATCAATATATCCAATTAGATCATCTACGTTCTTTATGCCCTCTATAATAAGGATAGAAAGGTTAAGCATTATCTATCTATCTATCTATTGCCTGACGCCTTGATCCCCGAAGGGGTGGCCACGAACGAACCGCCCCCATGCACCTCTGTCCCCAGTCAGTCGACGCCCCTCCCCCCAACCAGCACCGCCTTCGTTCATGTAGTTCCTCACTCCATCCTTCCACCTCATATTCGGTCTACCTCTCCCCCTCTGTCCCTCCACCTCGCTCTCGTACACCCTCTTAGTCATTCTCTCGCTTTCCATACGTTCCATATGGCCGAACCATCTCAAGTTGTTCCTTTTCACACTTTCCAGCACATCTACCTCCACACCACACCTCCTTCTTACTTCCTCATTAGTCTGTCTATCCCTCCATGTAACTCCGCACGCACTCCTTAAGTAATTAATTTCCACTGCTCTCACTCTTGGTCTGAGTCTCTCAACCAACGTCCATGCTTCGCTTCCGTAAGTCAGTGTCGGGATTACCACACTGTCATGCAAGGACTTCTTCACTTCCATACTGACCACCCTATTTCTTGTTACTGCTTTTAGCGTTCCTACAACCCTCTTCCCCTGGTGTACCCTCTCCCGCACCTCTTCATCCCTCTTCCCCTGGTGTACCCTCTCCCGCACCTCTTCATCCATAGTCCCATCTTTACTCAACACACTGCCCAGATACTTAAAAGAGTTGACGATCTCCATAGCCTGACCGTTCAGCTTCACCTCACACTCTGTGACTTCACCCCTTTCGAAGACCATAACCTTGCTCTTCCCCGTATTTACCTTCAAATTCCGTTTTTCGCACACTGTTCCAAACTCATTTACCAGACCCTGCAACTCCCATTCATTATCACTCATCAGAACTGTATCATCCGCAAACAGCAGTATAGGTAGCTTCCACTCAATTCCCTCCCTTTTCAGCGATACACCAACATCCACTGCTCTTGATAGTATTTCTTTCATAACTCCATCCATATATACAGTAAACAACCACGGGATTGTCAACGGCATTATCAATATACCCAATTAGTCCACATACGTTTTTTATATTTTTTTTGTGTTACTTGTTTTATATTTTGTCTTCCCCCCCACTGGTCCCCGTCCCCGTGTTCCTTCTTGATGTATTGATTCCTGTCCGCGGCTCAAACCCTCCTCAAACATAACTCTCTGGTTTTAGTTTTACTTTGGCTGAGAGTAGGAGCGTTTTGTTGTTTTGATGTTTGATGTTTCGCTGTCTAGGATTGCTTTGTCATTGTATTGTTGCGCCTTTTGGTTGATTGGCCTTTTTTTTTTATTTTTTTTTTTTTTTTTTTTTTATATAGTTGCCGTTGCTGTTATCCATTGCCTTCGAGTATTTTGTGTGGATATAATAATTACTGTTGTCTCTGCACCTTGTTTGGAAGCTTCGGTAGCTTACATAATAATAATAATAATAATAATAATCATTTAGCCTAATATAATGCAATAAAATTAAGAACAAATACACCGAACTTGAATCGTAGTGCCTCCCGGCCCTCAAAACATGAAGAGTTTCACATTTTAAGATTATCATTTGAGCCCTTATTTTGGGATTATTATGATCTACTTGAATGTGTACAAAATGTGTATGCATATTCATATAATATCAGTGCTTACCTTGGATATATATATACAGTGTATATCAACCGGCCAACATAGGTTATCACCCTTTAACCCTCTTAGTACCAGCGACGTGTGTTATATGATATTCTAGCTATATTTGGACGATATTATGCAGCTTAGGAAGGATCTGTGGTAGTTAAAAGGGTTGGTTGGGATAGTTTGAAGCATTACTATTGCTAGAGGTCCTTCCAAAGCTGAATTAAATCATCTAATAGTTGCTGGAATATGATGAAAAGGACGTCCCTTGTACTGAATGGGTTAATATGATTATGACGCATATTTTAGATAGGCTGAAGATATTCATATCTATATTCATAGCATTCAAATAGTTTACTTTTTATGGATATATGCAAAAAGTCCAAAACATATTTATCAAACCCAAAAATCTCAAACCGGATTGCACTCCCTCCGAGTCAATCCTCTGCAGGAGCAAGATTGAGATGGGAACTAGATCTGCTGACTTGGGATAAACTTGGCTTGAAATGGTGGTGGCAGAAAGTGCTGAAAGAAATAGTAAGGGAAATGTGGGAGGATGATAGAAATAAATGGATGCAAGTGACAAACGCTTACATGAATACTGTGGGAATGAGAAGAGAAAATATCATAAGAATTAAGAAAACAGCAATAAAAGAAGAAACAAGAAAGTGGGATTCTGCAAATTGGAAAGAAGAAGTAAATAGTAAATCAAGCCTAGTACTGTAATATACAACAGATGGAAAGAAAGTATTAAAGAAGAAAACAATTATGATAACCGCCCATCTTCAATCATACTGTATAAGGCCAGGAGTGGAACTCTGCAACTAAACGATAGGAAAAGATATAAATGGAGAAGTAGAATGCACTCTATGTGTCAATGATTATGAAGATCTGAAACATGTGCCCATCAATAAATAATGAAAGAATGAAAGCTAAAGAACTACAACAGCCATACCAGGAAGATGAACTACAACAGCCATACCAGGAAGATGAACTACAACAGCCATACCAGGAAGATGAACTACAACAGCCATGCCAGGAAGATGAACTACAACAGCCATACCAGGAAGATGAACTACAACAGCCATGCCAGGAAGATGAACTACAACAGCCATACCAGGAAGATGAACTACAACAGCCATACCAGGAAGATGAACTACAACAGCCATACCAGGAAGATGAACTACAACAGCCATACCAGGAAGATGAACTACAACAGCCATGCCAGGAAGATGAACTACAACAGCCATACCAGGAAGATGAACTACAACAGCCATGCCAGGAAGATGAACTACAACAGCCATACCAGGAAGATGAACTACAACAGCCATACCAGGAAGATGAACTACAACAGCCATACCAGGAAGATGAACTACAACAGCCATACCAAGAAGATGAACTACAACAGCCATACCAGGAAGATGAACTACAACAGCCATACCAGGAAGATGAACTACAACAGCCATACCAGGAAGATGAACTACAACAGCCATGCCAGGAAGATGAACTACAACAGCCATACCAGGAAGATGAACTACAACAGCCATACCAGGAAGATGAACTACAATGAACTACAACAGCCATACCAGGAAGATGAACTACAACAGCCATACCAGGAAGATGAACTACAACAGCCATACCAGGAAGATGAACTACAACAGCCATGCCAGGAAGATGAACTACAACAGCCATACCAGGAAGATGAACTACAACAGCCATACCAGGAAGATGAACTGGGAATAATAGGAGATTATTTATTCAGAGAAGAAAATCTAGAAGAGAAAAAGGAGATTTTATATAAGATGTGGAAGAAGAGAGAAATAATAATTAAAAGTTTGACATCTAATTAAGAAAGATAAAAACCATTGAATGTAAACTAGGAAATATCAAGTAAACTTAAATCTTCAGGGAGCTGCCGTTGCTAAGGCGTTCTGCCCCTTGGAGACGACATCCGACATCCGAGAAAAGGCACCTTTTGTTGCTCCAAAGTTTTACAGCAATTAAGGGGGAGGTAGTTGCTTTTTCTGGACCCCCTTTTCCCTCATGGTTAGCATATTAGTTTTGAGATTTTAAGACGTTATTTCCATTAGTTTGGCGATTTAGTCTTTGATTTATTCATTGTACTTAAGCTGAGTAAAATCATCAAGCAATAATATATATAAAATATACAAAATGTGTAGTCACTGTGTGTTTGTTTCTTTGTATCACCAAACTTCTCAGAAACGTGCCAATAAAGTATGAGAAACTTTGTTAAAACAGTCAATATGCCCCGCTCCCACCTTCGCTACCTATATGATATATTAACATTGGATTGTCTCAAATAGTTTGAAAGTAATACAGAAGAATATATTTTTCAAAATTATTTGGAGTGATGAGAGGAAAATGAAAAGGATTATGTAAGTTGTGACTTGTAAGGATATAGACAAATAAATTAAAGAATAGGCTTACTATACGAAGGCATAATTGACACGAAATTCTTCGTAGAAGATATAGGAGACGGACTGCCAGATAGATACTAAAAACATTGAATACTGTGCAGTTGTATTTTTTAACATGTCAGGCGAAAATGAGATGAAGCCATAATTGTGTGCTGGTGCTGTGACGGTCCATGTTCTTGTAAGAGTAGTAACTGTTAAAAGTGGCCATTGTGGTGGTGCCGAGCAAGAACCTCACAGGCCACCACACCACCGAGTTTATCACCAATTACGATGTTCAATAACATGGCCAAGGTACTGTATGTTCTCTGAGCACTCTTTTGAAGTCTTTGACCTGGATTCATATCGCGCTAAAATCTTACTGAAGTTGTATTGTTTCAAGAAATTTTATAAATAATGTAAATCTATAGACAGTATTCAATTTTTATTATTTATCTCTAAAATTATTCAATAATTGTTTTGTAAATTATCTTGGGCATCACGTTTAGCAGAAGCTCGAGGAAATTTATATGATTGTGCATGAATATCACGTAAATTGGCGAGGAGTTGTTGCCTACATTCGTCAAGATGATATAATAAGGGTGTCAGTCTCTCCCCCCCCCCCCCACCACCACCACACACACACACACACACACACACACACACACACACACACACGGCCATAACTGACACCCTCAATATGTCTGGGAACACTGCACAGACATAATGAGAAGAGGTAGGAATAAGGAAAGCGAAGGAATGGAGGAAGGAGAAATAGAAAATTGAGTAATAGAGAGAAATAGTAACCTTGTATTCTCTTTCTTTACCTGTTAATTACCTTGTGTCTATCTTTCTATCCTCCACCCCATCCTTCTTTCACCTCTATCTTTCTTTCTCTCCTCAATTCCTAATATTTGTGTTTATCGTCATTTTGTTGCCATATAATTATAAAGTGTCTTACCTTGTTGTATTGCTGGTCTCCCATGCCATACAATGTTTACATGCGGTTTTACTTGCTTCACTACCTCTATCTCTCTACCACACACACACAGTCACTCACTCTTACACACACATACACACACTCACATACTCTCTCTCTCTCTCTCTCCGTAACCAGACAGTGTTTTATGAACTGGTCTCCTCTTCCTTCTCCTTACCTACGTTTTATCCAGTCATCGCCTTCCTCTAACAAGCACTCTCTCTCTCTCTCTCTCTCTCTCTCGCTCTCGCTCTCGCTCTCGCTCTCTCTCGCTCTCGCTCTCGCTCTCGCTCTCGCTCTCTCTCTCTCTCTCTCTCTCTCTCTCTCTCTCTCTCTCTCTCTCTCTCTCTCTCTCTCTCTCTCGCTCTCTCTCTCTCTCTCTCTCTCTCTCGCTCTCTCTCTCTCTCTCTCGCTCTCTCTCTCTCTCTCTCTCTCTCTCTCTCTCTCTCTCTCTCTCGTTTACCTTTCCTTGTCATCTCCAGGTCGGCCCATTGCTCTCGTTATTATTGGGTCTTCTTCTTCTGTGTATACCAGTTTCACTCTGTCTTGTATTGTTTACCATGAAGCGTATTCTATCTCATTCCTACCTCACCACAGTTCTCCTCTCCCTTTTATCTTGCTATTTAAGAGATTTCAGAGTATATATTTGTATTGTCATAAGATTATATAATTATACAGTTTATATATATAATCTTTACACAGTATTCTCGTACTACCCATGCCTACAGTATTCGATTTCGCTGATAATCCTCTCTCAATATTAAATATTAGTTTTCCATTCCCCCTTTTTTACACACACACACACACACACACACACACACACACACACACACACACACACACACACACACACACACACACACACACACACACACACACACACACACACACACACACACACACACACACACACACACACACACACACACACACACACACACACACGTGTTTCACCTTCAACACATAACATACATATATATTCAAGAACACAGCCAAGCTCATGCATATTCCATGGACACATTCCTCCTGTATTACCTTGTTTTTTCTTCTAAAAAATACTATTTTGTAAGCATTATTTCGTTGATAATTGTAAAATGATAGACATTGACTCCTTCCGCCTTTACCCTTGCTTTGCTAGAGGCCTTTATTTAGCTTAGTAAATTAGTCTAGTGTCCTTTAATGTATTTCACTTAAGGAGTCACTGGAGATAGTCTTAAGGAGTCACTGGAGATAGTCTTAAGGAGTCACTGGAGATAGTCTTAAGGAGTCACTGGAGATAGTCTTAAGGAGTCACTGGAGATAGTCTTAAGGAGTCACTGGAGATAGTCTTAAGGAGTCACTGGAGATAGTCTTAAACCTCTTGACTTGGAAACATCGTTTATAATCTAAACAAAATTGTGTGTGTTAACTACAATGAAACGAAAAAGACGACACCCGTCCTGAAAGGCTAAAGGAGGGTTAGCACATTAAGGGGGGTGACCTGCTTTTTGTTATTTCTGCCCTTTTCTCTCTTTCTCTGGCTTGTATCCATTCGGCCCATTCAGCCAACTATTTTAAGAAGTTTATCCCCATCTAGGTGTCGATTTCTTCCTGGCGAGCGATAGCGAGCCAGCATTATATGAAGAAATCCGGCTTCGCCGGAGAAATTTGTCTATCGAAAAATGTACAAATTTAGCCTGCTGTCAAACAAAAATTAAAAATATGCTGGCTCGCTACCGCTCACCAGTAAAAAATTGACACCTGGATGAGGATAAACGTCTTAAAACAGTAGGCTGAATGGGGCAAAATAGATACAAGCCAGAGAAAGATAGAAAAGGACAGAACAAAAACAGGTCACCCCCCTTAAAGCGTTTATCGTTAACATTCGATGGTCAACATAATTCATAGTAGGCTATACCCTGTTTCAAACCAGTGGGTCAAAACTCGTGAACATTAACCTATACTGGTATATATATATACATATATATATGTGTGTGTGTGTGTGTGTGTGTGTGTGTGTGTGTGTGTGTGTGTGTGTGTGTGTGTGTGTGTGTGTGTGTGTGTGTGCGCGCGCGCGCACTTTGTAAACCCATTAATCCTTACAATTGCCCTAAAACTAGGATAAGAAAACATATCCCGAGGTAAAAGAACCGAACTTTTCAATTGGACACTGATTGGTCGAGCGTAAACCAAAACCAATTTCGTTGTAAAGAATTGATGTTATTGTGTGTCTGGCTGTGGTGTTCCTCCCCGTGGTCTGCGTTCCATAGAGACCATGTAGTAACAGAGATTGGACAGTGTGTTAGTGCTGTAATTATCAAACAATTGGGAGATGTATTGTTTTTAATAATGTAGAATTGAGACCCGAAGACCCAACTTTATATATATATATATATATATATATATATATATATATATATATATATATATATATATATATATATATATATATATATATATATATATATATACTGTATATACAGTATATACATATATAGTCACACATACATAAATAATTTTCCCAACCATAATACCTGATAATTGTCTGATTATGCTTAGCCCTGATAATTAGTTGGAATATTTAGTTACCATATTACCATCATATTTAATTGGAGTATCCGTGAACGTGTCAGCGGTTTGATTTCCCCGTGGAATCATTACTCTGAGGATAATAGTTTTCACTTGCATACTAAATGACCCATTTTGTTGTTTTTAACTATCCTATTATTTCCTGATCCTATTTCTTATAATATAAGTTCATGGAATGTATAAATATGTGCCTTAGTGTTCTTGTATGCTCTATTATTATCCATTACTTTTCTCATCCATGTGTTAGATGTGGGACGATTTTTTTTTTTTTTTTTTTTTTTTTTTTTTTTTTTTTTTTTTTTTTTACTAGATCACTGATTACTTTATATCAATTAATATGTAAAACTTTTCAGGAACGTATACAAACCGCCGGCTGACGTTTAATATATGGTGCTATTAAAAATAAATGGCATCGTGTTATCGGTACTAATTTCCTCTTAGATGGGCGTTATTTTGGACCCCCTTCTCCCTCATGTTTAGCCCCATTAGTTTTCAGATTTTAAGATGTTTGCCCCATTAGTTTGTCGACTTTAAGACCTTTTGCCCCATTTATTTGTCAATATTAAGACCTTTCGTGCTATTTAGATGTCGATTTTTTCCCTGGCGAACGATAGTGAGCCTGTAATGTTGGAAGAATCGGCCTTCGGCCGGGAAATTTTTCTACCGAAAAATGTCCAAATTAATCTAGAAGGGGGATCTAATGGATTTTTTTTGTTTTTTAAGTTTGATGGAGGTCTATGGAGGAAACTAAAATAATAATGCATATATGAAATAATCGACCAAAAAACTCGACCCTTCCCCCTTCATACACACATACAGTATCAATCCTGTGGGGTCCTGGTGTCGGAGGGTGGGTGGTTGGTGTAAGTATGGTCCGAGAATGAAACTCTCTGGATCGGTCACTGATCAACTCAACCCTTTGTCAGTTCAACGCCCTACCTGAAGCTGTCCTAACCCCGTCTTACCTTACCTTCTATTTATCTATTGCCGGACGTTTTACTCCCCTTAATGAGGGTGGCCATACAAAAAAAAAAATCCCCCAAAGCAAACCTATCCCCTGTAAGAGGGACAACCCATGCCAGTTTAGTGAAGGACTTACAGGATTGACTACTCAATTTTGGGTCCGTCGGACTCCGAGGCTTTCTTTTTAGCACTATTTTTCTACAGTGGTGTGCGGCTAATCCATCCACTAACCTGCTTCACCCTTAGGTAAGCAGTACTGATTTGTATAAGGGTTACTCCCCTAGACATGTTGCCGATCAAGGCTGACGAGTCCCATCCACCTTACCTAATCTTTCCAAATCCAACCCAACAGTAACCCAACCCAAACCTGACCCTATTTAACTTAACCTATCCTAGAATTGACTGTGGTGTTGAGTTGATTGGGTGACCGGTCACTCTGTGGATGCGATCTGTGCATGTGGATATGGAGGTGGTGGTGAGGGATGGACGTGTTAACGAGGACATGTACAACACAGAGGTTCTTGATGTACAGAATAGGGAACACCTGGAGAGGAATCACTGGTGTACAGTAAAGATATCTCTGATGTACTGCAACGAGGGGGCAGCTTCTTCAGGTGGTGGCAACACGGTCTGAGGAGGTCCTGGTCAGAGAGGGTGTTGGTAGCTCTCTGACAGTTACCCGGAATGTGATGGGTCTTTACAGGCGGTGACGGTATCCTGGCGAGGCGGAAGAAGGCCCCACTGAGGGAACTGAGCTGTGTGGCACCCCAGAAGTCAGGTATAGTGTCTCTCTCTCTCTCTCCCTACACTTGGCTGGTTTCACCCTCACCTACCTCGGTTATGGTGTTGCTTCCTTCACTGCTGCCCTCACCTTGGGATGTAAACAAAGATAAGTCCATTCACTATTATCAGGCCAGATATATTGACCTTTAACTTTCTGTAACTCAAAAAGGGATCTAGTAAAAAGGCTGTTAATTCCACACCTATATCCTGGTTGACTATTCCCAAGTAGTAGAAATAGCTCAATTGCTCAAGCCCTTTTTGAATTACAAGAAGTTAGAGGTCAAGATTTATGGCCTGATTATAGTGACTAGACTATAGTGTGACGTTACAGTATTTGCGTCCCTCTATTCCACCCTTTCTACGGTACTTTGCTACATTCCTCACTTCGGTAGCTTCTTACCTTTATTAGGTTGTTCTTTTGTACACAAATACTTCATTATCCTGTAGAATTACACCGTATCCTTGCTTTCACATACCCTCAGCTCTGAATTGACATGTATATTATCTCAAACAGCTAAGCAAACTACCTACAAGCATCCTTATACACCTTATACATCCTTATATGGCTTACATCCTGACCCGTATTCTTATACAAGCCACGTCATTAATGGTGTTATATGCCGTATCCTGGTAAGTCTATATGGCTAATTGTTGTAAATGCAAGGAGAATACTGGTACTATCTCTATAATACTGGTACTATCTCTATAATACTGGTACTATCTCTATAATACTGGTACTATCTCTATAATACTGGTACTATCTCTATAATACTGGTACTATCTCTATAATACTGGTACTATCTCTATAATACTGGTACTATCTCTATAATACTGGTACTATCTCTCTCTATAATACTGGTACTATCTCTATAATACTCTCATTGTAATTACAAGTGACTATTACAACCATATTATATTGACTGGCTAGGAATGCAGCTAAACCCTAGGAATTAACACCCACAACAATGCAGTTCGTTTAGGAATACAGGCCCCTGTTTCAAGCTTCCCAACATATATGCTTACCTCACCTCCAACACCCCAAACAACATCCCACAGCTGCTTGTATAGTCACAATTAAAAGTTGTGTCGCACCTCCTTAACGTTTATGATGCAGGAATATTTCCCCTATATTAGGGCTCATTCAGGCACTCCTGAATGATTAAGCAAGTGTCTGAATTAAGTTAAATGTATTCATCCAAAAACTTCACTAAAGTAGCTTCAAAATGACACCAGAACGAGCTTCGTAGTGCGCGGGATTCATCTGCACCGCTACCATAGACTTCGGCAAATATTCGCTAATAATGAGCAATGTCGCGATACATTTGCCTTTGGCAGCGCTGAATATGTCTAGCGAGACATGACTGAATCTCCTCAGTGTCCCGGCCACCTGGCTGGAGAGCGAACTGGGGCTTGCCGTGCTCCCGCTCACTCGGACTCTTCTCCACAGGCTTTAAGAACCTGTAAATTGCTATAAATTGCCATGGCGTTCCAGAACGGTCCCCACAGCCAATGGGTTAAGGGGGGTGACCTTCATTCTTAGTTGTATCCGTTTGGCCCCATTCAGCCTACTATTTTAAGACATTTATCCCCATCCAGGTGTCGATGTCGCTCGCCAGAATTTTATAGAGAAATCCGGCTTCGCCAGAGACAGATTTCTATCGAAAAATGTACAAATTTAGCCAGCTGCCTAACTCATTATCGAAAATATGGTAGCTTGGTATCGCTCGCCAGGTATAAATCGACACCTGGATGGGGATAAACGTTTTAAAAGTTGGCTGAATGGATACAACCCAGAGAGAGAAAAAAAGCAGGTCACCCCCCTTAATTTCAACTCAGTCGAAGCTCACCTGAATAAAACCTTATATTCAAGATTTGTTAAAACAAATAGAGGAGTATCTTTCTTTTTGATCGATTGGGGAAAATAAAGTTGAAATTATTGAGGTAGGATGCGACTTTTGACATGGATTGAACGACACCCCTGACTCACTGTACACAAATACACACACACACACACACATACACACATACAGTACATGGTTAATGAGTTACCAAACGATCTAGTGTGTGCACAAAGTATTCAAGCTTTCAAAGTAAAATATGATGTTAAAGGTTGACGGGACACTACGAGAGTAATCTCAATCCTGTAAAATACAATTAGGTAAATACAAACACTCGCACACACACACACACACACTCACACTCACGAACACACACACGCACGAACACACACACGCACGAACACACACACAAACACTCACGATCACACACACACACACTCACGAACACGCACACCCACACTCACGAACACACACACGCACACACACACTCACGAACACACACACACGCACACCCACACACACCTGCTGCCTTGGTCTTGAGCATAAGTAGTAGTCTTTGTATAACACACACACACACACACACCTGCTGCCTTGGTCTTGAGCTTCTAAGTAGTAGTCTCAGTATAATAGTGTGGTTTCGGTTTCTATGGGCTGTATGAGGGAATACTCTTTTAGTAGATAATAAACACCATATGAGGAGGAGCACTCTATTCACAGCGTTTCTCTTGCAGCTTTTTCGGGACAATAACATGGTGTATATTTTAGCAACTCTTCTCTGTGGGCTTTACGGGGTTAAGGGGAGACGGACCGTTTTTTTTTTTTTTTTTTTTTTTTTTTTTTTTTTTTTTTATATTAAATCATTAATTCCTTTATTTGTAATTTTCTCGCTAGATCTCCATCAACCTTAGAAAAACACCCCCTAGACCCCTCTTCAAGGTAAATTTGTACATTTTTCGGTAGAAAAATGTCCCGAGCTAAGGCCGGTTCCTCTTAAAATTTCAGGCTCGCTATCGCTCGCCAGGAAATAATCAACACCTAAAGGGCACGAAAGGTCTTAAAATTTACAACGAAATGGGCGAAAGGTGTTAAAATCGTCAAACTATTGGGCCGAACGTCTTATAATCTCAAAACAAATGGGGGGGGGGGGGGGGGCTTAACAAGAGGGAGAAAGGGGACCATAAAAACGACCGTCTCCCCTTAAATATCCATACTGTTTTGGTGGTGGTGTTCGGGTATTTGGTTCACTCGGACCCTTCCCTGCATATCCTTTTTTTTTTTTTTTTTTTTTTTTTTTTTTTTTTTTTTTTTGACTAGAAGTGTATTCGAAACTCGCCTGTTCTACTCAAACCTTATAATTTACAGTTTTGCAAATATGTGTACACTACCGGTATTAATTTTTTACGAGATACCGTATATCTTTATTTAATTTTGCAATTCAAATTATTTTTTATGAAAAATACATTATATTTTATTTTCAATTAAGCCATATCTACTACATGATTTTAAACATGCATTACCCTCGGGGTAAAACCTCTTCAGTAGCTTGTATTTCTAGCGAGGGCCAGAGGGTTCTGGCACACTTACCACCAGCTCTAACCAGATTGGATATTATTTTCCCACTGTAGCGCAATGGATAAATGCACTGAATTTCGGTGTGAGCATCCTAGGTTCGAGTCCCTGGACTGCCACATGTATTTGTTGGTTTCATTAATTGAGTTTAGGAGTAAAGTCGGTTGGTGGAGGTAACATAATAGTTTATTGTTTATTGTATATTGGGGTTACATAAGCACTACTAGTGTATTGAACACAGTAAGAGGATTTGTGTGGCTTGTCTACGGGTTTATGGTAGCACCACAAGTCCACAACTCAATACGACACAAAAATAAATCGTATTTATATTTACTTAATATGTATATACAATATATATATATATATATATATATATATATATATATATATATATATCGAGTGCATGTAATAGGTGTAATACAGTATAAGGATTGGTTCTTGGGCACTCTGTCTCCCAACTTTCATTCAACTATAACATTCCTTGCATGTAATGGATTGGTATACAAGTATTTATATATATTTTTTTGTCATAGAATTTACTTGGTGGTGGTTGCATTGTATTATATATATATATATATTTTGTTTTTGTTTTATTGAACTTTATCGATTCTTATAATGGTTACCGTGCATTGGTGAAATTGCCATGTGTGATACTGGTTGATATGTTGAAGCATTTAGTAAGTAAATTAATTGAGCGTTCATTGTAGTATTAATTAGTAAGCAACAAAATCTGTTGTTGTTGTTGATGCATTTATTTTATACTAGTCAACAAACTATTAATTCTGCCGGTATGTATCTATATATTGTTTCAAGCCCACTATAGGTAGTGCCAACGAACTTGACAATAATCTTGACCCCCCAAACCTCTCATAACTCAAAAGGGCCTAGAGCAAACTGGATGTAAATATCCACCTATTTCCTGGTGGGCTCTTCCCAAATGATAGAAATGTCAGCTCGATTGCTTTCATTCATTTTGAGTTATGAGAAGTTAAGGGGTCAAGATTACTGTCAAGTTCGTTGGCGCTACCTATAGTGACTTGGCTTTGGGAATAGGTTGGCTGGTGAATGTAACAATTACAAGAGAAATCGGCCGAATTCAAAGTCAGCCGCTAGGGGAACTCAGCATGACCGCCAAACACATTTTCCTAACCTAACTTAACCTACTCCCTGCGGCCGACTTCACCAAGCCCTCCCTTAAGCCGCTGTCACACTAGCGCTTTGTCCGTCAATTTTCTATGAGCAAGTTTTTTCTTATTATTTCGAGACTTTTTCGTACTGGTATCGGCAATTAAACTTAAGGTAGATTATGTTAGGCGGCTGAATTCTGATGAACTGTAATTTTTGAAGCTTCCAGACCATAATTGCCTGTAAACAGGGCTCGAAAAAGGGCCCCGTGTGACTCCGGCCCTCCTTTACCTAACTAATACTAACCTAACCTACTCACTGGGATCGCATTCTCTTACGTCTTAGTTCTTTCAGAAGTTGGAATCTTCTGATAGCATTATAATGCAGCTTCATGATCTTGCTTTTCTGGTGCTATTGTAACTATGCAAAGATCTTGTTCGGTCTTCTAATTAATTGACAGCTGAAAATGTTATGAGTGTGCATAATTTGTCTAGGTAAACAAGACATTAGTTATAAGGAGGCTGTCCATCCATCCATTTCTATCTACAGCGAAATCAACCCTGGGAAATTTTGGTTATGAGCCGAACGTGGAAATCATTCATTGCTACATAATTTTCATATATAGTTTTCAGTTAAATAAATATCCTCCTCTCTTCCAGTATTGAGATCCTAGACTTTGCATTTAAAACCTTATCTGAACTGTGCTATGGCCTCATCACGTGAGTTTTGGAGTGATTACATGGTGGGACGTTTTTTAAAACTAGTTGAATAGTGTAAGGTAGAATCATCAGCATATGAGTGGATAGGACTTGAGGTACAGTTGAGAAAATCATATATAAATATTAAAAATAGAACTGGGGATAGGACAGAACCCTTAGGAACACTGGAGTTAATAGGTTGAGGAAGTGAGCAATGGCCATCCACAACTGCAACTATGGAAAGGCCAGAAAGTATATTGGAGATAAATGCACAGATAGAGGGATAACAGCTGAAGGAGGGTAGTTTGGAAATAAGTGATTTGTGCCAGATTCTATCAAAGACTTTTGATATGTACAGCGAAATAGAAAAGGTCATCCTCCTTTCGGGACAAAAGGAGGATGACCAAGAGTTGGTTAGATTGAAAAGAAGATCAGCAGTAGAGCACCCCTTAAGGAAACCATACTGGCAATCTGAAAGTAGATTACTGTATGGGAAGACAAATGCTTAAGAATTTTTCAATTAAAAATAGATTCGAAAAATTTAGAAATGCAAGAAATAAGAGCAATTGGACGATAGCTTGAGGGTTGGAATTGGTTGAATGAGAGCAAACTTCCTGCAAGAAGGGAAGATGATTGAGGAAAGACAGAGACGGAAGAGTTTGCCTAGGCAGGGAGTCAGCACGGAAGAACAGTTTTTTAGTACAACAGGAGGAATACCATCTGGTCCTTACGCCTTCTTAGTATTAAGCCCAGAGAGAAAGCAGATAGTACATCTTTGGAAGAGAAAATATTAGGCATAAGTGAGTGAGAGCGGGAAGAATAGAAAACCAATATAAATCTCACAATCTTCATTTCAATCCTTCATATACCTGTATTGTTAATAAATATTTAATCATAAATGATATGCTATCCATTATGCAACACAACTATTCCTGCAACTTATGCACATAATTGCTAACTCTTAAATCATACGCATAATACATGGCATAGTAAATTAACTGATTAAAGAAATACAATCCTGGTTTTCTGTGCTTTCTAATCACAGGGGGGAAAGGGGCCAATCATTTGGCGCGTAAAAAGTCCCCGCCGCAACTCATACCCTTGGAGTCAATCTCGGGGGTTCAACCAATCCTCTTTGTCAAACACTAGGACCCACACTATGCCTATTCTATAAACAGTAGACAGGCCTGAAGAGGGTGCCAGTAAGCGGGGCTATTCTGGTACAGTTTGCTGCACATATTCCATTTCTCAACCATCCCAGCAAATCGTAACTTGGTAGAGCTACACTCACCTCCCATCCCTCACTCCATCTCCTACCATTAGTGGAAGGGAAGGAGGAAAGGTGGGGTGGAAGGTAGGAGGTGGAGCAGGGAGGAGGGTTGGGGAAGTGGGTGCAGCGCTGCCAAATCACGACCCCAACGGAATAGAATATGTGCAGCAAACTGTACATGTAATAATATATATATATATACACACATACAGAAAAAGGGAGAGAGACTATACTATATATTCCTTTACTGTTGATGCGTTATTCTACAGTAATCAAGCTCTTGGAAGTAGTTTTCTTTTAAAGGATTGTTATAAGGACCATCGATATGTTTTGTGTGTGAATTATTGTAATTAATATTATTCTCTTTATGTTTATGCATTTATACATCATTTATATGTACCTCTTCTATAACCTGAACTTATTACAGGATTATTAGATAACACATATAACGTTACAGACTGTATGTTACATGTCTTCTCTACCGGTTGATAGCACTTAATTGGTATTTTGAAGCAACAAATGGCGAATTAATGTAAGGTATACAGTATATTGTTTCTAACATTGGTTATTATGTAATGTCATCCATGGTGATATAATTTTGATCTCAGTCATGGAGTTAATGTACATCACTTTTGTTTCAGTGAGCACAGAACGATGGTGTCGCCTTCGAGGGAATCTGTTGTTCTACTTCAAGTCTCGAGATCACTGGTCGGAACCTGCTGGAGTCATAGTGTTGGAGAACTGTCAGGTTACTTTAGACCAGACCGCGGAAGCTTCTTTTGCATTCACTCTAGGTACGTATACATTTATTATTTTCAATGTGTGTGTGTGTGTGTGTGTGTGGAGGGGGGGGGGGGGGGGGGTTGGATGAGAGAGAGAGAGAGAGAGAGCGCGCGCATTGGTAACTAAACAACTTGCAAGAAACGAGACCTCATACCACCGTCCGTACAGGTAGACTAACACCAAATAACTACTAACGAAGAAAAAACTCTTAACCCCTTCACCACCATTACGTAATTTGGTATTAGTTTATGACCAACCAGTTACGGGCCCCATCGATGATTATCAGTGTTTTATCACTTTCATGAACTATACTTTGTTGGTGTACATGTAATTACCGTCGCAAAATCACTATAAGTGAAATACGAGAAACTGTTGGATTGTTCACCCATAACACAGGGAACGTGAGCTGGGTTTAGACCGTCGCGAAGCCATAAACAGGGAACGTGAGCTGGGTTTAGACCGTCGCGCACCCATAAACGGGGAACGTGAGCTGGGTTTAGACCGTCGGCGAGACAGGTTAGTTTTCGGTTAGGTTAGGTTAAGTTAGTTTAGGTTAGGCTAGGCTAATGTTGAAAATACTAAAATGCGACGGTCCTCGGTATTAAACAACACTGTATATCAAATAAAAAATAAAAAACAACAACAAATTACCTGAAAAACTCGTAAATGGTTGGTGATAAACTTTTACCCGTAATTTTCATCATATTCTGATTACCATTAAACGATTTTCTTTAATATATAATCTACCTATGCAACTCAAATGGGTAAATATGATCTCAATAAACCCTCTTAGTAACATAGGTCCTTCTTAAACTGCATTAAATCATCTAATTTTAGTCAGAATCTAAGGTAAAATGCATCATGGTGCTGAAAGGGTTAAAGAAATTAGGGCAGCCATAAGCAGCATACCAAGCACCTCACCAGGGAACAGCAAAATAGATTAGAAGCAAATCAGTATGCTCCCAGAGAAAGGGATCCAGTACCTACTCATAATAACCACAGGATATTTCCCCCCATAATTCAAGGAAGCCACGATCATAGGCACCAACCCTCAAGATCATAGCCCATATCTCTCCTAGAAGACTCAGGGGAAATATTCGAGAGAATCGTTATCAAAACTCAGATGCCACCTAGAAGACAACACAATCCATCTCAATATGAATTCAGAGCAGGTAAAGGCACATCGGGGATAACATTAGCATATGCAAAAATTGCCATCACGAAGGTAAAAGGAATAAACTGCACAATCATCCAGAGAGATATTAGCAATACATTTGACAAAGTCTGGATAGAATGCCTACAATATAAATGACTAACTAGATCTGCCTGAGCTAACAGAAAGACTATCATGTAACTTGCTTGTAGACAGGAATGCAAGCATCATGGTCAATACAGCTAGATCAACAAAATTTCCCCTACTTAGTGGAGCACCGCAAGGCTGTGTCTTAACACCAACGTTATTCATAATATACCCGGCAGACATGCCACCCCCACCAAATTCACATGAGTATGCACCTGTGCTACGCAGACGACGACCTCATGACTGGTCACTGGACGGTTGGCAATAATTAGTCTTTTTCACTCCCCAAATACTATTCCCACGTGTTTTATTGTTGTTACTTGTTAATATCTTCATATTAAACGTAAAATAGGCGCATATGAATAAGTAATAACGATATTTATCATAAAATTACAAAATTCGTCGGGATTAACCCACAATACCTTCGCCCAGCGGGACGTTTTAAATACCATAACCTCGCCGTTCTTGGGTTAAGAACACTAGGCTACCAGATGAGCCGCCAGTAACCGGGTACACCTCACTCTGCAGGGCAGCTTCCAATTCGATAGTTGACTAAGCGGACCTCGTGAAGCTGGACACTGGGTTTGGCAGGAGTGGTGATATATCACGACTCTGAGGCAGTGACTTCTCGACTTCTCCAAGAATTCCCAATACAGTATAAGTAAATAAGTCCACCGCCACAGTTAGCAACTTGGTATTGCTGGTGCACGTGTAAGGAATATTTGTCATTAGTAGTTGTAAGATGTATGAATTTCCTATAGAGTATCTTGCCTTAGGTAATATGATCCAGCAATTAAATCGAAATTGTATGTATTTGGGGGCAGGAGGCTAGGAATCCTCCTCCCCTTGTTAAATTCTCCTACTCAACGAGACAGAGAAAGGGGCGACGGAATGCAAAAGTGGTCCTGGACCCTAAGAATTGGAACTTTACAGGTTTCTGTTTGGGCTCTGTCTCGAATTCGGCCACCCCCAGCAATAGGGTATGTGCCTGAGTATATACATACATACATACATGTAGGCCTATTTCATAAACTTTATGTTGTCTTAGGCAATTGGATCCAGTGGAAATTTAGTTTCACAAATTTATGTATTAGGGGGAAATTGTTTAAGTCTAGCAGTGTTTCCTTTTACAGTTTTTGAAGGAGGAATGCAGCACTGTGCAGCTTTGTGCCAAACTGAGAGGGATTCTTGGATCACAGCGATACACCAGGCATCCTTTGCATTCATGAGGCAGCAGGTTGGTAGTCTTCAGTGACTTGTGTTTTTACTGATTTCAACAAGATACAAGCCTTATTAATTATATACTGTAATCAATTATTTTACAGCTACATTATATTTTATACATGGGATTAGTAACCACCTCCTTTTTATCTGAGACTGAATTTACAAATTGTGTGAAACTTAAGAATAATAATGGTTACCTGGTACATATGCTGACAATAGACTAATGTAGGTCGGTTACCCTCGTCTGTAGTGTGTGTGTGTGTGTGTGTGTACAGTACAGTATGTATGTTCACCCATTAAATATAAGGGGTGACCAGTAGCGACAATGGTAGAGCGCTCGGTTTCTAACCGGGAGGACCGAGTTCGATTCTCGGCTGGTGGAGATAGTTGGGCAATCTCCTCACACCCCTTGCCTCTGTTCTGATCGCCTAACAGTAAAATAGGTCTATGCCAGGGTAAATAGGTTCCTCGTGACCTCATCCCTTAAACCACTAAAAAAAAAAAAAAAAAAAAAAATATATATATATATATATATATATATATATAATGGTGGTGCTAAGACCAGCTTGTGAGACCTGTTATGACTCTGCCATTGATTGACATAAGATGAATGAGATGCATATTTGGAGGTTTGACGACCTCCCACCAAACCAAATAAGGAAAACCTCTTATTTGGTAGTAGCCTCAGAGTATCCAACGTAAATGTGGGGAAGAGTAATGTTTGGAACCGTGTGTGAGAAAAGGAACCTGAAGGTAAATGCGGGGAAGAGTAAGGTTATGTTCTTTGAAAAGGGTGCAGACACAGAGTGGGAGGTGAGGTTGATTGGTTAAGTTATGGAGAATTTCAGCTCATGTAAGTACTGAACTGTATTTGGGCAGTGTGATGAGTAAAAATGGGAGTATGGAGGATGAAGTGCGGGAGAGGGTGCAACAGGGGAAGAGGGTTGTATGAACGCTGAAAGCAGTGACAAGGAATAGGGTGGTGAGCATGGAAGTAAAAAAAGTCCTTGTATGATAGTGTGGTAATCCCAATATTGATGTACGGGAGTGAAGCATGGATGTGTTGGAGAGGCACAAATCAAGAGTGAGATGGGTGGAAGTGAGATACTTGAGTATATAGGGGGAGGTGTGGTGGAGTGGTCTTGCCACTGGCCTGGTAATCCAAAGGTCCCGGGTTCAAATCCCGATGTATCAATGGGAAGATATTATTGGGATGGAATTTGTGCTATACCTGGTATCAGTGCATTACCACAAGCCCACCGAAACGTCAATAAAATACCCTCATTGTTCCCTGATTAAATAGCACTGTATGAATATTCCCATATTCAAAATATGCTATAGGGGTGCAATGCCTGGTGAGTTATCTGCTCAACAGGTGGCGTTGTGTGTGTGTAAGTGTGAGAATCCGATTGTAGGGGGTGAGACAGTGAAGCACGGGAACAAGGTGGCTTCAGAGATGGGGTCGTTTCGGGCCATGAGTGAGCACCGTGCCTCATGTGAAGGCAAGATGGCAGGTGCTCGTTGTACTCTACGTGCTTCACATGTCTCACTCCCTAGACTGGAACAAGACCTCACAGGCTTCACTGTTCATTGTAAAGCGGTGAACGTTAAGGCTCTCAGCCTATGCCCGAGAGGAAGTAAGTTGGAATATAGAAAAAAAAAAAAAAAAAAAATATGCATGTGGAGTAACATGGAGGGCTAGACAGATGAATGAGGAAGTAAGAGAGCGTTGAGATGTGGATGTGCTGGAAAGTGTGAAAAAGGAACACCTTGAGATGGTTCGGCAATGTGGAACGTATGGGAAGCGAGAGAATGACTAAGAGAGTGTACGAGAGTTAGGAGGTGGAGAGACAGAGGGAGAGGCAGACCAAGAGTTAGGTGGAAGGATGGAGTGGTATACAAGAGAAAGTGGTGCTAGTTGGGAAGAAGCCCGTCGGCTGACAGGACAGAGGTGCTTGGGGGCGATTCATTTGTGGTCAACCCTTCTGGGATCATGGAGTCTGGCAATAGATAGATAGATTTTGGGACTCAGTCTATCCGGGGTGTTTCATTTGCTACGAGACCCGATGATGTATTGCGCGGTATCCGTAAAATCTTTATATTCCGTAATATCTTGATAGCATTCATCCACATCAGCTCCGGACACTATTATGACACATTGTATCTGTGCTAATTCTTTCCAAGTGACAGCACATTAAATCTCAAGGTTATCTTCCAGGATCTGGTGATTTGCCAAGCACAGGCAAAAATGTCAGTACAATGTCGTGTGTTACAAGTCAAGTATATCCTACCTCTTGCTTGAAGGTGTTCAATTTCATTGCAAAATATGAATATCGGCGATAGTAGGCCTATAGATTCCAAAGAATAAATAGCTCATCAAGTCTTTAGGGAGTAAAGAAAAGATGTTGAAACTGTTGAGTGTTGAACCAATCAATATTTTAGATTACTGGTAACCATGCTGCTCTCAATGTCGGATGTCGGAGTGGGATTTTCGAGACAAGGTACCTCTCTTTGTCACATAATTTTACAAGAACTACTTAATGTAAAGGGTTCTAGTCTTTGATAGTCTCAATACAAAGGCTTGTGCTACATTAAGACTTATAATTTACCTAGGTTAGGCCATTCCATTGTGGAGATAATAAAAGTTAAAGAACACAGATGTATCCAGAGTGGCATGTAGTGGCAGTCAATCACAGTGTTCGGATGATCAGTGATGTGGACCAATCAGTGAGTGAATCACATCACTCGCTTGTTGATGACGTGTTACGTTATAAAGTCTTTTATTAGGTTAGTAAATTTCCTTTGAAAATCTAGAAAAAAGGACAAAAATGGTGAACTTTGGGGTGACTCGGGTCCCCAGAAACCTCATAACATGTAAACGTTTGAGTTCTATACCTCGTTTTTTTATTAAGCGGCGCTTTCTGGGACAATATTCCTGTGTTATAGTAATGCTGACTGTACAGTACTGTACTGTCATAATGTAGCATTCATTATTCCTTTTTGTTTATAACACATGACATATACAGTACTGTACCTTTATTATGGAAAGGTCAACAGAACTCTTTCTTACTTGCCATTAATTAAAGCAGAGTTCAGTATTCGCTCTGTCAATTTGACTGTAAGCACATTTGTAATCCTCATATGGTCAACTTCCAAGACAAGAAACTGCTTCTGAAGGTAACCAAATGAACACACATTAGCAGATCTAATCAAAATAAAAGTAAATGCATATATTATGAGCCTTGGTCATCCAAATTTGGCACTTTTTTTTAGGGGAGACAAGAGAGCGGAATGTCCAACTGCAATACAGCAGTTGTGTGGAAACCCCAGTACCAGCACCACCTGTTGTTGTGAGCAGCACTGCAGGACCGTATATCATTACTGTCGACACTGGCTATATGTACAGTACTGTACATGGTATAGAATTATTACAAGATTTTCACATATTGTACTGTACTTTCAGGTGGAGACATTGCAGCAACAAGTAGCATCCAGACAGTCTAGCCGGTCCACTGACATCCACCATCATCGCCTCAGCACTGGCCTCACCCTCGGTCAGTACTCACATTTCATATTACTGTACATAATTTGATATTTATCTAGTAGAATGAGGATGGCAGTTAGCATATAACTTTGGGCTTATAATGATTAGTTACAGTAGAACCCCTCTCTTTTGGACCCTGGGAACTGAGAAATTAAAATGTAAAACTTGCAAACAAAGTCAAACCAAAACTGGGACAAAGACAATATAAAGTCAAAACAACATATCAAAATCGCTATGTGGAAACAACGCTTACTAAAATCAAATTTATGAAATGAAAGAACACAAACACGGACTTGGTATCCGGATCAAAACTTTCCTCTTCTTTTTAACTACATGTGAAATACCAAAGTAAGCATCATGGAGACTCAAGTTAAATGTTTGAACATTAGGTCTTTCTCAAAGTAAATGTCTGGACACCCATTATTCAGTTTGGACTATCACCTCACCCTAATGTATGTCCAAAATGTTGAGGTTAAAGACTGAAAGACTAAGATATTCTATATATTTCTTAATTTCACCACAACACCAAACACCTCTAACAAAATTACAGATTTAAGGACTTTTTTCACTTCCTCCCTATCAGTCCAAAAGAAAGGAGTTTTGCTGTACTCTGCTAAAGTAGTAATAGCTTGTGCAAAGTTAGAATATTAGGTGACTAATGATGGTGTTAACATTAATCCAGTGTATTTAATTTGTCTGAATACCGTACTCTATGCAGCATTTTGCTTTGCTAATTTTAATAATATACCGGTACGCTTAACCCCTTCCTTACCGAAGATGTATTTTATGTTATTCCAGCTATATTTAGAACATTTTAGGCAGCTTAGGAGGAAACTGTGGTTTTTAAAATGGATAATCAAGATAGTTTGAAGCCTTTTAATTGCTACACGTCATCCCTAAGTTGGATAAAATCGTCTACTAAAATCCAGTTTATAATGACAAGGACAACTCGGTAGGCTACTAAAGGGGTTGATTATTATGTTTGTGGTTTATGAAATGTATATAATTATAATATTTACTTCCTCACAAAAAATCCAATGGAGTCAAATTAGTGTAAACATTATTGCTATAAATATATTGCTGACAATTTGATGACAGGATATAATATAGACTAACACACTTTACCAACATTGCACTGTATAGACACGTATCTCGAATGTTCTACTGTTTTGCTTGCATTATAATACTGTACAGTTATTGTTCAAGTTTATTTGTTATTTAGATACTGCTTTTATAGGTTTAATAATGCTTGACTAGAAAACTTCAAGTTTTAATTTGTCACATTTTCCAGTGTTACTCAGTGCCTGATTGTGACATACTGTACATATACTGTATATGTAGTACAATACAGTACATTTGTTAGCTTCATTCCCACTATTGATTTTATTTATAATTTATTTTATTTTTTATACAGTTACATATATTTTTTTCTTTGTCATGGAATCAATTGTTTAATTTTTGTTTCCCATATGCATGTACAGTTGCCTATATAAGTTCTGTTCCTTGTTGTTATCTTATGAAAGTCAAATTAATATGAATAAATTGTGAGTGTGGTTTCTTTTAATTATCAGTTGACTAGTCATATGCATAAGAAACTACAATTGTAATTCAATCATGGCCATTGCATTTCCATGTATAGGATCACACAGAGAAACAGAATTTGTGTGCAATTGTACTCAAACTTGCTCTTCACAACATAGTGTTTTTCATCTATCTAGTATTAGACCATACAGTAAGATATACTTAAGGGAGCCCACCTCGCTTTTTTTCTCTTTCTTTCCCTCTCTCTTTGGCTTGTATCCATTCGGCCCCATTCAGCCTACTGTTATAATGTAAAACTTGCAAAATATGACATTTACCCCCATCCAAGTGTCAATATTTTCCTGGCGAGCAGTAGCGAGCCAGTATATATATATTTTTCTTTTGACAGCAAGCTAAATTTGTACATTTTTCGATAGAAAAATTTCTCCGGCAATGCCGGATTTCACCATGCAATACTGGCTCGCTATCGCTCGCCAGGAAGAAATCGACACCTGGATGGGGATAAACGTCTTAAAACAGTTGGCTGAATGGGGCCGAATGGATACAAGCCAGGGAAAGAGAGAAAAGGAGAGAAAGATAAAAAAAAAGCCGGTGACCCCCCTTAACACATATACTGACACTACACTGAAACTAATACCACATCATTTAGTCCCAGATCATTGCATATTATGGATGTCACTTCCGTAGACAACACTGCCATTTTGAATATTGTTGTCACATATTATAATGTAAAACTTGCAAAATAAACAAACCAAAATGTATACGAACACAGTAAAAAGCCAAAATAACCAATCAAAATCGCTATGTGGAAACAACGCTTAAGTAAAATAATTATTTATGAATAAAAGAACATAATCCACCACATAGGGTGTACATTACTACATGTGCAAGTTAATGTGGTAACTAAGTTTATGAATTGACTGACTGCTTGGCAATCGTGTCATTCACCATGAGCGATCAAAATTATGTATTGCTTCAAACACTTTAGAACAAATCACTGTTGGCAGGGTGAAGTTGAAGTCCGGTGAACACACTCCAGATTTGGCAACTACAGTACAGTACTGTATATTAAAGACTGTTATAGCATTAGACATACTGTACATACTCTACATCATACTTTCTTATCTTTACTCAGCCACTATTAACTCACAATGTGTTTGTACTTCCTCATTTGTCTGTCTATCTCTCCATGCGACTACACAAGTACTTCACGAGTATCTCATTTAATCTTTCTCACCCCTATCCTCTAATCTTGGAAGGAATCGGCCTTCGGCCGAGACATTTTTCTCCCGAAAAATGTACAAATTAATTTTGAAAGGGGCTCTAGGGGGTGTGTTTTTTTTAGCTTGATGGAGGTCTAGCGAGGAAACTAAAACATAAATAAATATATAGACCCAAAACCAAGCATTACCCCTTAATGCTATCCTAGAACCCAGACCAACATAAGACAGAACTGTTACTGTTGTTTCCACATAGCGATTTTGATAATTTAATTTGACTTTATATTGTCCTTGTCCCAATTTTGGTTTGTTTAGTTTGCAAGTTTTACATTTTAATACTCTAACTGATAATGCAGTTAACCCAGAACCCTACCTATCATGAGTCAGAACTATTATACTCTAACTGATCTTATAGCAAACCCAGAACCTTACCTATCATGAGTCAGAACTATTATACTCTTTTTCCTTTGCCCCTCAACTTTCTCTTCATAATTGCTGAGGGGCACAGGGCCCTGGGTGGGGCTTTGGTTTCCCGGGCGTTTCCGCACCCTCCTCCGCTCCCCGCCATGGAGTGGCTTCGGTCACCCAGGCTTTATTGTGGTAGGCAGGGAGGGTTCTGTGGGGGCGCTCGGTTATGGCCTTGGCCTTGCTCGGGGCCTTGGGGCTGTTCAGCCAGGCAGCTTGGGGAACAACAACAACAACAACAACAACAACTATACACAACTCTAACTGATCTTATAGCAAACCCAGAACCTTACCTATCATGAGTCAGAACTATTATACTCTAACTGATCTTATAGCAAACCCAGAACCTTACCTATCATGAGTCAGAGCTACTGTATTATACATCAACCCCCTGAGGATCAAGACCACGAATCGTGGGTAAATTCATCATCATCAATCATCAAATCTGACGCCTTGCTTCCAGAGGAAGCGCCCCAAAAGGGATGGCCATGGTAGAAACTGCCTCCAGGCTCCCAGACATGCCCCAACTGATCCACTCCACAGTGCCATTTCCACTGAGAGGATTATAACCATGAACACTGAAGGAGCAGACCCAGAGCAGTCTCTCACCCGGATTGTAGTTCCACCACTGTTTTGCTATTTTATTTAACCCAGTGGGGCCCTGGCTGGAAGCATACCAAGCACAGGAATTTTCTGGAAATAGGAACATGTGGTCCACTGCTCCAGAGGCTAATTGCACCACCAAAGTGGCGGGCGGTGGGGTCGCCGCATCCCTACGCCTCGTGGGTAAAATTGAGCGATAACGTATGTGTATCGTCTCGCAATAGCCACGAGACAGCAGGAAAGTGAACTGTAATGTAAAATGAAAAATAAGTTTCTTGTGGAGCTTATGGGGTTAACTTATTTTACAGCTAATCCAGAACCCTACCTATTATGAGTCAGAGCTATTATACTCTTAACTGATCTTCCAGATAATTCAGAATCCAACCTGTCAAGAGTCAGAACTGCTTAATCTTACCTGATCAAATAACTAGCTAGTCCAGAACCTAATCTATCATGAGTCTGAGCTACAGTATTATTTCTTTCTTCTAATCCTTTCTAAGTTACAAATCTACCTATGACAAGCCACTAATAAGGTTAAGTTTATAGGATTACTGTACATGTACTAATTTATGGTGTTCATTTCTCCAGGGAGTTTCTAAAGTAATATTGCATGGCTATGCACTATTGTCATTTCAGCTCATCATCCTGGTATTTTTTCAAGCAGTGTTCAAATACCTGTATTTAATGTAAAGCTTAAGAGTATTAGAATCACAAATTAATAATGCTCAATGCCACTTATAACATATTATTGTTTTTTTACTCACTGTCAACAAGTATAGTTTCTTGAATATCTAAGATTATTACAAAATTCATTGATATATTATTTTAAACAATATTTATATTATGTTTAATACAGTATTTATATTATTAGATTGCATGATCATTACTTAGAAAACACCCTAATCCTGTAGCTAGCACAAATTTCAGTGATAGCCTATATAGGAAAATTATATATTTTTACAGCATACTGTAATATTATTTACTTTTATTTTGCTTTGTTTGACCTTGAATGCCACATAGATTGCCATACTGTAATATAAAGCTACCTTTATATGTACATATATAGTCTATTAACTGTAAGTAGGCGATAAATCATAACTTCTATCCTCCGTAACTCAAAAGCGACTAGAGTAATCGTGATAATATTTCTACTATTTGGGAAGAGTCAGTCAATGAATAAATGTGGAAATTTACAGCCAATTTGTTCTAGCCCTTACAGAGGATAGAGGTCATTATTGTTCGCCTACTTACAGCAAATAGACTACTGTATAGTATATTCTTCAGTAAATAACAGTCCAATCAATTATTTTTTTACTGATAAGACTGACATACTCAGTACTGATAATTGAATATAAAACAGTAAGACAAAGCAGGAAGTACCTATAGTATTATACTTCAGATAGATAAGAAGGTTAAGGGTTTAATTGATTGAAAGATACTACTACTGTACTACTAATAAATAATGTGAGATGTAATTTCAATCTCCATTAGAGTTCCTGGTGCATTGTGCAACAGATTTTAATTTTGGCGATAAAATACTGTATTCATTATAACAAGTTGAGAAATAGTAGCCCAAGACCTCTTGTAATTCCATTAAGGCTGGAGCAAACGAGCTGTAAATGGTCACACTTACAGTACTGTATTACTGTTAGGCACCTCCCAATTGGTAGTTATAAGAGGTTGGAGTTGAGATTTTCAGACTTGTCATAATGAATAGATCATATGAGGGCCTTAGTAATGCAATATCCTAAATGCCACTTCGGCCGAGACATTTTATTTTTACCGAAAAATTTAAAAATTTATCTTGAAGGGGGTCTTGGGGATAGTTTTGTATAGCTTGATTAAGGAATAGACATATTATACCTTCATCAAGCTTAAAAGAATACCCCCAAGACCTCCCTTTGAGATGAATTTGTAAATTTTTTGGTAAAAGAAATGTCTCGGCCGAAGTGGCGTTTAGGACATTGCATTACTAAGGCCCTCATATGATACGTCCAGTAATTACAAAGCATAATTGGTTATTTAAACTTTACTAGTAGTAATGACATAACATTATAGTGAGCCACCCTTCATTCAGGAATATGACCTTTGAATGAAGACTAGTACAGTGCCATTATACAAAGCTAGATAGTATGATCCATGTTGTGTTAACTGATGATTTATAGTTTTATACAGCATAACAAGCTAAATTGTATAATCCTTGTATTGATTGTGATCTATGTTGTGATTGGCGGTGTAGAGAGCTATATAAGAATCTACTGTAGTATACTTGTTTACTTACTTATAATTTTGGAAACAAATGGTTAGCTCTTATGTCTAATGTTTATGCAGTACAATCCTAGTCATAAAAGTATTATACACATGGTAAGAGGTTACCTCCAAAATTAACCAGGCAAGTAACACATGTTAGCAGAGGATCTGCTAAATAATCCACAAATTTATCAATAATTTATTTCAAAATTTAAATGGCTTAGATACATGCCTGCCTGACATTAGATTAATATCCAGTATTCGAGAATGGATAATAAGTCGTAGGCGTGTGCATAAACCTTTAACCGTCCTGGTGGTGTAATGGTTAAGGTGGCAAAAATATGTGTGTGATAACCCGGGTTCGAATCCCGGTGGATCATATATACTTTAATTAATTTCATTGGGGGTGTGGTGGTGAGATTAATAAAAATAATGTAAAAGTGAGCCTTGGTCACCCAAAGGTGGCACTCCTGGTAGTGGAAACAGAGGAAGGTCTGCAAGACAAAGTTATGTAGAAGCATCACCTTGCCACATCTATGATCCATATGGGAGTGTTGAGAGCAGCATCTTACTCCCAATTACAGGGCCGTATATCCTTAATGAGCTTTACCTTATGTGATGCTGGAAAGTGTAACTGGTCAACTGACCTAATACACACTCTCTGACCAAAATATTGGCTACAAATTTGAAATTATATGTATCTCCACCTACCACCATATCATCACTGAAGATATAGAATTCTACATAGGAAACTAAATAGTATGATCCATATGTAGAATGAATATGTGTCGTCATATTAAAAGCTACTACAGTATACTGTATATATAGTACAATCCATGGTTTGATAACTGAAGCTAGATACAGTAGTGCGATTCATATGTTGACTGAGATCCATGTATACAGTGCTGACTGAAGGCGTATTGTGCCATGTAAGAAGGTAGATAGTGTGATAGATAAATTCATAGACTACAGTAGATCTGGACTGAACACGAAAATGGAACTTTGCAGTAAGGGACCCAAAATCGGAGAACGAACCCCCAAGTTCGAACCTCGAAAATATCACATTTTCGCGGTTTCGCGGTTTCGAGGTTTGAACTTGGGGGTTCGTTCTCCAATTTTGGGTCCCTTACTGCAAAGTTCCATTTTTGTGTCCAGTCCAGGTCTACTGTAGTCTATGATAGATTGTATTCTATTGACTGAAGGTGTATTATGCTATGTAAGAATTTAGATAGTGTACAAGATAGCTAGCAGTAAAACGCCTCTCTTTCGGACCAATTGTTGGGGACACTCTGTCCAGAACTTTGAAACTCCTTAATCTTTCGGATGTTGTCCGAAAGACTAAGGTAATACAGTACTCCAAACCGGATATGAGGTGTCCAGATATTTATCTTTATTTTTTTAGACTTTGGCCTCTGTTCCAAAACAAACCTCATAATTGTCGGTGGTAATTATTATAGGTAACCCCTTCTGTACCAGCGACGGCAGGGAGCCGTCAGTAGATAAATCACTCCCCAGTCCCAGCGACGGCAGGGAGCCGTCAGTAATGTACTTTCCTTGTAACTGCCAGTATCAGGCAGTGCCTGGTACCACAACCGTTTGAGCACTGCTCTAGAGTTGGCAACACTTCTCAGCTTAGAGTATATCCAACCCTCTGCAGGCTGGGAGAGCCAGTATTCCTTCATCTTTTGAAGTGGGAGGTTGTTCTATCTTGCCATTTTGGCCACATTCCTTGGGACTGGGGGGGACTTTTATTACTGTACCCTACGGTACAGTAGGGGTTAATGATATGGATTGTCTAGTCATACGGGCCTCTGTCCAAAAGAAATAAGTAAATATCTTGACTGTTTACCATTGTTCAAGCATTTTCCTTGGTGTTTTGGACATATATCTTGGTCTGAGAGAGGTAAATTCCAAAGTGGATACCTAGGCTGAGAGCTTTGGGTTTCTGAGTGTCCGAAAGAGAGTGGTTTTACTTGTAGTGTGAACCATATTGAGTTGACTGAAGGTTGTGGGTTGCCTGCTCCTCCCCTCCAGGTGTCCAGAGAACACCCGGGGACGGTCTAGGTTAGTTGCCCCAGTTGACTCCCTCCTCCGCACCCCTCGTACTACCTCACACACACTGCATTGTCTCACCAGCATGAGTAACATCTTTGTACTTTATTATATTGAGACATTGCATGAAATACTTAGAGTCAGAAGTATTGTTTACTTGTATTTTGTTGAGAAATGCCTTAATATGCATGAAATATTTAGAGTCGAGTATCATTTCACTTTACTTTGTTGAGAAATGGCATAATGTGCATGGAATATTTAGATTCAGAATTACAGTTAGTATCTTAAGCTCTGATACACTGATTAATTGAGCAATTGGTTAGAGAATTGTGGTATAACACAGATAATATTTGTCTACAAGTTTCATTGAGTCACAAAATCCATTATAGTCCTGATGCTATTGATTAGGTATATCCATATCATATTTATCATAAAGCAGTGTATCAGTGTCTTTTGTTTACTGTAAATATAATATACTGTATACAGTAGATTTTTATTTGTGATAATTAATCCTCATTGGAAATGATTGATGAGCAAGAATGAAAAGTTGAATTTTGTTTGCTGGAAGTATAGGATTTCCATATCTTTAGTCAGTTATCAAAAATATATTTAGATTGTACAACATTTGTTGAAAATAGATATAAATTTAGCTATCACATACATGTAGCCCCAGTTGAAATTAAAATTAATAATGTTATTGCTTTCCTAAGCATGTTAACATTAACACCTATGCTTGAGATTTAATACAAATAATGAAGCCTAATATTTGTCCAACAGCTAAACTAGATCTGCTTTACTGCTACTAACCATGATTGACTGCCCTTGCCCTAGCCTATGTATCTTGCTACATGTAACTAACTAATGTATACAATGTTTACAAAGTAAGTAATACAGTAGTTAAGGAGTTAATTAACCCCTGAAGGGTGGGCATTTGGAAAAAAAAATATATATCTTTAACCCATTAATTCTCTCTTAAGAAAAGGGTTAGAGATAAACTTAGTACTGTTGTTGTTGTTGTTGTTGTTGTTGTTGTTGTTGTTGTTGTTGTTGTTGTTGTTGTTGTTCCCCAGGCTGTCTGACCGAGCAGCCCCAAGGTCCCGAGCAAAGCCAAGGCCATAACCGAGCGCCCCCACAAAACCCTCCCTGTTTACCACTAATAAAGCCCAGGTGACCGAAGCCTTGCCAAGGTGGGGAGCTGAGGAGGGTGCAGAAACGCCCGGGAAACCAAAGTCCCACCTAAGGCCCTGTACTGTACAGTAGAACATTGTTTATACGAGTCTATAGCCTATAAGTCTTTCAAAACTTTGGTTAGACGTATTTTTAAGGATGTGCGGTAGCCTAGACCTACAATTTTTATAACAACCCTATTTTCTCTTCGTTCCTGATGCTGTTGGTAATTTTTGGAGTCGCTATTACACAGATATTCAGTGATACAATTTCAGACGCTAATGATAACATACTAAAACAATGGTGGACTGCAGGAAGCTTCCCAGTATGACGCCTGGCAGATGAACCATAACTATGGCGCTTGGCAGTAAATTTCACCCGGCGAGAGTTTCAAATTTTGGATGGATCCCAATTCTCTTTGATTGTTTGAAATAAGAGAAAAGTCTGACAATAAATGGTTAACAGAGAATTTTGGATAAATGCTGTTCTACTGTACAGGAGCTCATATTTTTGTCTTCTTCTTTCTGTGGTAATAGGTTATATATACAAATACCGGTAGGTATTTTTGGCCCCCTGGCCACTCTAAGATGCCCAATAGGAGAGGAATTATAAGATTGAGAGGCTTGAGAAAGTGTCGTAAGCATCTCTCTCGACATGGCTTGAGCCACATTAAACTTGTGTAGGTGAATCCCTCCCCTGTCAGATACTACTCAAGATACAAAAAAAGCTGGAAATAATATGCGCAAATATGTGGACATCAGCCGCCCTTTAGGGGTTCTATCTATCTATCTATTGCCTGACGCCGTGATCCCCGAAGGGGTGGCCACGAACGAACCGCCCCCATGCACCTCTGTCCCCAGTCAGTCGACGCCCCTCCCCCCCAACCAGCACCGCCCTCGTTCATGTACTTCCTCACTCCATCCTTCCACCTCCTATTCGGTCTACCTCTCCCTCTCTGTCCCTCCACCTCGCTCTCGTACACCCTCTTAGTCATTCTCTCGCTTTCCATACGTCCAAACCATCTCAAGTTGTTCCTTTTCACACTTTCCAGCACATCTACCTCCACACCACACCTCCTTCTTACTTCCTCATTAGTCTGTCTATCCCTCCATGTAACTCCGCACGCACTCCTTAAGTAATTCATTTCCACTGCTCTCACTCTTGGTCTGAGTCTCTCAACCAACGTCCATGCTTCGCTTCCGTAAGTCAGTGTCGGGATTACCACACTGTCATGCAAGGACTTCTTCACTTCCATACTGACCACCCTATTTCTTGTTACTGCTTTTAGCATTCCTACAACCCTCTTCCCCTGTTGTACCCTCTCCCGCACTTCTTCATCCATAGTCCCATCTTTACTCAACACACTGCCCAGATACTTAAAAGAGTTGACGATCTCCATAGCCTGACCGTTCAGCTTCACCTCACACTCTGTGACTTCACCCCTTTCGAAGACCATAACCTTGCTCTTCCCCGTATTTACCTTCAAATTCCGTTTTTCGCACACTGTTCCAAACTCATTTACCAGACCCTGCAACTCCCATTCATTATCACTCATCAGAACTGTATCATCCGCAAACAGCAGTATAGGTAGCTTCCACTCAATTCCCTCCCTTTTCAGCGATACACCAACATCCACTGCTCTTGATAGTATTTCTTTCATGACTCCATCCATATATACAGTAAACAACCACGGGGACATCACACACCCCTGTTTCAAACCAATATTCAGGTCAAAGAACTCGCTCTGCTCACTCTCCACACGTACTGCCGCCTTTGCACCCTCATACATGCTCTTCACTGCTTTCAGCAACTTGCCCTCTACTCCGTATATTCTTAGTACTTTCCACAAACCTTCTCTATCCACTCTGTCATAGGCCTTCTCCAAGTCCATAAAGGCAACATACACCTTTTGTTTCTTCTCCAGATACTTCTCCACAACACAATTCAGGGTAAAAATCTGATCTACACATCCTCTTCCCTTCCTAAAACCTCCCTGCTCATCGCCTATCCATTTCTCCGTTCTCACTCTCACTCTCTCAATCACTACCCTACTGTATACCTTCCCTACTACGCTTAGAAGACATATTCCTCGGTGGTTACCACACACTCCTCTTTCCCCTTTGCCCTTATATAGGGGGACTATTATGCCAGTCTTCCAGTCATCGGGTGCACTCCCCTTCTCCCATGCTAGTTTGCACATTTTCCATACCCATTCTATCACTATCTCACCACCATACCTCAACATTTCCCCACACACTCCATCTGTTCCTGGTGCTTTCCCCAACTTCACTCTTTTCATGGCTTCCCACACTTCTGACCTGATCCCCACCTCCTCCTCCACTACTTCTCTTCTTCTCCCTCCCATACCATATCCAGCTATGTTTGCTGGCTCTTCATTCCTTACATTTAGCAACTCACTGAAGTACTCCCTCCATTTATTATATGTATTGTTATTTATATTAAATGTATATAATGTCTTGAAATACAAGTCGTGAATTAGAATAAAGATAGCTCTGTCTTATCTTGCTTCTATTATCAATAATAAGACATTTGTGGATAAATAGTTTATCTAGTTTTTAAGATTATTGAATTACTGAAAGAGTGTATGAGATTGATGTGGCTGGGTAGAGAGGGATATGCAGACCAAGAGTGAGTTGGAAGAATGGCTTTAAGAGTTATATGAGTGAAAATGAAGTTGGATGAGAGGAGAGGCGATGGCTGGCAGATTACAGAGGAGCATGGAGGCAATTAAATCGTGGCCACCCCTTCGGGGATCAAGGTGTCTCGCAATAGATTGATACAGTTAACTCCCGTTATTCGCGCCTAATTGGTACCGAGCCTGGTACACGGATATGCGGTTTCGCGAATAATTGGAGGCTATTTAACCCCTCCAGCCCCAGGGTTGAGACATTGCTGACAGCTATGTATGGAAAGCTCAGCCCCAGTGTCGTTAGTGTATCGACGGCTATTATCGCTCATAATTACCAGTTATAGGGCTTGTAGAGGGTTGATATTTGTATGGGAACTACTTTAGGATACCGCACAACAAAAGCAGTAGTTGGCAACTCCCCAAATACAGCTGGGCGAGCGTGAGGGTGCGTGAGGCTTGGCACGTCAGTAGACAATTTCAGTTGCGAGAGACCCACTATGTCCGACCGTCATAGCTCTCATCTCACACCGTGCCACACCTGGCTGCTTTGAAACGTCCTTGAGAGCATCCTGGATCTTATTTTTTTGAGCACGAAGGGATCTAACGGTAGACTCATTAATTCCAACCACACATGCAGTCAAACAGAGTTTTTCACCCTTATCAAACTGCTGTAAAATTTCCCCTTTCTTGGTTAATGGCAACACTGCCTTCTTTCTACGACCTCCAGGTCCTAGGGGAGGGGAAGCGGCGCTGCGAGGCATAGCTGAACGGGTGAATTGGCACAAAAAAAGAATACAATGGCTGTGTATTGACTGTGGAGCGGTTCTACTACCCGGTGGGGACGCTCTAACGTTACACATGATGGTCGACAAGAACGAACATACGAGATGCGCATTGCCGCTCCGATTTTAATCCATGAATAGACGGCATGTCATGCGCGGATGACAAGCATTGGATATTTGAGGGTGTCCATGAATATCGACTTTCGCGAGTGTTTGGAGCGCAGATAACGAGAGTGAACTGTAGATTGAAGATTACTGCTACTTTGTGTATTACAGTCAGTGTGTTAAATCGGGACAGTTTGATTTTTAAATGAGAATGGATATTGGAAAGAATACAGGAAAGAGCTTTAGAGACGAGTTATTTCAGAACGTCATCTTGGTGTGAACTGACATATTGGGAAGTGTATGAGTCTTTTTGGGATGGAAGAGTAAGCTCTGTACATTAAATGTTGAGTGGTTGAGTGGATAAAGATAAAAAAAAAGTACTAGGAGGTGGTTTGGCCATGTACAGAGGATGGATGAGGACAGAATGCCAAGAAAGATCCATGAACGTCAAGTAAATGGAACAGCTAGTAGTTGCATAACACTAATAGTATGGGAGGAAAATGGAAAAATATATTGAAAGAAAACTTCCACGTAGCGGAAGGGACATTGTGGCATGGGCAAAGGAAGCATATCGTGACAATATAGCCTGGAGGAGTTTCTGCCATGGCCATCCTTTTGGCGGATGTTTCTCAGGAGGAAGCAAGCCGTTGGAAATTATGATGATGATATTGAACCCAGAAAAATGTACATGGCATTCCATTGTTTAGCCTATAATATCACCCCTAAAGACATAATAAGAACTGTAATGCATAATTTTTAACTTATTATAATGAATGATAATGACTAAGAAGGGGCTCAATCTCTCATTTATCAGCCTCGTTACAGTACTACTGTACTTATATCTCATGTGAACAATAAGTAATTACTGTACCTGAAAAGTAATCATGACATTTTATTAAGAGAAAATATAATTGATTTCAGGGATACCTTTGGAAACTACATTATATATTGAAATTGTGAAATACAGTAGGTTAAAACATTGATTATAATTGATGGTAGATTAAATGGATGTTAATATTTGTTGTGTACTATTCATAAAGTAGTTTATAAAAGTACAGGATTTCCTCCCCTTTTCAATTGGTAATGGGATGGAAATTAATATATTCATTCTTGGTCAACATTTTCATTTTATCATTGACTACATTTCATAATTTTTATTCGTAAAGCTATAGTATTTTTAATTCAGTTCATTATTGTAAAGTTTGTTTTGCATAAAGTTGCAATGCATGAAGCATGTGTCAATACAGTGCATGTTTATTTCCACATCTTGACCCTTTTAATCAGATGACCCTAGTTATTGTTTTATTGCAGCTACCTCTAAATTATTCTATTTAACTGAGAAAGGATCTGTAAGAGTTAAAGGGTTAGTTGAGATAGTCTTTAACCCTTTGATTCCATGAGGTGGGTCCTTTGTCGGTGGTAGTTAGCATCAATTATACAAAGATGTCGTCTAATGAAAGGGGTTTAGAGAGATTGTATGTTAATGACTCTGTTTGGTCCCCAATAGATGTGAATGAGCCGCCGTTCCTGGAGATGTGTATATGTTGTGACAACCTGCGGTGTGATGGTGACGGTCAGCCCCCCTCCCCCCGGGTGACGGTCCTGGTCCTAACACCCCCCACCACTACATGGATCACATACGCCAACACAGAGGTCATGGAGGTAGGTTATTTATATATATTTTATTGTATTTTTTACTTTTTTTTCTATGTGGATGAGGGAGACAAAAGGTAAAACTACTTGTAATGAGTGCCTCCCCCAGAGATGAAAGAGTGACGAGAGCCAAAATCAAGGGATATTCGAGCCAAAATGTCTGGGCACACAGAGTTTGAAGCAATTCAAGTCATAGAATGAGGGGAAGATGGATTCAGGGAGAGAGTTCCAGAGCTCAGCTGTTGAATAGAAGAAAGATTAGGAATATCGTTTCACTCTTGGATTGGAGAGTTGCACAGACTAGAGGTGGGATTATGTATGAAAAGTAGTAACGTAAAGCCAATACCCCCCCCCCCTTTTGATAGCACCAGCTGTTGTGAACAGCGCAATAAATTAAATGAAGCATGGAAATTGAGCCTAGGCTACTTTTCCCGGGGGCAAAGTTCAATCAGTGTAAACAAAAATCCTACTACTCCAGTACAAATACTGTACTCTTTCACGCTAGGGATGATGCTGATGCAGTTTTTGCCACCATACACTCCCTGCTGAATAGCTGGGCTAGGGTGGGTGCTCAGATGAATTAGGGACTTTAGTGAACAGTTGCCACAGATTGCTAGACCGCACCGTTCACCAACAGCACTGTCATCTGCCAATAACGCACTGGCTGGCCCAAGACTCGAACCGTCAACCTCACGGTCAGCAGGCGAGCGCTCTACCAACCGAGCTACGGCCTGTGGATATGGTAGTCTAAATTTGTTTTACACTGGTTATCCAAATTTTTCACAATTTCAATTTGGCGACAATTGCCTGCATTCTTGCCCATGCTTTTGTGTATACTGTTTTATATCATGTAATTATATGCTCCATGAAGCATACTTGTTAATTTTAGCAAAACTCGTGCACAATTCTGTTTAATGTTATAATAATTTAATTAATTTTTCAGAGAACAAGCAATCCAAACTTTCTATCAACTGTCAGTTTTCGTAAGAGTGATGGGTTAGACTCGAGCACCCAAGTGCGGTTGTCTGTGTATGACGTGAGGGAGAGAGTCACTAATACCACCACCCAGCTGGGACAGGCTACCGTAAGTAACATGGTTCATATAAATGTTCTTGTATTTAACAGTCAGAATTATATTATTTCATAGAAGTACAACCGTTAACACACACAGCTGTTGCAAAGCTACTTTTGATTGTATATATTATATATAATAAGCTAACTCGAATAAAAAAATATATGGGTAATATATTCATTGATGTTGCATCCTAATTGGAGCCCCACTTATGAATTAAGTGCTCTACCTTACAGTACACTATACAGTTATTCTTTTCAAAGTATTAAATGACGTGTTTCACACTTTTAGAATTTTCATACTTCAAAATAAGGTTTCAAGGGTGATAAATCAGAATGAGAAGAGACACAAAATGGGGTTTGAAGGGTGATTAGTCAGAAAGAGAAGGGTCTAAAATGACTATCACACAGGTCAACATTTGCCAGGCAATGTTTCTGGAATCTTTGCACAAGTGTCGGAAACTAGACTGAAGATAGATTAATTTAGGTGAATGTAATTTTAAAACGAATTACCTCATAAGCTGCCAGACCAGTGTTGATAGGTGACATCCATTTAATTGTATTCTGGCTATTACAGTATTAGACAATTGTATTCAGCTTAGGAAAGACCTCGGCAAGTAAAAGGCTACAAACTATCTTAATTAACCCTTTTGACTACCATAGATCCTTCCTAAACTGCATAAAATTGTCTAAATATAGCTAGAATACAATACAAAGTTTCACTTTTTATGTTACAGGTGAATCTGGGTGGGCTACTTGAGACGGGCCGGTCCCGCTTAAGTTTGATATCCCCGGGTGGCCGTAACGTGGGCTTTATCACGGTCCTGGCCTGGGCACTGGAGCCAGAGTCTGTCGACGCTGCCTCCCATGCCCCTGCTAATGCCACCCCGAGACATCAACCGGTATGTTGGATTTGTTGGTGGTTTAATGGTTTAGATGCTTATGTTCTGGGTGTGGTGTCTCGAGTTTGAATCCCGGGAGAACCATATGCTTTCATTAGTTTATTCAAGTACATTGGGGTTTGTAATTGATGATTAATGTTAAGAACAGGGTGATACTTATTATCATTGTCAGCTTCTTTGCCTTTGTTGTAATTGTTATCATCATTTCATCATTGCTGTCGCCATTATCATCCTCATCATTATTACGTGTATCACGTTAATAGCTTAGCCACTGGAGCCAGAGTCTGTCGATGCTCCCTCTCAAGCCCCCGCTAATTTTCTTACAGTTTCTTACAGTAGATCCTCTGGAAAAAGGCAAACTATGCCTGTGTATCCAGCTCAGTACCAGTACTTGCACTGCTGCGGTCGTTCACGGTGTTGGCGGCGGCGGTAGCAGACGCAACATTTTTACTATTCTGTATTTTTGTTTTATAATCAAACTTCAAATCTTGTCTTCCCCATGCTTTATCAAGATTACTTTCAAACTCCCTTATTGATTCGGAATCGACTACATACTGGGGCAGTGCGTTCCACTCATTTACCACTCTATCACAAAGTGAGTTCTTTGCCTTCTCAAGCCTATTTCTTTCTTTGTAAATTTTCTTAGAGTGTCCTCTCGTTCTTGTTCCCTCCCGCATCAAGAAGATACCTTCACACACATCCTCATCGTACTTTCCTGACACTATCTTGAAAGTCTCTATCATATCCCCTCTCTTTCTCCTATATGCCAGTGTCGGAAGCCCCAGTGTCCTCAACCTCTGCTCATAATGCCATCCCAAAGACATTAGGTGCCAATACATACTTAGTCCAACCAAGTTAATTATATCAATATTAGCAACGATGCCTTTCTATCATGTTATACATAGCCAACAGAAGGCTACATTTTTTAAACAAATAATATTTTGATAACTATTAAATGGTATCCTCTGGCATTTATAGTACTCCAATAAATTCAAGGTGGGAATTATAAATTAGAAATTACTGATATGCATAAATTGTCAATTCACATGTTTGAGTAATGATGAATATAAGAAGTGGATGAAAGAAGGTCAGACAGTTCTTATAACTATTAATAATGAGGGGTCACTCCCTCCTCACTAAGGGGAATCTATATAGTATATTGTATGTGTGGGAAGTGTGCTGCTTTATGGTAGTGAAACAAGCACTGTCAAAGAAGTTGACACCCAAAGACTTGAGTGTATAAAATTAGCATGGTGAGATATACTGTATGTGTAAATCAAAGAGTTGAGAGAGCGACTTGGTTTAGAGTGCATCAGTGAGGTAATGCATACTAGCAGACTGCAGTGGTGTGGCCATGTGTAGAGAATGGCCGAGGATGACTGAATGAAGCGCATTAAAAGCACTGGATCTTAAAGAGGTAAAAAAGACGACAGTTAGTAGACCAAGTAAGGTCTGAGATGAAGTCTTGGGAAGAATCTTAGGGTAAGGGGACATGACAGATGTTGCAAAGGATTGTGTAGCAAGGAGAGCGACCAAGGCATACTTATGCAAAGCATGGAGCTGCCTTTCAATCAATACCGATGTTGAACAAAATGTGTCATGTAAAGGTATCCCTTTGCCTTATGCACAGGCAAAGTAACAATACATCCATGCAAAGTATGAGTCAACCAGTGTAAGCCCCACAACAGGTCTCCATGGGTCTCCATTCTGGTGGCCTTAAGTTACCATGAGGCTCTATGAGGCATCAGTACACCATTTTCACTGACAGATACTGTTAACCTGCATGCAAAGAGATAGTTATTGTTCAGGATATTCTTTTCCATATATGAGTTGCTGGTCTAGGCTAATGAGTCCCATCCTTCCCTCTCTTCTAATTTCCTCTAATAACATGCAGGAGTACATGGGAAGTACAGTATTTCTTTCCTCTGTAATATTCAGGTCTCCTTCCCTTCAGGGTGAGGCCTCTAAGTTATTATCCAAAAGATTGATTTGGGTCAGGTCATGGGTGATATTATACTGTAGCTGTGTTTAGTGTTTATGTGAGAGAATCCCTACAGGATATGTTATACATTTATTCTGGAAATGGAGTACAGTAATATAATAAAAATCTGTTTCCCAGTGAGTTTGTATATTTTAATTATTATTCACTGGTAGGTGGGGATGCTCATCATCCACATTATGTGGCCAATGTGTTAGTCAAAGGATGCATCTTTGCTGGAAAGTGTATTGAGCCAGTGACCAGTTACACTTTCCAGGATCATGTCAAAGTGGTTGACAATATAGCTTGGGGCATCTGTAAGGACATGTGGCCTTATAGTTGGGAGTAGTATGTTGCTGCAGCAATCTCATATGGTCCCTGGACGTGGCTCCCGCATAACTCCAGTATTGCCGTTGGGGATTGCTCTCTCTGTCTCGACGACCACTTTTGGTTGACCAAGGTTCAAACATGCATGTATGTATCTAAGCCTTTCAAAATATATTATAGAATTTTGTATGGATTTTGAGCAGATCCTCTGCTGACATATGTTCCTCGCCTGGTTAACTTTGGATGTAGTCGCTAGCCTTGGATATTGACCTTGTGAGGATTACATTTATGGCTGGGATTGCATAAGTTTAGATGCCGACTGACAGAGGACAGAGGTACACGGAGGAGATTCATTTGTGGCCACCCCTTCGAGAATTAGGGCGTCTAGCAATAGATAGATCTAATAGATAGATAAGTATCAGAATTATAGCTGTTATTTACATGACGGTATTTACTTTTGTGGGGTTTTTTTATACTAATTATGTCATTATATAAGTTTATTGTTACAATTTATATGTATTATATATTAGGACAAGAGACTGAAACTGCATGTATGTGTGGAGCACTCAGTCTTAAAATATTATGTATGTATTCATGGCTTTGTGAATATTAACCCATAGACTATATTATTTGTATCCCTGGGCTCCCCCACCTGTTGCTTGCCGTTATCACACACTCTTAAGCTCGGTTCACACATGCACGAATTAACGTCACGTCCGTCCCCGACTAAGAAAATAGGCAGGACGGCATCAATCTGGAGGCCCCATGTTCCGTTCCAACGTTCCAACTGTTCCAACGGTTTTTTTCCGCCGTTCTCTTCCCGTTATATTCGTCGTCTAGACGCCGCCAGGCTGACATAACAATTTTTCTGGCAGTTGCCCTGACCCATACGGACCATTTTATGCATGCATAAAAAGGACGCCGCCCAGGCACGGCGAATTAAGGGTCGGGGATGGACGGGACGTTAATTCGTGCATGTGTGAACCGAGCTTTAGCTCCTCTTTTATTGTGTGTGCTTGCTTTTATTTTTTATTTTTTATTTTGTTTACATTAGTTTAACTTTAACCAGACCACTGAGTCACAATAAGAGACTCTCATAGGGCTGGTCACTTAATGGTACTGACTCATGAAATTTCTTGATCTGATTCATGGATTAATATATGTTTATCTTTATCTCTAGGCTCCCCCACCGGTTGCCTGCCACCGTCGCACCCAGTCGTTGCCTCCCCGCCTGAGCTGTAAGAGCCGCCACCCCACCCAAGGCCACTTGAGCCTCCTGTATGATAACCCCTCCATGGCCACTTACCGCTTCCACTCTGGCCTGGCGGGGGATATTGCCGTTCTAGAGGTCATGGCTGAGAGTCGATACTGCTTTACCTTTCCTCAACAGCTCTTGTATGTACCGGGTACTTTACTGTCATGGCTGTTTATATTAATTCTCACTTTGTCCTTAGAAGTACTGTACTTCCTTGTTTGTTTGGCTTATAGGCCTACAATGGTCCCTCAGATAGTGCTGTTCAATGGGACTTTGTACATCCATTGCTCAACCTGTTTGTACACCATGCTATCCTCCAGTGGGCAAAGCCACTGCTTTAATGAACAGTTTGTACACTGAGAGCCTGAGTTACTTTGCGGCAGAAATATGATGTTTTTATGGCCGAATGCCTTTCTTGGTTATTATTCTGGGTTAACCTTCCCTTGTATGGGTCACTTGGCAAGACTCAAGGTGTACAGTCCAACAGCCCCTTTTAGTTACCTTTTGTGATATACAGGAGTTACGTAGGAAGTATTAATTTTATACTGCATTAAGTATTTAGCTTGTTGAATATGTCATCAAGTGTAGTTCATTACTGTACAGTATATTTACTTTTGATAGCATCTATACAGGTTTATGTTACCATACTCTACCATTACTATGTTATAATATTTTTTATATACTATTGTTAATATCTTGTCAAATTGCAAATTTGGTTTAATACAAAAAATTTAATATTTATTGTAGTTTCTTTATTCGTACAGAAGTTAGTAAAATATACCAGAACTTCCCGGACTTCTCAAATTGACTAATTCCTTGAATGTGGCGATAGTGCGTTGTTATATGTGCGATTAGTTTGCTTGGGAAACAGATTAACTTGCTCATGTAGTGATGTACACCCTATGCGGTTGATTGTGTTCTCTTATTTAAACAAATTATTTTGCTAAAGCGTTGTTTCCACATAGCGATTTTGATTAGTTATTTTGCCTTTATATTGTCTCATCCTTGTTTTGGTTTGTTTATTTTGCAAGTTTTAAATTATTATATGTAGCCAACTGATAGAATATTTCTATGCTTACCTAGTATGTATGTTTTCAATTTATATAGGATGGTTGAATATATATAATTTTGAAATACAGTAAACCCTCGCTATCTCGGACCTCTAGAAGTCGGAAACCCGGACTGGCATCGGCCTCTCGGAAAGTTCGCCGTATATCTCGGAAAATTCCGAGATGTAAGGGGAATACTCCGAGGGCCCACATGGTCTGTCGGACAGGTGTCATATATCTCGGAAAATTCCGAGATCTAAGGGCAAATTCCGAGATCTAAGGCTACAGTGAGGTGGAGAAGGACAGTGAAATGGAGAAGGAAAGTGATATTTATAATATATGTCTGCTGGATACTGTACAGGTACTGTAATTTATCTTGAATCAAAGTTGTTAGTGATAGGGAAGTCTCCGTTTTCTCTGGTGGCTCGGACTCCCTCTTCCAATTCGGACATTTTCCTCTCCTAAGTCGGACATAAGTCGGACTTCGGACATCTCGGATTTTCGGTCATCTCGGACTGGGTCTCCCCCCAATTAGTCCGAGATAGCGAGGGTTTACTGTAAAACCAATACTGTAAGGATAGAATAAAAACTTGAGAATAGCATTTTCTGGTAATGAATATTTTTGTTGATTGGCAGCAAGCTTGATTAATTTGGAAGCGAACAATGGTATAATATTTCCATCTCTTTTGTTAAACTAAAAGTGTTTTCTCACCTTCTAATGATGACTCTGGTATTGTGCAGGCAACTATGGATCTCCGAGGAGCGTCGGTGGCAAGAAGAACTGTCCTCGCTGGGTGACTTGTGTGATCAGTGGCACAGCCGACAGATGGCTCTTCTCAACCAACATGTCACACTCATCAACATTTACACCATGGCTCTAGATTCTCTTCACCTCTCATTAACTTCAGGTATTTTATCCACTTTTTATGAAGTTAACCCTGCCTACCCGGCTGTCCTTGTGAAAGGACACCGCGGCAGTTGGGCAGGACCCCGGATGTCCTTTTAACAGACAGTAAGCTTGAAAGCCTATTCAGCTTGGTCTGAACGCCGTGCGTCCGATGCATGTAAACAAAGCCGATCGTTGCGTCACCGCACTTCCGAAAACAAGAAGGAGACGTCGGATCAATGTTATTGTTGTGACGTCAGACGAAATTAGTGTCTGAAAAGCTTCGATATTGTCAACATCGTGGCAAAATTCGCTCCACGGAAATCGTCATCACAACTGAACCAGTTGACTTAGAGAGCTCTACTCAACGCCAGTCTACAGATTGGAAACCGCACTACATTTATAGATGTGTGGGTAATTTCTAGCAGTTAAAATAGCAAAGATACGGTAACCTAGGCCTAGACGTTTTTCGGCCAAATCGCCCGGATAGGACCTCCATCCTTTGGAGGACCAGCCCGGGTCAGAAGGGTTAAGGGTGGTCACCGGCTTTTTTTATCTCTCTCCTTTTTTCTCTTTCCTGGCTTGTATTCATTCGGCCCCATTCAGCGAACTGTCTTAAGACGTTTATCCCCATCTAGGTGTCGATTTCTTCCTGGTGAGCGATAGCGAGCCAGCATTATATGGAGAAATCCGGCTTCGCCGGAGACATTTTTCTATCGAAAAATTTAAAAATTTAGCTTGCTGTCAAAACAAAAATATATATATGCTGGCTCGCTACCGCTCACCAGGAAAATATTGACACCTGGATGGGGGGTAAACGTCTTAAAACAGTAAGCTGAATGGGGCCGAATGGATACAAGCCAAAGAGAGAGGGAGAGAAAGAGAAAAAAAGCAAGGTGGGCTCCCTTAATGTACTCTGGAGTCAGGGTGTCGAACGAAAGGCAGAGTCCTTTCTTTTTAATCGTTATTATTGTATATCCAAAGACAAAATTGTGGTTCATAGTTCATGTCTTTGGAAGTGATGAAATGGCCAAAACAATGCTATTTCATGTTAATTTTCTTGTATTCCTGCTCATATCATTTCAAGTCTTCAAACAAAATTGCTGCAGTTTGACACCCTGTCTGGAGTTACTGTAGGCCTATTCTATAGACATTGAAGTCTGACATCAGTAGTATAGGCTACAGTGAATAAAGAGAGGCTGTCAACCTTAGGTGTAGCATAAAGGGTTTGTCTAGATAAAACATACACCTACTCACTGGGTGACTAATGTGACCAGCAGCACAACCAGATGGCCATACTCAACCCACACATCACACTCGTCAACATCTACACCATGGCACTTTTTTTTTTTTCTTCTTTTTTTTCTATTTGGATGAGGCAAAACTGCCTTTGACGAGTGCCTCCCTCAGAGTTGAAAGAGTGACAAGGCCAAAATCAAGGAATGTACGAGCCAAAATGCCTGGACACACAGAGTTTGAAGTGAAGCAATTTAAGTCATTGAATGAGGGAAATGTGGATTCAGGGAGAGAGCTCCAGAGCTCAGCTGTTGAATAGAAGAAAGATTGGGAATATTGTTTCACTCTTGGGTTGGAGAATTGGACAGAGTAGGGGTGGGATTGTGTTGCAAGATGGGTGTATGTGCTCTACGTAGAGGAGGTGGTATACACTGAGAGAGCTCTAAAGAACACTAATTATTGTAATAGTGGTAGAATAGCAAGAGAGATGCAAATCTGGGCACCCTATCAAAGGTCTTCTCCAGGTCTACAAAAACAAGGTACAGATCCCGGTCTTTAAGTAAATATCTTTCTTGCAGCTGCCTGACTATGAAGATAGCATCGATTGTACCACATCTTGGCACGAAACCTGCATATTATCGATGTAAATGTTTTCCCTGATCCTACCTTCAAAGACTCACTCAGATCTTCATGATTTAGTCAGGCATTTTCAGGCCCCTATAATTTCCGCTGACTAATGAATCAGCTGTGCCCTTATATATGTTTACTATTACTGTACACTTTTATGCCAAACATCTGGGATTCTCTCTTCTCTAATGATATGAGTTATTAGCTTAGTGAGCAATCTCACTCCTATATCACCTGAGGCTTTTATCATCTCAGCGACAATGTTAGAGCACCCTGCAGCTTTTCAGTGCTTCATTTGAATTATTTATTTTATATACAGTATTATGAGTTTCATAACTTGTATACCGTATATATTATGTGAACCTTTTTGGGGACAATTTTCGCGTGTTATACGAACGGTAACTAATGTATTTTTCTTCCACAACTTGCTTTAATTTTCATAGCCTATTCCTTAGAGTTGATCTATCACGATTATTATCTAATCCTTCAGGCCAGTACTATAATATTTCTGATCTGAAGCTCATGTAAGTTGGTTAAACTACCTTTTGAAAAAAGAAAGCAAAATAGATAGATAGATAGATAGATGGACAGTATTCTTACCATTAGGTTGTAGCAACTTAATCTATAAACAGGTGACAGGAGTCTACAGAAATACCTTTTTTATTATTATTTAATGAAGATCAGTAGTATTTAGGCTATCAACATTCTTGGTATTTACAGGTACCAGCTTTAAAAGAAGTGCAGACAAGGGAGAAACATCATTAGAAATGGCTCCAACAAACCTTCATCTTCAAAGAATGTGGGCGCAGAACGAATCCTTACGTCGCTCTGGGTTTTATGATGTTATTACCACGGGTGTCTTCAGTGCCTACTCTCAGGGCTATAAGCAGGCTGGATTAGTCAAGTAAGTGCTTGTGTTTCCATTATTGTACTTTTAATTTACTTCAGTCATTGATCATGTAATACATACATAAAATTTTAAGACCGAGTGCTCCACACATAAGTGCAGTTTCAGTCTCTTGTCCTAATGGCGGCGTTCCAGGCAACCCTGTTAAGGGCTGCTTCACTTGTCAAGTTCTTGGATTTGAGATCGGCGCGTATAGTCCGATCCCAGGTCTTCCTCGGTCCACCCCTTGGTGCAGCTCCCTCCACAATCACAGACCTGCATTTTTTCACCCAATTTTGTTCATCCATTCTCTCCACATGTCCATACCATCCCAGTCTACTTGTACGCATCACCTCGCTAATACTCTTTATACCTAAACGTCTCCTCAGCTCAACATTTGTTATTCTATCCTGTAGCCTGGCCCCACACATCCATCTCACCATTCTCATCTCATTACACTCCATTCTGTTGACATCCTCTACTTTAACGACCCATGTTTCTGAGGCATACGTCATTGCACTTCTAACACATGAGGCATACACCTTTCCCTTCAGGGGGAGAGGCATTCTTTTCATGGTCAGGATTAGCATCAATATTTACAATATATAATTCTTTTAGTACAGGTCTCCCTCACTATCCGATGCCCCGATTTACGATATTATTATAGGTTTTTAGGTGTTTGGGTTTGGGTTTAGGCTGGTCCGAGAACGCATCCGCATTTACCCCATTAATTTCAGGGTTTGCTATATGATTCTTCTATTTAAGATCGGGTTTTCAGGAACATAACCCAATCGTAAATCGATGGAGACCTGTAGCCTACCATAGAAAAGAGAGAGAAAAAAATAATTCTTCTAACCACAATTGTAGGTTTGTTAGTATTGACTCAAATAATAGAACCTTTATGTATGTTAAAACTTGTTGAATTTTAGCGTCAACAACAATATCCTTAACTACAAAGTTGGGCACCAATACAATACAGCTATTTTAATTTGTAGATGTCCTTCCTAAGCTGAATAAAATCTAACATTTGGAAATGATGTCACCAGTACTGAATGGGTGATCTCCTTTCTTATCTTACTAACTTTTGGACATCCTCCTTTCGGGATTTCGGTGAGACCTTTTCTATTTTCCTGACATATCTAAAGCCTAGAATAGGAGTCTGGCACAAATCCCTTATTTCTAAACTACCATCCTTCGGTTTATATCCCTCTATCTGTGACTTTATCTCCAATATCCTTTCTGACCGTTCCATAGCTGTGGTTGTGGACGGTTTTCGCTCACTTCCTAAGCCTATCAACTCAGATGTTCCTCAGGGTTCTGTCCTATCTCCAGTTCTATTTCTAATATTCATTAATCTTCTCAACTGTACCTCTAGTTCTATCCACTCCTATGTTGATAACTCTACCTTACACTATTCAACTAGTTTTCCACAGCTTCCATACAGTTCCTTCAAAACTCACGTAATGAGACCATAGTACACCTATCTTTTAATCTATCAACTATCTCCAATTGGGGCAGAGATACCCTCTTTGTTTTCAATCCTTCCAAAATCCAATTTCTACACCCAACTACCACTTTGCTCCAACTTTCTCTGTCTCTCTCTTGTACACCTTTTACCCTCCTGGATGCTCATACATACAGTACATATACTTTACAGACTAAGTAATCCATAGGAGGTACAGTTTCAATCTCATGTCCTTATGGTGGCATTCCAGTAAGTATTATAATACCAATACCTGCACACAAGACTGAATAATGACCAAATCCAATATCCAAGGTTCCTCTCCCTTCCAGTATGCTACAGAAGGCCAAGAGTTCCCGCCGTACTCCCGGCGGTGGAGACAAGGCATGGGCCAGTGAGGCAGCGGTGGAGGGTGTTAAGAGGCTGAGGCAGGAGGTGGTCACACTACTACGATCACTGTTGGTCACACTCAGGCAGGATGACACAGAAAGGCTATCCACATTACTCACTAAGCTGCAAGATAAGGTAAACTTGTTGTGAACCGGAAACACACCACTAATTTTTGTTTACAACGTCTTTATAATAGCCAAGTAATCAAGATGAGGACATGGCAATTTACCAACATCTGGCAACAAACAGACCATAGAGCCAGTACAATTCATCATAATCCGCACCCCTTACTTCCTCCTTGCTATAGAAGGCAGAAATAAATACAATATACTTTGAGTCCAGGTAAAATGATATAAATACTTCACTTACCGGTACAGTACTTCATGATGCTCCTTCCACTACAGTACACACATCTGTACCATGTTCATTTGTATGTTTTCTACTTTGGATACATTTACTTGTTAAATGGAGACAGACCATTTATCTGGACCCCCTTCTCCCCAATGTTTAGCCCCACTAGTTTTGAGATTTTAAGACGTTGGTTCCATTAGTTTGGGGAGTTTATGACCTTTCACCCCATTTCTTTGTCAATATTAGGACCCTTCGTGCCATTTAGGTGTTGATTTATTCCTGGCGAGCGATAGCGAGTCTAATTTTAGGAGGAATCGGCCTTTGGCCGGGACATTTTTCTACCGAAAAATGTACATATCTATCTTGAAGGGGGGGGGGTATTTTTCTATGCTTGATGGAGGTCTAGGGAGAAAAATTAAAAAATATATGAATAAATTCATTAACCCCTTCAGACTCATATGACGCAGAGGTTGCCAGATTAGCAATAAGAAATAGAGTTCTCTCACTCTTATAATTACCTCTCCAAAATTAGTTTTCTGCCCACAGCTAACTCAAAGACAACTGCAGAGGTTGAAGTAACTAAACTAAAGGTTTTTAAATACCCTGATGGTAACAAAGGCTTTAAAGTATCCCTAATAGGCTCACAATTGCGTCATATGTCGGAGAGGGTTAATAGACCAAACAAATAGCCCCTGTCCCCTTAAAGATTAGTTAGTACTGTACTGTAAACATATTTATGACCTTATAATTACCTATTACTAAAGATTTATATATATTTTTCTTCTAGACCCATTCACTCTTGAATGTGATAGAGCCATCACTAGTGGAAGAAGCCTATGAGTTCCTGGACCAGATCAGAGTGCCCCAGAATCCCTCACGCATCCTAACCCTGGCCACCCGAACGTATTCCTCCTACAACATCTCAGGTTACCTCAGCCCCGAAACAGCTTTAGATCTGGAGCTGATGAGTCCGGACATTCCCAACATGTCTCTTTGTAGCCAGCCGGAAAGCAAACATGCTGATGCTGACAAAGTTAACTTCACCATATCCAGTGCCAAAGAAGTCGATATCATGGACGGTCAAGAGAACAGTATTTATCGTCCAACTGATGAGCCTGAACCTTGGGACTTGATACAGCTCAATGTTCAGGCTAGTATCATGTGCCTCAATAGTAAGATAAAGAACTTTTGCAATAGAGCAGAAGAGAGAAGGAAAAAACGTGAACGAGAGGATACTGTAAAAAGGAAACTATCAAATTCTGGGTTGGAAAGTAATGGAACCAGTGAAATTGAGCAGAGAGGCAATATTGTGATCAGTAATGACAGTGACAAAAGCAGTCCTAGTAGAAGTAAAGTTAATGTAAGTGAAGCTCAAATCATCAATACCATTCAGACCCAAAATACATCTGGAATTTCCTCCTCGGTCGGGTCAGATTGTAGCCAGTCTTCTGGACGGTCGGGGACGTCTAGTTTAGGGGTTGCTAGAGCCGGGGAAAGTCAGCGATCCTCCTGTTCGGCCACCCCCGACGTTTCCCCCTGTGAGGAAGACAGCGGTATTGGTTTAGAGCGAGCTGTCAGTGAGGTAGAGAGGACAGACTGCATCAGTGAAGGGGGCCTCTCGGCGGATGATGAGAGAAAAGAGGAACTGTTACCCCTAGACAAGCCTGAAGTGAGACGAGGCGAGAAAGATACCTCCATGGACAAACCCGATATCAAGCGGGGAGAAAAGGAAGAATTCATATCAAATAGTGAATTGCGGTATGGTTGTGATGCATCTATAGGGAAAAGTAGTAAATTAGAATCTATTATGGAACAAAGTATAGAAGACTTAGATAGCAGTTTTAAAGAAATACAACTAGACAATCAAAGTGAGGTAGACAATTGTGTAGAGTTAGTAGTTGATACAGAAAGAGACTTGAATTGCGAAGATAGTGAATCCAAAGATAGTGAACAGATTTTGACGATAAGTTGCCCCCAAACCAATGATCTGAGTAGTGATGAAGTACAAGCAGAATCTGATAGACAAAAAGAAAGAGAAAGTCATAGAAATAGTGAAAACCAAAGCGATATAGATAGTAAGTGCGATGTGAAAAAAGTAGACGATAAAACTACGTGCCCCGGTGATCAGACGCAAGAACCTTCAAACAGCTCAAGTAGTAAACAGAATGCAAAAGGAGTAAGTACTGATATCCCCGAGGAAGTGGACTGGGTAGGGGAAGTTCGGCCCAGTATGAGGAAGCTAAAACAAGCCATGGACGGTCTGATGCGCACTGCTCGGCTTGTCCACAGTGTCTTCAGGCTACAACAGACCCCAGAGGCAGCACAACAGGCACACACCATCAAGTACAGGAGAGATATTTGCTTCTCACAGGCTGTAAGTAATAGGACTTTAGTAAGTTTTATGATAATTGCTTTTGTCAACTCTTTCAGTATACCAGTACCATATACTGTATACATACTGTACATACCAGTACATACATACATACATTTATTTATTAAAAACTATTTGTCAATAGCCTACTGGGCAGAAGCCCTCATAAGGCTGGACATACATACCTACATACAAGTTTAAAGACCGCTTCATCCACAGAGAGCATGGTTTTAGTCTCTTTACTGTAGTACAGTACAGTAAAGACTTGACACAACACAGCCCCATCATGTCATCACAGTGGCTGATGTTGGTATAGCACTAACAATGTCTCAGCAAGACTCAACAAAGTCTCCCTGAAGCACTTGCACCTGGCGAAATCGATCCACACCAGCCTTAACCATGCTACAATAAGGCAGTAACAAGAAATCAAGTCCCAAGGTTCAGGCTACAGAGGCTGACTGCAACACTGAAGAGGTGGGCGGTGGGGATGCTGCATCCCTACGCCAGAGAGCGAAAGGCTAACTTGTGCCAGTGGGTTGTGAGTGTAAGAGACTATAGAACCTTGGGGCACACCATTCCACTGCCTTCACTACTCTCAGGAAAAAAATATAGAAATAATAATGATGAAACAGGTAAAGTCAGAACTGGCTATGGGATGTAGAGGACACCAACAGATCCAGCCCACCACATGATACATTCTATTATTATATTCTGGAATAAAGAAAATTTTATCAAGTTAAGGAAGGATCTATGGGAGTCATAGGTTTAATGAGAGTCTTTGTATGGTACCGTCTTGTTGTAGCACTGAGTAAGGCTGGTGTGGCTTGCAGATACTGCAGGTGCAGGTGCTGCAGTTGGACTTAGGCTTAGCCGTGGTACGGTTAGCACTATGCCAACAGCAGCCAAAGTGATGACATGATGGGGGCGGTGTTGTGACGGGACTTTATTGTATTTTATTCCAACTGCAGAAAGGCAACCAAGTCTGAGCTCTTACAATGTATGTAATAAAAAATTACGTTGAACCAATGTACAGTATGTACATATTTTGGTTTTGGGAAGATCTTCTGTGAGTCTGCTGGAGTGTGTTCCTCGCCTGGTTAACTTTGGAGGTAGTCTCGTGCTTTGTATATTGAGCATGTGGGGATTGCATTTGTGTCTTGAATTGTATGAGGGCTGTCATGGAGTTGATTATACTGTATATATTAATGAACAATATTTATGTATATATGTTCTGTTATTTTTAAGTACTGGGTGCTGTACTACTGTATTTTGTATTGAACTGTAGCAGTGCTGTTGCTAACTTGCTACTTTCCTATTAATCTTCATCAACTAAAAGCGTCATTCATTTCAGCTGACAACGTTGGTGACGGGCCTAATGACTCGGCTGTGGTGTCGTAAGGCTGACCCGCTCTTTATAACTGTCCTGGCTCATCTTGGTCCTCTGGCAGAGTTTGAGTGTTTGGTCTCCTGTCACGGGTATGTACAGGCAGATTTCAGCATTAAGGGGAGACAGACCATTTTTCTGGACCCCCTTCTCCCTAATGTTTAGCCCCATTAGTTTTGAGATTTTAAGACGTTGGTTCCATTAGTTTGGGGATTTTATGACCTTTCACCCCATTTCTTTGTCGATATTAGGACCCTTCGTACCATTTAGGTGTCAATTTTTTCCTGGCGAGTGATAGCGAGCCTGTAATTCTAGGCGGAATCGGCCTTTGGCCGGGAAATTTTTCTACCGAAAAATGTACAAATCTATCTAGGGGGTATTTTTCTAAGCTTTATGGAGGTCTAGGGAGGAAACTAAAAAAATATATCTATCTATCTATTGCCTGACGCCGTGATCCCCGAAGGGGTGGCCACGAACGAACCGCCCCCATCCGAGGCTGTTCGTTCGTTTTTCTTTGCTTAGATATTTTTTCCGGGTGGGGGTCGCAAGCCCACCGACCCAACCTCTTTAGTCGCCTCTTACGACACGCAGAAGGCACGTAGGGCATATTCTTATATGAATAAATGAATTAATAGACCAAACAAACAGCCACTGTCCCCCTAATGTACCGTATATACAATAATTAAATTTACATCTGATTAACTTGCTCATGTAGTAATGTACACCCTATGTGGTGGATTGTGTTCTTTTATTTAATAATTTTCATTTTAGTAAGCGGTGTTTCCACATAGCGATTTTGATAATTTAATTTGACTTTATATTGTCCTTGTCCCAATTTTGGTTTGTTTAGTTTGCAAGTTTTACATTTTAATTTACTTTACTGTACTTTGTATTTGATCTTACTCTTTTCCATGTTTTTGGTACTGTAGTGATGATACGAATAATTCAACAATCTTGGTGCCATAGCTTACAGTACTGTATAGTAATTCACGGACCCTGAAAATTGCCGGAAACATTCCATGGAAAGTTGCCATATTTCCTGAAACTTTCCCACCCTTTGCAACCCTAGGTGAGATGCTGAAGTTTGGAGGTGAGGTAGTGCTTGAATGGGTATGGAAAATGTGTAGACTAGCATGGGAGAAGGGAAGTATGCCGGAAGACTGGAAATCAGGCATAATAGTCCCACTGTATAATGGGAAAGGGGGGAGAGGAGTGTGGTAATCATGGGGATATTTCTCCGTAGCATAGTAGGAAAGATGAACTGTAGGATTGTGATCAAGAGAGTGAGAGAGGTAACTGAGCAATAGGTAGGTGAGGAACAGGGTGGGTTTAGGCTGTGTAGGAAGAAATCCAAGGAGAGCAGTGGATGTTGGAGAACTCTGGTACAAAGGAATACAATCTGGTAAGGGAAGGGAGGGAGTGGAAGTTGCCTGCGCTCTTGTTTTCTGATAATACAGTGCTGATGATTGACAATGAGGGTGGAATTGCAGGGTTTGGTAAATATGTTTTGAACTGTGTGTGAGAAATGGAACATGAAGGTCAGTGTGGCGAAGAATAAGGTTATGGTCTTTGAGAGGGATGCAGTCATAGGGTGTAAGGCGAGGTTAAATGGTCAGTAAATGGGAAATGTCAGCTTATTTAAGTATTTGGGCAGTGTTATGAGTAAAGATGGGGGTATGAAGGATAAAGCGCATTTGAGGGTACGACAGGGAAGAGGATTACAGGAACGTTGAAAGCAGTGACAAGGAATAGGGTGGTGAACATGGAAGTAAAAAAATCATTGCATGATGGTGATGAAATCCCGACATTGACGTACGGTAGTGAAGCAGGGATGTTGTTGGAGAGACATAAATCAAAAGAGATTTACAGAGATACACAGATTTTGCAGACCTTGCGGTCCCTACTAGGCAGTCCAAATTTAATTCTAACACAGAATTTGCTACTATGAGGAAGGGAAAGACAGCAAAGAAGAAGGCTCTCTCCCCACCCACCACTCCCTCTGGCTTTGGGTCGGCATGAAATTTGAAGCGAGAAGGGTGGGAATGAGTTACTTTGAAAGTGCTTGTGAAGTCACATGGAGAGATAGACAGACAAATAAGGAAATACATGAGCATTGTGGAGTGGATGTGGATGTGCTGGAGAGTGTGAAGAAGAACACCTTGAAGTGGTTCGGTGATGTGGAGTGAAAGAATTACTAAAAGAGTGTATGAGAGTGAAGTGGAAGGCAAAGAGAGAGAGAGGCAGAACGAGAATGAGGTGAAGGGATGGAATCAAGAGGTATATTAGTGAAAGTGGTGTTCGGTTGGAGGAGGGGCACCAGTTTACAGAGTCATGACAGAGGAGCATGGAGGCGATTCATTTGTGGCCACTCTTAGGGATCAAGGCATCTGGCAATACTGTATACGGTAGAGATAGAATTCCATTTAATTTGTTCAGTTTACAAAATACCATTTAGCCCCTTGCCTCTTATACAATATACTATATTTCGCTCAAATATACTTGGCTGCAAAACCTTACCCTATAAGTATGATTTTGTAAAAATTGGAATGGAAACTTTTATTCCTCATCAAAAGTACAGTAAAAGATCTAATTCACCTAAATGGTTTGACCATAATTGTGCTAGAGTAACTGAACAAAAAGCAATAGCCTACAATGCATACACAAGATCAAAAACACATGAGGCCTTTAATTACTCTAGAAACATCAGAAATCATGCCAAAACTGTATTAAACCTAACTAAATCAAACTTTCTCCACAAGCAGGCAAATAAACTTCTAAATAATCCAAATGATAACAAAATATTTTGGTCTACTCTTAACTCATTCAAATCCAACTTCACTACTGCTTCATCCATTCCACCATTAAAATCTCCGACTGGCAATCTTGTAAGTGACCCACGAGGTAAAGCTAACCTTCTTGCGGATATTTTCTCCACCAACTCAACCTTAGATGAAATAAATCAAAATGTCCCTGTACTTAATTTTAATTCGCCTGAAATTCCCTCACTTAAGATCCACACCAGACATGTCAAAATTATTTTGCAGAATCTCTCAGTAGATAAGGCTCCTGGTCCAGATGAAATTCCTCCAATAGTACTTAAGAATTGCTCCTTGGTGCTCGCTCCTGTATTGGCAAAAGATTTCCGTCTGTGTACTCATACCTCATGCTTCCCAGTACCGTACCCTGGAAAGAAGCAAACATCCATCCAGTTCCTAAAAAAGGTGCCTCTTCAGATCCATCAAACTACAGACCAATAGCTATAACTTCCACTCTTGGTAAAGTCTTTGAAATTATATTAAATAATCACATAATTAAGCATCTTGAGAATAATAAATTAATCAGTGATAGGCAATATGGTTTTAGACGATGTCGATCAACTGCAGACATTCTTTGCCTTCTTACGCATCAAATCAACCAAGCTACAGACCAACATGGTGAAACACATACAATAGCACTGGATATATCAAAGGCATTTGATAGAGTCTGGCATCAATCCTTATTGTCGAAGATGTCACACTACGGCCTTGCATCATTAGTTCCACTAATTTCTTCTTATCTTCATAACAGAAAAATATGTGTAATGGTAGATGGCCTTTATTCTCAATTTCACTCAATAAATGCTGGTGTTCCCCAGGGATCAGTTTTGGCCCCAACTCTGTTCCTCATTCATATCAATGATCTCATATCTACCACTCATAATCCAATACATTCCTACGCAGATGACTCAACACTCCACAGTTCCTTCACATTTACCAATTCTTTCACCCAACCCGATCTTATAAATTCAAAAATAAACACTGCAATTTCTCTGAACCAGGACCTTTCTAGAATTAATGAATGGGGATAAAAGAATCTAGTTTCCTTTAATGCACAGAAAACCAAGTACATTCAATTTTCTAACCGACAGAATCTCACTGACTCCCATATATTTTTTAATGATGTAAATATTCCCACTTCCCCTAGTATTGACATTCTCGGTGTAACATTAACTACTAACTTGAGCTGGACACATTATGTTAGAAGCATTGCTAAGAATGCCTCTAAAAAACTGGGACTCCTGTACAGAGTTCGAGAATTCTTCACTGACGAGCAGTTGGCCGTAATATATAAAAGTCATGTGCGTTCTCAGATGGATTACTGTTCACCTCTGTGGGGTGGAAGTGGAGTGGTTGCATTGAGGCAGTTGGACAAAATTCAAAATAAAGCTATTAGATTAATCAATAACCCTGCAATCACACAGGACCTTCCTACATTATCCATACGAAGAAATGTTGCATCCCTTGCATTATTCTACAGATATTTTCACAGCAATTGTTCCGAGGAACTTGCTTCAATTGTGCCGCCTCTCCACATCTTTCCCCATAGAACTAGGGCAGCTGAGAGCGCCCATGAATTTACACTTTCTCCTCCACAATGCAGAACTTCTGCTTATCAGAATTCATTTATCCCCAGAGCTACTACTCTTTGGAATTCACTTCCCTCGAATTGCTTTAGGCCTAGGCCAGTAAGTGACAGTCTAGAGGCAGTGATGGCCAGAGTAGATGAGTTAGCGTCGGAAAATGTGGCACTCAAGGCTCAGCTTAACCCTTCCAGCCGGGTGTCAGTGTGAAAGGACACCGCGAAAGAAGGGCAGGAGCCCGGGTGTGCTATTATAAGCCAGTAAGCTTGAAAGCCTATTAAGCTTGGTCTGAACGCTGTGCGTCCGACGCATGTAAACAAAGCCGATCGTTGCGTCACCGCACCTCCGAAAACAATAAGGAGACGTCGGATCAATGTTATTGTTGTGACGTCAGACGAAATTAGTGTCTGAAAAGCTCCGATATTGTCAACATCGCGGCAAAATTCGCTCCACTGAAATCATGATCACAACTGAACCAGTTGACTTACAGAGCTCTACTCAACGCCAGTCTACAGATTGAAAACCACCCTACGTTTATACATGCATGGGATTTCTAGCAGTTAAAATAAACTAAAATACGGTACCCTAAGCCTAGACTTTTTTGGCCAGATCGCCCGGGTACCCCGCACTGTCATTCGGAGGGCTAGCCCGGGCCAGGAGGGTTAAGGAATATGAGGGCCACCTGAGTGAGGAAGTAAAAATTAGTGAGGTAAAAAATTAGTGGACAAGGGTAGAGAGTGCCACGATGGTAGCCCTTGAAAAAATTGTGAAGGAGCAGAAGGGAGAGAGAAAAGGAAAAGAAAGAAAAAAATGTAGTGCAAGTTTTAAAGAAGAAAGAGAAGGTAGTGAGAGAGACAATAGATAGAGGTAAGTGTGTAGTAATCTTTGGAGATGTGGAAGAGCACCTGGCAGATATGAAGGTAAGAAAGGAAAGGGATGATGTGAAAGTCAAGGGGATACTGGAATACTTAGGTCTAAGTATTCCAGTATCCACTTGACTTTCACATCGTCTACGAGGGTTATGGATGGGTAAAAGAACTGGAGGAGGTGAGGTTAGGAAAATATAAGAAGGGCGAGATGAGACCACTAAGAGTGGAACTTAAGTCTAGATCAACAGCAGAAGCAGTAGCCAATGTGAGCTGGAAATTAAATTCGACAGAGCTGAATCATATAAGGGTAAAAAAGGACCTAAGTGTAGAAGAACGAGAACAGTTAAGGGAACTACAAGCTAAGGCTGATGAAGAGAATGGAAAGTTGTCTGAAGAACAAAAGAAGATTTTTTTTTTTGGAGAATAAGGGAATGGCAATTAACCCTCTCACCACGGAAGGGCTCTTGAACGCCCATAAAAAAGCATATAACAGCTGCCCGGAAGGGCTCTTGAACGCCCAGTGGTTGAAAGCCTGTGAGCTTCGTGTGCGAGGCGTCGGTCCGACGCATGTAAACAACAGCCGGCTGGACCGACGCCCCGCATCTCCGGCCACAAGAAGGAGAGCGTCGCTTGTTCGTGTGTGCCTGTATGTTGTTGTTAAGTATCGAAAAGTAGTGTAAAGTGGCTGTTTTGGCCATAAAGTTATCTCCAATGAAATCATCATCACAACTCAACCAGTTGACTTAGAGAGCTCTACTTAATGCCATTCTACAGGTAAATAACACAGCTACGCTTGGGGATGCGCGGGCATGCGGGAAGCAGTCAGATTAACACATATACGGTAGCCTAGCCTAGACGTTTTTCGGCCAAAACACCCGGGTTTCAAGGAATATATATATAATACATAGCCGGGGCTGGAGGGTTAAGGAAGTGGTACATCAGGAGCCACCAAGAACTGAAAGTAAGAGGAGTCATAGGGAAAGAGGCAGAGAGACAAGTTGTTGTTGTTGTTGTTGTTCCCCAAGCTGCCTGGCCGAACAGCCCCAAGGCCCCGAGCAAGGCAAAGGCCATAACCGAGCGCCCCCACAGAACCCTCTCCGCCGTCCACAATAAAGCCTGGGTGACCGAAGCCACTCCATGGCGGGGAGCTTGAGGAGGGTGCGGAAACGCCCGGGAAACCAAAGCCCCACCCAGGACCCTGTGCCCCTCAGCAATTATGAAGAGAAAGTTGAGGGGCAAGGGAAAAATGTGACGCTTTGGCTTCCAATCTTGGTAGATTGGGAGGTCAATCCACGTTAGAGACGCCGTCACTTGAGATCTAGAAAATATATAAGTAAAAGGAACAGTCAGAGTAAGCAATGGGTATGGCAGAGATTGCTCAGTTCTCACTCTGATAGACCAGTCCATCACCACATGACTAGAACCCAATCCTCTCAGCATCAGCTAGGAAAGGCCCTAGAAAGCCGCCTTTGGCGGGGGAATAGCTCCCCTATTTCAACCCTTTTCGGGGTTGGGCACCCGCCCACAGAGAGACAAGTACCAAGTCGAAGCAGCAAGGAGACGGAGCGAGAGATAATGCAGGGAGCAGGGGACCGGAGAGAGAGCCAGGACATGGAGAAGGTGGAACAGAGAGAGAGAGAGGGGTTACGGGAGATTGTGGAGGGGGGGGGGGGGGGGGGGAGAATAGAATTAGAAGGGGAGGTGGAGCTAGGTCAGGGAAGGGATGGAGGAGGAGGTGAACCTGGTAGGAGGCAGAGAGGGAAGAGAAACAAGGAGGTGGATTCAAATATACTGTGCTACTACACTAATATAGATGGAATAAACAGTAAAAAGGTAGAGTTAGATGATATATTAAGAAAAGATCAACCACAGATAGTCTGTTTGACAGAGACAAAGCTGAACCAGGACTTTGACAACAACATAGTGTTTAGTGAAGGATATAATATATGGAGATATGATAGAAAGGGAAAAAGGGGAGGTGGAGTGGCAGTATTAGTTAAGAACCCTATGACAGCAAAGCACGTGGAGTTAAATAATGACAAGGCAGAAATAATGGCAGTTGAACTCAATGATATAGAAGGAAAAAAGCTAGACATAGCAGTAGCTTACATGCCACCAAAGACCAGAGCATGGAGGGAGTTGGAGTTTGAGGAGATGGTCGAGGATATGATTCAGTCGTTGAGAAGATTGCTTTTAAGGAAGAATAGATTGCTCTTGGTAGGAGATTTCAACTGTAGTGAGGTTGATTGGGAATCGGGAGATGCAGGGCCAAATCAGAGATCTTGGGGAAGTCGGCTATTAGAGTTGGTTACGGAAAATGTACTTGCACAACATGTGAAGGAGAATACTAGAATGAGGGGTAATAACGAACCTTCTAAACTCGACCTGATTTTTACAAAAGATCCTCACGAAATTAGTGATATAAACTATCTATGTCCTGTAGGCAAAAGTGATCACCTATTACTGAAATGGAAGTTGATCTCGAGTAATGCCAATAGATTAGACAATAGCTATATAAATGACAGACTAAATTAGAGTAAAGCTGATTATGTATCCTTGAAAAGATATTTAGAGGGAGTAGATTGGGATCTTATTTTGAAGGAACAAGATGTACAAGGTAAATATAGTAGATTCCTCGAAATTCATAGAGAAGGAACCAATCTGTTTGTCCCAAGATATAAAACTGGAAATTTTACTAAGCAGAAAGAATGGTTTAATTTGAAATGCAAAAGAGCTTTGGGTAGGCGTGATGCAGCTTGGGCTAGATTAAGAAGAAGGAACACTGAAAGAAATAGGAATAAATATAAACAGGAGAGGAATAGATATGTTAACATTTTATATTTAATTAGGCAAGTTAAAATGAACTATGAGAAGAATATAGTAAATAAATGTGAAAGTGACCGTAAATTGTTTTATAAATATATAAACAGTAAGTTGAAGTTAAAGAAACAAATTACTAAAGAGTAGAAGCTAGGACGTATGAAGATGTATCGGACATGTGCGAGGTAATGAATAACAAATTGGGGTCGGTTTTTACTAGAGAGGAAAGTTTTGACGAACCACAGGCGGGAGTACTGGAGAGTGGTCTTGGCAAGATTGAAATAACTAGAGATGAGCTGTTATGTGCGATGAGAGGACTTGAAGTAAGGAAAGCTATGGGACCGGATGAAGTGTCTGCCTGCGTTTTAAAGGAGTGTGCAAAGCAATTAGTGGAGCCACTGAGGGACATAAGTCAAGCTTCCTTAGATAAAGGACAGGTTCCTGTTGAATGGAAAAGAGCTAATATCATTCCGATATACAAGAATGGAAACCCTGAGGACCCTCTAAATTATAGACCAGTTTCACTTACTAGTATTGTATGTAAGATTTGTGAAAAGCTAATTAGGAAGAGATGGATGAAAATGTTGGAGAGAAAAAAGATAATAACGCCAAAGCAATTTGGATTCAGAGAAGGGACATCTTGTGTTACCAGTCTGTTATGTTACTACAGTAGGGTGATAGATGTACTGCAAGAAAGAGGCAGGTGGGTGGACTGCGTCTACTTAGACCTTTCCAAAGCATTCGATAAGGTACCACATAAGAGATTACTATCTAAGCTTGAGACTTGGATGTGTCAGGGGAAGTTTGCTGAAATGGATGGAGAGCTATTTAACAGATAGAGAAATGAGGACCAACATTAGAGGAACTTACTCATCGTGGCGGAAAGTTGAGAGTGGTGTGGCACAGGGATCTGTGTTGGCGCCTCTTATGTTCCTTATGTACTGTACGTGAATGACCTGCCGATAGGCATAAACTCCTACATGTCAATGTTTGCAGATGACGTACAAATTATGAGACAAATAACAAATATAAGTAGTTGTGAGGAGCTGCAGGGGATTTAGATAAAATATACAAATGGAACACCAAGTGGAAAATTAAATTTAATATAAGTAAATGTCATGTGTTAAATATGGGAAGAAGTGTGAATAGACCAAATTGGGAGTACAGGATGGGAGATAATATAATTAGCAAGGCCGAAAAGAAAAAAGGATTTAGGGTTGATTATACTAGATAGCTTGTCGCCAGAGAAGCATATTAACAAGCTCTTTAGCGGAATGTATGCAATGGCTGGGAATATGAAAGTTGCTCTGAACTACTTGGATAAGAACATGTTAGCAAAAATTATAAAAAATATGATTAGACCAAGATTGGATTATGCAGCAGTGGTGTGGTCCCCGCATCTTAAGAAGCATATTGACAAGTTAGAAAGAATTCAGAGAGCAGTTACTAGATTGGTTCCAAGTCTCAGAGAACTGCCATATGAAGGGAGGCTAGACAAATTAAATCTACCGAGTCTAAAAGAGAGGAGAGAGAGGGGAGACATGATAATGATGTACAAATGCACCCGGGGGCTGGAGAGGCTGGATAGGGAGGATATATAATTATGGATACAGGAATAACTAGAGGCCACAGCTACAAAGTAAAAAGACCTACCTGCAAGAACGATATCAGGAAGTTTAGCTTCCCCTATAGATGTATTGACAAATGGAATACGCTGGAGGAGGAGGTGGTAGGGGCAAGGAACATCCATATTTTCAAGAAAAAATTGGATGAAAGTAGACTGAGAGACGGAACAACACGAGCTTAGCTCAACTCCTGTAAACTACAATTAGGTAATTAGGTAAATACAGCCGTCAGTAACAAAGTAGCTAGTCAGTACCAGCGACAGAAGATCGCCATCAGTACTATGCGGTCCTTGTAACTGCCCGTATCGAGCGGTACCATGACTTATACGCACTTCTCGGAGACCTTGGCAACACTTCTCAGCCTGTATCCAAGCCTGTGGGAGCTAGCTGGGACAGTATTCCTCCAACTTTCGGGGTGAGAGGGTATACTCTCTAGACTCTGAAGCCATTTTTGCCACAATGCCTGGTACTGCAGAGTACATTTATAGTAATACCCTCTGGTACAGTACGAGTTAAAAATAAATGGACTAAATAACAGGTATATGTAGGAGTAATTTTGGAACGGAAGAGCACACTCTAGGATACATTACCAGTACATAAAATGCATATTTATGCATTTTATGCATTTTTTTATATATAAATTATTATTTTGCTTAAGCGTGTTTTGTCTTTTTACTGTGTTAGTCCAGGTTTTGGTTTGTTTATTTTGCAAGTTTTACATTATAATATATATTACATAAAATGCATATAGGCAGAGTGAGGTAGAGATAATTGATGAGGATGACTGGGTGTTAGAAGCATGGTAGTGGGAGGTAAGATAATGGTCTGAAGACCGAGGAAGACCTGGGATGAGGTCCTAAGGATGTATCTCAGGGTTAATTTGCAAGTTTTACATTATAATTAACCCCTTCTCTACCAGCAACGTCTTTTTAATTGTATTCTAGCAATATTTAGACTATTTTGAGCAACTTAAAAAGGATCTGTGGTAGTAAATATGGTTGTTGTTGTTGTTGTTCCCCAAGCTGCCTGGCCGAACAGCCCCAAGGCCCCGAGCAAGGCCAAGGCCATACCCGTGCGCCCCCACAGAACCCTCACTGCTGACCACAATAAAGCCTGGGTGACCGAAGCCACTCCATGGCGGGGAGCTGAGGAGGGTGCGGAAACGCCCAGGAAACCAAAGCCCCACCCAGGGCCCTGTGCCCCTCAGCAATTATGAAGAGAAAGTTGAGGGGCAAAGGAAAAAATGTGACGCTTTGGGTTCCAATCTAGGTAGACTGGGAGGTCAATCCACGAAAGAGACGCCGTCACTTGAGATCTAGAAAATATAAAAGTAAAAGGAACAGTCAGAGTAAGCTATGGGTATGGCAGAGATCGCTCAGTTCTCACTCTGATAGGACAGCCCATCACCAGACTTGCTCATGTAGTGATGTACAGTACACCCTATGTGGTGGATTGTGTTCTTTTATTTCATATTATTTATCTTGTCTCCCAGTTTTGGTTTGTTCATTTTGCAAGTTGTTGTTGTTGTTATTGTTGTTCCCCAAGCTGCCTGGCCGAACAGCCCCAAGGCCCGAGCAAGGCCAAGGCCATAACCGGGCGCCCCCACAGAACCCTCCCTGCCGACCACAATAAAGCCTGGGTGACCGAAGCCACTCCATGGCGGGGAGTTGAGGAGGGTGCGGAAACGTCCGGGAAACCAAAACCCCACCCAGGGTCGTGTGCCCCTCAGCAATTATGAAGAGAAAGTTGAGGGGCAAAGGAAAAATGTGACGCTTTGGCTTCCAATCTTGGTAGATTGGGAGGTCAATCCACGGAAGAGACGCCGTCACTTGAGATCTAGAAAATATATAAGTAAAAGGAACAGTCAGAGTAAGCTATGGGTATGGCAGAGATCGCTCAGTTCTCACTCTGATAGACCAGCCCATCACCATCATTTTGCAAGTTTTACATTACAATTCCAATGACATAAAGCTACTGGGACTCACCAACAGCATCCAAAATCATCATAACATATCTTGATTTTTTTGTAACTTTCCAAGAATAAATATTCCAAATTGCTTCAAACTTACATAATTTGTTCAGTGTATAGTATAGTGAGGGAGGTGAAAATGAGAACTATAAATAGAGGATTAGGTTTAATAGGAAAGAATGGTCAGAGATTAGGAGTTATACCAGTTGCTGTATGCTGATGACACAGTCTGTATGTTGGTGGCGGATTCGGAAGAGAAACTGCAGCAAGTAGTCAAAGAGTTGGTGTGGTAGTGGGAGGAGGAAGCTGAGGGTGAACGTAAGTATAAGTAAAGTGATGGTGTGTAATGGAGGTGCTCGTAGGGTGAATCTACCTGAAGATGTGCGGCTGGATGTGGAAATACTGGAACAAGTGGAGTGTTTTAAATATCTAAGAGTGATAACTGATAAGCAGGAACGCAGTTATGGAAATGGAGGTAAAACCGAGAGTATGTGAAGGAAGGAAAGTTTTAGGAGCAATGGGAAATACTGTATGTGGAAGGTGAGAAATCTTGGAATGAAAGTTAAAAGTGCAATGTATAAAGGAATTGTTATGCCAACAGTGATGTATGGGGCTGAGACGGCAAAACAGAGAAGAAAGCTGAATGTGATGGAGATGAGCTGCTTGAGGAGTATGTGTGGAGTGACTCGTAGAGACAGATTGAGGAATGAAGAGATGCGTAGGAGAGCGGGACAGCAGGAATCTTTGTCGGCCAGAGTAGACAGAAGGGTGCTGTGCTGGTTTTTTTTTTTGTATTTTCTATATTCCAACTACTCCCTCTCGGGCATAGGCTGATAGCCTTTACACTCTACGGCTGAACACGGTGAGGCCCGTGAGGTCTTGTTCCAGTCTAGGGAGTGAGACATGCGAAGCACCTATTCACGACTCGAACCCAACTCCATCTCTGAAGCTGCTTCGCCTCTGCGCTTCACAGTCTCACTCCCCAGGCTCGGACCCTCACTCTCAGAACGCCACCTATTGAGCAAGGTTGAGGCACATGGAATAGGTGGGGCGTTGTTGGGATGGATTAGGTCATGGCTAATTGGTAGGAAACAGAGAGTCAGCATAAATGGTACCAAGTCAGAGTGGGGAGCAGTCAAAAGTGGTGTCCCCCAGGGATCGGTATTAGGTCCCCTGTTGTTTCTTATATACATAAATGACCTAGATTTAGGTATAACTAGTAGGATAAGTAAATTCGCAGATGATACTAAAATGGGGAGATCAATTGATTCAGATAGCGATATAGAGTGCCTCCAAAGGGATCTAGATACCTTACATGAATGGTCAGTAAATTGGCAGATGAAGTTTAACATTGACAAATGCAAGGTATTAAAGATAGGGAAGATGCAAACAAATGTTAAATATAACTAGCTAATTTAGAATTAGAAAATTCAGACTGCGAGAAAGATCTAGGTGTGTTTGTTAGCAATGATTTGAAGCCTAGAAACAGTGTATAGGCGTTCGTAATAAGGCAAACAGGATTCTCGGGTTCATCTCTAGGAGTGTGAGTAACAGAACTGCTGATGTTATCTTAAAACTTTACTTGTCATTAGTGAGACCCCATATGGATTATGCTGTTCAATTTTGGTGTCCGTATTACAGAATGGACATAGATTCATTGGAGAGAGTACAGCGTAGAATGACAAAAATGATTCATAATATTAGAAATCTTCCGTATGAAGAAAGGTTGAAGAAATTAGGTTTACATTCGTTAGAGAGATGCAGAGTTAGAGGGGATATGATAGAGGTGTTCAAGTGGGTTAGTGGGATTAACAAAGGGGACATGACAAATGTACTAAAGCTCAGTGATAGCGAAAGAACTCGTACCAATGGTTTCAAATTAGATAAATTTCGTTTCAGAAAAGATATAGGCAATATTGGTTTGGTAACAGTTTGTAGATGGGTGGAATGGACTACCAAGTGCTATAGTGGGATCTAAAACTGTAGGGAGCTTTAAGATAAAATTGGATAAGCATATGGACGAGAAGGGTTGGGTGTGAAGGGGGATCAGCCGGGTTGGGCCAATCAGCGCTCTGCAGACCCCCATAATCCTGCGTTAATCTCTAACCGTTTTGGTAAGATGATCCTCAGGGTATTAGAGTGTTGAGTCTATAATTGGGCTTTGTAATTGATTTGGGGTTGCGTGGGACAGGGATCTGCCTTGCTTAGGCCAATCGGCTTTCTGCAGACTCCCATTTTCTTATGTTCTTATGTTAACTCACTAGGCATTGCCCCCTTGTAGAATATTTTGAATATGGGAATATTCATACAGTGCTATTTAATCAGGGAACAATGAAGGTATTTTGTTTCGGCATTTCGGTGTGCTGTGGTAATGCACTGAAACTAGGTACAGCACAAATTCTATCTATCTATCTATTGCCCGACGCCGTGATCCGCGAAGGGGTGGCCACGAACGAACCGCCCCATGCACCTCTGTCCCTAGTCAGTCGACGTCCCTCCCCCCAACCAGCACCACCTTCGTTCATATACTTCCTCACTCCATCCTTCCACCTCATCTCTCTCTGTCCTCCACCTCGCTCGTACACCCTCTTAGTCATTCTCTCGCATTCCATACGTTCCATATGGCCGAACCATCTCAAGTTGTCCTTTTCACACTCTCCAGCACATCCACCTCCTTCTTACTTCCTCATTAGCCTGTCTATCCCTCCATGTAACTCCGCACGCACTCCTTAAGTAATTTCCACTGCTCTCACTCTGGTGTCCGAGTCTCTCAACCAACGTCCATGCTTCACTTCCATAAGTCAGTGTCGGGATTACCACACTGTCATGCAAGGACTTCTTCACTTCCATACTGACCACCCTATTTCTTGTTACTGCTTTCAGCATTCCTACAACCCTCTTCCCCTGTTGTACCCCCTGCACTTCTTCATCCATAGTCCCATCTTTACTCAACACACTGCCCAGATACTTAAAAGAGTTGACGATCTCCATAGCCTGACCGTTCAGCTTCACCTCACACTCTGTGACTTCACCCCTTTCGAAGACCATAACCTTGCTCTTCCCGCATTTACCTTCAAATTCCGTTTTTCGCACACTGTTCCAAACTCATTTACCAGACCCTGCAACTCCCATTCATTATCACTCATCAGAACTGTATCATCCGCAAACAGCAGTATAGGTAGCTTCCACTCAATTCCCTCCCTTTTCAGCGATACACCAACATCCACTGCTCTTGATAGTATTTCTTTCATGACTCCGATCCATATATACAGTAAACAATCATGGGGACATCACACACCCCTGTTTCAAACCAACATTCAGGTCAAAGAACTCGCTCTGCTCACTCTCCAACGTACTGCGCCTTTGCACCCTCATACATGCTCTTCACTGCTTTCAGCAACTTGCCATCTACTCCGTATATTCTAAGTACTTTCCACAAACCTTCTCTATCCACTCTGTCATAGGCCTTCTCCAAGTCCATAAAGGCAACATACACCTTTGTTGCTTCTCCAAATATTTCTCCACATCACAATTCAGGGAAAAATCTAATCTACACATCCTCTTCCCTTCCTAAAACCTCCCTGCTCGTTGCCTATCCATTTCTCCGTTCTCACTCTCTCAATCACTACCCTACTGTATACCATCCCTACTACGCTTAGAAGACATATTCCTCAGTGGTTACCACACACTCCTCTTTCCCCTTTGCCCTTATATAGGGGACTATTATGCCAGTCTTCCAATCATCGGGTGCACTCCCCTTCTCCCATGCTAGTTTGCACATTTTCCATACCCATTCGATCACTATCTCACCACCATACCTCAAAATTTCTCTATCCACTCTGTCATAGGCCTTCTCCAAGTCCATAAAGGCAACATACACCTTTTGTTGCTTCTCCAGATATTTCTCCACAACACAATTCAGGGGAAAAATCTAATCTACACATCCTCTTCCCTTCCTAAAACCTCCCTGCTCGTTGCCTATCCATTTCTCCGTTCTCACTCTCTCAATCACTACCCTACTGTATACCATCCCTACTACGCTTAGAAGACATATTCCTCAGTGGTTACCACACACTCCTCTTTCCCCTTTGCCCTTATATAGGGGACTATTATGCCAGTCTTCCAATCATCGGGTGCACTCCCCTTCTCCCATGCTAGTTTGCACATTTTCCATACCCATTCGATCACTATCTCACCACCATACCTCAAAATTTCCCCACACACTCCATCTGTTCCTGGTGCTTTCCCCAACTTCACTCTTTTCATGGCTTCCCACACTTCTGACCTCCTGATCCCCACCTCCTCCTCCACTACTTCTCTTCTCCCTCCCATACCATATCCAGCTATGTTTGCTGGCTCTTCATTCCTTACATTTAGCAACTCAGTGAAGTACTCCCTCCATCTTTCGACTCTCTCTTGCTTCTCGGTTAGCATTCTCCCATTCTTATCTTTCACACCCTTACTGTTGTTGTTGTTGTTGTTGTTGTTGTTCCCCAAGCTGCCTGGCCGAACAGCCCCAAGGCCCCGAGCAAGGCCAAGGCCATAACCGAGCGCCCCCACAGAACCCTCCCTGTCGACCACAATAAAGCATGGGTGACCGAAGCCACTCCATGGCGGGGAGCTGAGGAGGGTGCGGAAATGCCCGGGAAACCAAAGCCCCACTCAGGGCCCTGTGTCCCTCAGCAATTATGAAGAGAAAGTTGAGGGCAAGGGAAAAATGTGACGCTTTGGCTTCCAATCTTGGTAGATTGGGAGGTCAATCCACGTTAGAGACGCCGTCACTTGAGATCTAGAAAATACATAAGTAAAAGGAACAGTCAGAGTAAGCTAAGGATATGGCAAAGATTGCTCAGTTCTCACTCTGATAGACCAGTCCATCACCACATGACTAGAACCCAATCCTCTCAGCATCAGCTAGGAAAGGCCCTAGAAAGCCGCCTTTGGCGGGGGGATAGCTCCCCTATTTCAACCCTTTTCGGGGTTGGGCACCCGCCCTCACACCCTTACTGTTACCCTTGCTACCTTCCCTAACTTTCTTGACTTCTTTCCAGAACAGTTTCTTACTCTCCTCCATTTTACACTCAGATTCCTTCCAAATTCCCCATCTACTCTTCTCTTACTTTCCTTCACTACTCTCTTCACCACCCTCTTGCTCTCCACATACCTCGCTCGTTTCTGTCTCTTGAAAGCTTCATTCCCTCTACTACCCAACCACTCTCTATATGCTTTCTTCTTTTCTTCCACAGCTATTCTTACCTCTTCTGTCCACCATGCTGTACCTTTCACTCCCCTCCCTCTTCTCCTCACTCAAACACCTCCTCAGATGCTGCACAGATCTCATCCTTAAACACCTTGCTCATCTCCTCCACTTCTACAGCTAATTAAGGTGGTAGATGATTGGATGCAAACTCTGGAGGATGGTGATGTAATAGACGTGGTATATTGCGATTTTATGAAGGCCTTCGATAAGGTCCCACACAAAAGGTTAATAGAGAAAGTTAGAAGCTATAGTATAGGGGAGAAATGTGTGAAATGGATAGAAGCCTTCCTGAAAGATCGGAGACAGAGGGTACTGGTGAATGGAATAGGCTCGGGTGGAGGGAAATTACAAGTGGGGTACCTCAGGGATCTGTGTTGGGACCACTATTGTTTGTTATATTTATCAACGACTCACCTGAAGTTATAACCAATGGAAGTGAGATATACCTGTATGCGGATGACACTAAGCTGTATAGAAGAGTGAGGCGTAAGGAAGATGTGAGTTTGCTTCAAGGAGATGTGGAGGGCATGAAGGGATGGTCTGAACATTGGTTAATGCCTTTTCATCCAAAAAAATGCAAGTACATGCGGATTGGGACTAGCAAGATAGAAAAGGTAGGATACAGTATGTATGAAGCAATGGAGGAAGTGAATGCAGAAAAGGATATAGGAGTAGTGATAGACAATAAGTTAAATTTCTCAGAACATTTAGCGGAAAAGATAAACAAAGCCAATAGAATTGTAGGGCTGATAAGGAGGACATTTGTGTCACTTGACGAAGAAATCTTCAGGAATCTCTATACAGCGCTGGTTAGGCCGCACCTGGAATATGCGAACCAGGTGTGGGCTCCATATATGGTAAAGGATATAGAAGCAATGGAGAAAGTGCAGAGGAGAGCTAGCAAGCTAGTACCAACGTTGAAGAACGCGGGCTATGAGTAGAGGTTGAGGACACTGGGACTTCCGACACTGGCATATAGGAGAAAGAAAGGGGATATGATAGAGACTTTTAAGATAGTGTCAGGAAAGTATGATGAGGATGTGTGTGAACTTTGAAGGCATCTTCTTGATGCGGGAGGGAACAAGAACGAGAGAACACTAAGAAAATTTACAAAGAAATAAATAGGCTTGAAAAGGCAAAGAACTCATTTTGTGATAGAGTGGTAAATGAGTGGAACGCGCTGCCCCAGTATGTAGTCGATTTCGAATCAATAAGGAAGTTTGAAAGTAATCTTGATAAAGCATGGGGAAGACAAGATTTGAAGTTTGATTATAAAGCAAAAATACAGAATAGTAAAAATTTTGCGTCTGCTGCCGCCACCGCCAACACAGTGAACGACCGCAGTAGTGCAAGTACTGGCACTGAGCTGGATACACAGGCCTAGTTTGCCTTTTTCCAGAGGATCTACTGTAAGAAACTGTAAGAAACTTCCTCCATAACTTCCAGGTTGAACCCACCTAGTTGTCTTTCCACTGCTCTCCTGTACTCCTCCCCGACTTCCTCCTCCTGCAACCATGCAACCATTCCACCCTCCTCTCGCCTCCCTCCAGCTCTCCTCACCCACTTCTTTTGTATCCTAACCTTAGCTACCACTACATAATGACCAGACAGACCCCCTCCAATGCCCCTATACACCCTAGCATCCACCACCGATTTCTTCATTCGTTCATCCACACATACATAATCAATCAATGACTTTCGTTCCACCACTGTCACAAATTCCATCCCAATAATATCTTCCCATTGACATATTGGGATTCGAACCCGGGTCCATTGGATTACCAGTCCAGTGGCAAGACCACTCTGCCACACCTCCCCTTGGACATGTTGAGCGAATGGAAGATGAAAGGCTTACAAAGAGAATATGTGAGTCAGATACAAGGGGAGGTAGAGGGGTAGGAAGAAAATGGAGAGATTGTGTAGTACAAGCGTTGGACTATAGATTGGGCAAGAGAAGTGTTAATAAATATGAATGAATGGAGAATGCTTGTGAATAGATGAGTGAAAACGCAGTCATTTGGGAGAGGGGGTCAGGCGCCAGTTGGACTAGATAATAGTCAGTCAGGCGCCTGGCCCGGGGAGCCGGTATATATGAAGGGTCAAGCCTGGATGTGAGGTGGGCGAGCATTGTGGTGTGCTCCACTGCGTGTCTGCCTGATGAGACCAGAACCTCTCTGGGAGGTCTGGGGCCGGAGAAATGCTGGAGACCTCTAGTGATCCTGGTTCTCTGGGTCTTCTGGGCGACATAGATGTGTGTGAATATATATTTTGTTTTTCATGTTGTGTTGTGTTGTCCCTGTTCGGGCTGTCTCGAGTCGGCCACCCCCAGCTATGGACTATGTGTCTGTGTATATACTGTACATACATACATACATAAACAGTATTGCTAACTTGCTTTGAGGTCCACAACACTGCATACAATACTGGTCAAGGAAAAAAACAAAAACAGATTGCTACCCACGCAACTTGTGTTATAAGAGGCATTAAATACAAGGGTGATAGGCAGGATCTATCCAATATAACTACTGTGTGGTTAACCCCTTCTCTACCGCAACATCTTTTGTATTACAGTATATTCTAGCTATAATTAGACAATATTTTGCAGATCAAGAAGGAGCTGTGATAGTAAGTACACATTCGAAGCCTGTTAATTGCTGGATGACCTTTTTAAGCTGAATAAAATTGTCTAAAAGTAGCCAGAATAAAGTAAGAAAGACGTAAACGGTACAGAAGGGGTTAAGGGGGCAGTCACCACTCAGTTTAATGCAGTGATCTATTTTACAACCTAAGCAGTTCTGTAAAGTACCAACCAAAACAGTTTTCAGGGCCCCTGTCAATTGACCACTTGCGAGTTTCGTTCTACTGTATAAGGAAGTTGGAGCTGTAGACATCGATATTAAACAGAAATACAATAATAATGTAGGTTTCTGATGGATAAAGAGTATGCTGAAATTGGTTTTATGTATGTACTGTATATTATATAATAGTCTTAATAGAACCATATTTGAGCTCGTAATTCAGCTAAATATCGATATAAAAATTCCAACTTCCTTATAGCCTGAAACTCGCAAGTACTGTAGTCAATTGTTAGTCAACACTCAGTAGTTGGGACTCTAGTGCTGTATTGTACTGTCACACATCACAATACTCTGGTTTCATTTCATCTGACAGTAAATTGAATCCCTTAACCCCTTCAGCACCATGACACCTTTTTACCTTTGATTCTGGCCAAAAACAGATGCTGTTATACAGTTTAACCCTTGGAATCCGGGAGGCCTCATATGAGGCAAAACGTATTTTGGTTAGGAGTCCGGGAGGCCTCATATGAGGCAAAATCAAAGCGTATCAAATTGCGCGGGCGGATTTTTTTTTGTGCGTGGGCGACCGCAGCGCCACCAAGCACAAACTACCAGGCAGCATCAGTTCTTATCTCGCATCCATGATGGCTGAAGTTGACCCGAAAAAAATCGGTGTCCGAATCGCCGCCCGCCGCCGCGACCCGTAAGCCTAAGAAAGGCAAGGCTAAAAGGACCAAGAAAGCATTCCTAAGTCCCGGTGGTGTTGCACGTGTACTAAAAGAGTTAAGTGACGATAGTGATGAACTTAGTGAGATTGAGATTGCGAGTGATTTTGACGAAGAGCATGTGGTTAGTGAAGATGTTGATCAAGTGGAAGATGGTGAAGAATTCCAGGGCTTTCATAGCACTGATGATGACGATGGTGATGCTGATAATGATGACTATGTTGGATGCGGTGAACATCATGAAGGTGATGAAAATGTTAGTGAAATGGGAAGTGTTCTACCCGCATCACGTGAACGTGACACGACGCACATGCTTGCGACCCCGGTGTCGGCTGTGGGGGCTCCTTCCCCGACAAAAATAGCCAGTTAATTTTATAGTTGAGCTGTGCTGGATAGTGCAAGGAAGCAGGCACGGGAGGCGGCCGAAAGGGGAAGAGGTGAAGATGCTGATAGTGAGGATGAGAGTGAAGAGTCGAACGTGGGTAGGCCTATTCCTTTGTCTCCTGGGACCTCCTCACCCGCGGCTGGTGTGTCATTGACCCCGCATGACCCACAGCCCTCAACAAGTGGTGCAAGTGGTGCGGAATTGTCCCTGCATGACCCACAGCCATCAACAAGTGGTGCAAGTGGTGCAGTATTGTCCCAGCATGACCCACAGACATCAACAAGTGGTGCAAGTGGTGCGGTATTGTCCCAGCATGACCCACAGCCATCAACAAGTGGTCAACGCACCTCCAGAAGGGTCTTGTTCATGGCCACAGGGGTGGCACAAAGCAGCACCTCAGGCCCTAAACTGCCCCAAAAACGCTCTCGTCGTAGCCTAAAAACTTCAGAGCCAACTAGCTCACCTTCACCACCCACTAGCCGCCCACGCCAGCAGTCGCCACCTGATGTATCACCACCAACTGACGACCAGGATCCCACATATGACCCTGAAGACACCCACGAATATGTCCGCCCTTCAAGATATATGGACGACCACGGTGCATATTCTGGGGATGATAATTATGACCTGCCAGACGACCCTGTTGTGGACGAAGCTGAGTGGGTGGACGACCCAGCACCCCGGCATGGCCATGGACGTCCCTGTGCTCGGGGTGGCCGTGCCCTTGGACGTGGCCATGCCCTTGGACGTGGCCATGGCCATGCCCTTGGACATGGCCGTGCCAGGGGCCCTGCTGGTCAGCATGGGCGTGGCCGCCCCTGCTGCCCGTCCCCGGCATGCTGATGTCTGGATGTGGGAGGATGGGGCCACCTTTCAGCCACAAGATGCCACATTCGATGACGCCCAACATGCCGCAGGGATTGATCCATCATTCCCAGGGGGACCCAACTCAACACCTGCCGAGCTATTCAAGGCCTTTTTCGACAATGATGTTATGTCATATGTTGTCGATAAGACCAATAAGCAGCAGGCCCTCAGTGACCACCTCAGCGGCAAGACCCATAGTTCCCACATGAAGACCTGGAAGCCTGTCACCATTGCCCAAATGTATGTGTTCATAGCACTGACCATGCTCATGGCACATGTGAAAAAGCATCGGCTGGCAGACTTCTGGATCACACGCGACATAATTGCCACACCTGCTTTTGGCAAACTTATGTCCCGGGACCGCTACTTCGCCATACTTGGTAACCTGCACTTCGTTACAAACACCAATGTACACCGAACAGACCGCCTGTGGAAGATAAGGGGATTCTACGACATGATGAAGGCCAAGTTTTCCACATTCTTGAAGCCTTTTCAAAAGGTCATGATCGACGAGTCTCTTGTGCTGTTCCGGGGGAACCTTCACTTCCGGCAGTACATACCATCCAAGAGACATCGATTCGGCATCAAGCTCTTCGTCCTCTGTGACTGTAAGACGGGTTATGTGCTGGACTTCATTGTCTACAGTGGGAAGGAGGGTGAGGTTCTTGCAGATCAGAAATAGGGTTCGGTGGAGCAGTGGTGAAGGCGATGATGGATCGCTACCGGTACTTCAACAAGAACCACATACTCTACACGGACAACTATTATACGTCCCCCATCCTCACCAAGTACCTGAACAGGCAGCAAACCCAGACTGTGGGCACAGTACGGGGGGCGAGGAAGAACATGCCGGAATTCCCCAAAAAGACCAAGAAGAAGGACATCTTCCTCAAGCAACATGGTCCGATGCTGGCAATCCATTGGCATGACCAAAGGAAGGTCAACATGATCAGCACCATCCACAAGGGTAACCTGGTTGACTCTGGCAAAGTCAACCACAGGACCAGGGAGCCCATCATGAAGCCAGACACAGTTATGGACTACAACATAAACATGCGTCTGGTTGACAAGTCAGACATGCAGGTCGGCTTCATCGACTGCCTGCGGACCTCCAGGTGGTATAAGAAGTTCTTCCTGCACATGATGGATGTGTCTGTGCTGAACTCGTACAACCTGTACAAGCTGATGAACCCCACAATGCCCAGGAAGTACACCAACCTTCGGAGATTCCAGAAACGGCTCATTCTGGATCTCATTGGGGAATATGCCGTGCCTGAGGATGGCCCACGAGCTCAACATATGCCAGGAGCTGGCACCATGGACCGCACATACGCTTTCGAACACCACAAGAAGCACAGGATCGTCGGCCTTCCAGTAGCTGCTTGGCAACTTGGTCGTCTCGTGAGAAACGAACAGTCGACCTGTGGAACACCCCAGGAGGCTGCCAGGTCGTCGAATACGGTTTCTTTGAATAACCATGCAACCTGGGTGCTCCGTCCCCGAGACAGAGCATCCGCCCACAGGTCGGCAGACCCGGGCAGGTAGGTTGCATGCAGCGTAATGTTGTAACGATCTGCCTGAAAAAACAGCTCCTCCGCCAGACCCTGAAGGAGGAGCCCTGTTTCTGTATGCAATGAACTGCAGTCATGTTGTCCAGCCGGAAGGCCAACGACCTGCCGGAAAGGCTTGCCCATGACCCCGCAGGAAGAACAACGGGACCAACAGTTCCAAAACATTTAAGTGTAAGGGAGTGAGACCTGACCACTTGCCATGGTGTTGGTGACCCATGTTTGACTGGTAGCCCCATCCCACCTCGCTCGACGCATCGGTGTCTATCCAGATGGTCGGCGGGGGCGAAGTCCAAGGCACAGCTCTCACGAGCTTGCCCCGAACAACCCAGTGTGTCAAAAGCAAATGGATTGAGAGCGGAATCGGCCAAAGCCGATGTGGAGGCAACAGTGGGAATGCTTTGTTGCCCAGTTGAATCAGGCGTGTTGATCCCGAGCCTCCCTAGGGGAATGGTCAGACACGCCCAATGGAGCGACCCGATCAACTAGTCCCAGAGTTTCCAGGTAATGGAGACCGAGTGCAACGCAGCGAAAAGTTTCCTTCGAATCTGCGAGGCGTTCACCCGACTCTGTCCGACGGTCGCGCTCGCCATGTCCCAGTCCAGGCCTACCCACGTCACGTCTTGCGACGGGGTGAGTCACAACTTGGGAACGTTTATCTTGAAACCTAAACGTGTGATGTGTTGGATGATAAGGAGAGTGTGTTGTGCACATTGAGTGGGAGAGTCTGCGGAGATGAGCCAATCGTCCAAGTAAAACAGGATCTGAATCCCCTGACGGAGCAGGGGAGTCAGAGCCCGCTGGACGAGTTTCGTAAAGACTCGTGGTGCGATATTGAGACCGAAGGGCAGCCTGTCGAACGTGAACACCCTTTCGTGCAGCTGGAGCGCCAGATAGCACTGGAACCGAGGTGCAATCGGCACATGCCAATATGCTTCCTTGAGATCCAGGGATATCACTCAGCAGCCGGGATGGAGCGCCAACTGCACCTGACTGATGATGAGCATCCGAAAGCGGTCGTTCACGATATGCAAATTGAGGCACGACAGGTCGACCACCGGTCTCATCGCATCGCAGTCCTTCTTCGGGACGAGAAACACATGTGAGAGGAAGACCCGATTGAGTGGCGAGACTTCCCGAACAATCCCATGCACGAGCATTGACATGATAACCGTGGCCACGTCTGGTGAGACGTGCCGATGTCGGGGAGGACGTCTGAGAGGGGGCCTAGACCGCCCCCTCCAGGACAGATCCCGCACCACAACCCGACGCGCCCACGATCGGCGAGGCCATTGCGATAGTGGGGGTAAAAGAAGTCGGGAGGGGTCCCTTGTGTGAGCCTCAACACTCGTGCAGGGAGGCAGTTGGGAGAGAAGGGGGAAAAAACCCAGGAGGAACTAGCGGTTTGCTGAGCCAGCATAGTCGGCAGTCTTGACGCGGCGAGACTGACCTCCACAGGCACCCCCTCCCCCGTAGCGACCGCGTCCCTGAAACCTGCACGGAGGATCCTGCGCAGGGCGGCGATGCACCTGCTTCTGGTCGGTACGCCGCGAGAACGCCTCAATGGCTAGCGGACGAGATGGGCGAAGAGGTGAGCGGCGGACAGAAGGGTGCATGGCCCGTCCCCTACCCCCTTGGCGTCGCCCATCGATGGCACCTCGCCAAGGCTGGCGTCCCCTCGGCGGACTGGCCTTCCTCCCACGATCCTGGGAGGAAGCGGCTGCGGGAGGCCGCGACGGCCCAGAAACACGGGGTGCGAAGTGTCCTGCAGTCGCAAAGAGGTAAATCTCGTGCCACGCACCATCCGAGAAGAGACCCTCAGTTGCGAGCTCAGAGAGGAGCAGCTTCGTCTCGATCTCCGCGGGCGCCTTCTTACAGAAGGCCACCCTCAGCCGACTGTCTACACTTAGCAGCCTCATGGACGGCACCCTGAAGGTCACCCACTGAGTTCAGGGCAAGCTGCAGCTGTACGCGCCGCAAGGTCTCCCAACCCTTCTTGAGGTCACCAGCAGGCTCGGCTTCAAGAAGCCGGAGGTGAATCCTCGTCATTTGGAGCAGCAGGAGGAGGGTGGAGAGCAACCGAGCGGCGCGTTGCCGGAGCCGGCGATCCCGATCTAGGGCACTCTTCTCCGATGGCACGAAGAAAGACGTGGGCAACTGGTCTAACACAATGTTAGGGGCATTCAGCCATGACCAATATGTGGGAGAGACCCCGGACGATGACAGGACTAGCCCAGACACAAAAGTGTTGTCAGGTGGCGGGAGAGAAACAAAGCCCTCAGCAGACCTGACGCCAAAACCAACCCCCTCCACCAGCCACCGATCCCAAGGCCCATCCTCAAGATTGGTGCGCTCGAGCATGACGTTGCCTTCAGCATCGCGAGCACTCTTCACCAGAGGAAGAAGACCGGCAATGGCTGACAGAGTGGGAGCATCAGCTAAGATGTCTTGGCGGGTGTAGTCCGACCAGAAACGTGTAGACTCAGAGGGAGATACCCTAGGACGGTATGGAAAAAAACTGCAAATCCGACCTACTGGGGTGAGGCCGGATATCCACCTCTGGGACTAGGCCGTCCGGAGTCAGTGCCCGGAAGATACCCGGAGCACTAATCTGTATACAGTTGGTCCTCCGGTAACGCGAGTTTTAGAAACGCGGATTTGGTGGCACGCGGTACACCCCAAATATCCAAAATGTTACTAACGCGGTCAATACTTAGACTGGCGCGGGGTCCAGCTGGGCTCCGAACCTTTACTCCCGACTTTCGTAGCTCATATCTCTTCAAATATATGGCCTAACCAAGTTTTTATGCATACCGGAGGTAGATATGATCGTTCCCGTGCATTGGGTGAATACAAGCACACTCCACATTGTGTAGTTAATGTGTGAAGTGAGAATAATTGCCGAAACACACTTATGTTATTGTTTGGCTGTCGAGTGAGTCAGTGTGTGTGTTGTCATTGTGTGGACAACATGGCTATGCTATCTCGGTCGCCGAATCTTTACTTACGACTTTCGTAATTTACCGATGCTCATATCTCTGCAAATAAATGGCCTAACCAAGTGTTTATGCCTACCAGAGGTAGATATGATCATTGTTGTGCGTTGGGTGAAGACTAGAACACCCTACATTGTGTAGTTATTGTGTGAGGTGAGAAATAATAAGACGGCGAGTTAGGCGGGAATTCCGAAGCTACGATTTTCGTAATTTACCGATGCTCATATCTCTGCAAATAAATGGCCTAACCAAGTGTTTATGCATACCAGAGGTAGATATGATCGTTGTTGTGCGTTGGGTGAAGACTAGAACACCCTACAACGTGTAGTTATTGTGTGAGGTGAGAAATATGATGGAGGGATTTCAGAGCTTCGATCGAAAAATGTCGGCTACTGCTGTGACTCTCTCTCATTAGCCTAGCTGCCTAGCCTAAACAAAATATTTATTCAGAGGTAAGAGTTGTTGCAATGGGCAAATCAACTCATTCATTGCACATGTCAAATAACCTTTATAATTGATTTAATTATTATAACATAGGCTTCTATGGAGAAAAAGTGAACTTTGTAGAAATCCCCAGAACACCAAGGTACCTTTAACATGTAAACATATGGGTTCGGTAACGCGGATTTTGCTAACACGGGCGGTAACCAGAACACATTGGCCGCATTAATGGAGACCAACTGTATTCCAATTCTCAGCAACCGGCCGTTCCCCCGTGCAGGAGTGGCGGCACGTTCCGGGTGAGTAGCCACCACACATTCTGCCAAGACGCAGGCTCGCCATACAAAGAAGTTGGACACGTTTGGGAATCTTAAACTTAGACAGTGGGGGGAACACTAACGGGCTGGCCAACCATCCCCAACCGCTCCCAGCAGCACGACGAAAGACGGTGAAGGAAGCCGGAGAGGGGCTGGCGCAGGCAGAGCCGCGGCCGCCACCACAGGGGTTGCTGGGCCAGTAGGCAGTTGACCTTAGTAAAGGGGAAAGGCCAGTAAAATCATCAGATATCTACATCCAAGCGTCCCAACCGAATTGTCTAGCATCACAGCTGACATGGGAAAAGAGAAGAGAGACAAAGCATAGGCCCGACCTAGAGTAGGATAGAACCCACCCTAGGGCGGAACGGGCCCCGGGAGGCCCTAACCCAGATGCCAGAGGCTCGTAATAGAGCGGTCCTGTAAGAGAAGGTGTCTAGTCAGAGGACCGACCTGGAGCGGGAGCCATCCACGCACCAGGGCGGAGCGAGCTGATTGCAGCCCATCCTAGAGACCCGCGGCACCGATGAGGGTGGAAGGAAAAAACCTCTCAAGGTACTGGTGAGCACAATGTAGGTTAAGACCGTGGCTCAGGAACCTCAAGGCATGAGTGAGTTCAAAGTAGGTGAAGACCGTGTCTCAGGAACTCAAGGGTATGAGCGAGCTCAAAGTAGGTTAAGACTGTGTCACAGGAACCTCAAGGTAGTGGAGAGCCCAATGTAGGGGAAGACTGGGTCTCAGTAACCCCAAGGTATTGGCGAGTCCAAAATAGGTGAAGACAGCGTCTCAGGAACTCAAGGTATTGGTGAATTCAATGTAGGGTAAGACTGAGTCTCAGGAGCTGGAATCAGACGAAAACTGGTGCCCCCAAGATGGGTTAGAAAAACCGTAGACAGGCAAGCAAGAGCAAGCCTAGGAGGCAACAGTGTATTTGAGGTATCGTTTAATACAGGACAAATCCCGATGGACTGAAGAGAGGCGAACATAACAGCTATATTTAAGAAGGGAAAGAGAAATGACCCAGGGAATTATAGACCAGTCAGTTTGACAAGTGTTGTGTGTAAACTAATGGAAACGGTAATTAGAGAAGGAATAATGGATCATATGAAGTCAAACCAACTTTTCAGTGGGAGACAGTTCGGATTCTTGCCGGGGAGGTCGACGGTACTACAGCTAATTAAGGTGGTAGATGATTGGATGCAAATTCTAGAAGATGGTGATGCAATAGACGTGGTACAGTATATTGCGATTTTATGAAGGCCTTCAATAAGGTCCCACATAAAAGGTTAATAGAGAAAGTTAGAAGCTATAAGATAGGGGAGAAATGTGTGAAATGGATAGAAGCCTTCCTGAAAGATCGGAGACAGAGGGTACTGGTGAATGGAATAGGCTCGGGGTGGAGGGAAATTACAAGTGGGGTACCTCAGGGATCTGTGTTGGGACCACTGCTGTTCGTTATATTTATCAACGACTTACCTGAAGTTATAACTAATGGAATTGAGGTGTACCTGTATGCGGATGACACTAAGCTGTATAGAAGAGTGAGGAGTAAGGAAGATGTGGGTTTGCTTCAAGGAGATGTGGAGGGCATGAAGGGATGGTCTGAGCATTGGTTAATGCCTTTTCATCCAAAAAAATGCAAGTACATGCGGATTGGGACCAGCAAGATAGACAAGGTAGGATACAGTATGTATGAAGCGATGGAGGAAGTGAATGCAGAAAAGGATATAGGAGTAGTCTTCGACAATAAGTTAAATTTCTCAGAACATTTAGCGGAAAAGATAAACAAAGCCAATAGAATTGTAGGGCTGATAAGGAGGACATTTGTGTCACTTGACGAAGAAATCTTCAGGAATCTCTATACAGCGCTGGTTAGGCCACACCTGGAATATGCGAACCAGGTGTGGGCTCCATATATGGTAAAGGATATAGAAGCAGTGGAGAAAGTGCAGAGGAGAGCTAGCAAGCTGGTACCAACGTTGAAGAACGCGGGCTATGAGCTGAGGTTGAGGACACTGGGGCTTCCGACACTGGCATATAGGAGAAAGAGAGGGGATATGATAGAGACTTTTAAGATAGTGTCAGGAAAGTACGATGAGGATGTGTATGAAGGTATCTTCTTGATGCGGGAGGGAACAAGAACGAGAGGACACTCTAAGAAATTTACAAAGAAAGAAATAGGCTTGAGAAGGCAAAGAACTCACTTTGTGATAGAGTGGTAAATGAGTGGAACGCACTGCCCCAGTATGTAGTCGATTCCGAATCAATAAGGGAGTTTGAAAGTAATCTTGATAAAGCATGGGGAAGACAAGATTTGAAGTTTGATTATAAAACAAAAATACAGAATAGTAAAAATGTTGCGTCTGCTACCGCCGCCGCCAACACCGTGAACGACCGCAGCAGTGCAAGTACTGGTACTGAGCTGGATACACAGGCATAGTTTGCCTTTTTCCAGAGGATCTACTGTAAGAAACTGTAAGTGTCTGACATCCAAAACGCCCCCCCCCCCCAAAAAAAAAAGTTAGGCTAAGCGAAAAGTCGGCCTAGCCTAAAGAGTGGCAGGGAAAAAAGAAGCTCTACGTCGGAACGTAGAGCCCACTGCAAAACCGCGGTTTGCAGGAATGTTAGCACGACCAGTATGTCGGACGGCAGAGAGCGGCCAAACAATCAGAGGATCACCGAAGACCGCATGTGCGGGGATCCTGGGGTATGCGGCAGACGAACCAGAGAAGGAACTCTGACACTGTTGCTAACCCCAAAAATACCAAGAAGATGGTTTTTCTGAGATTTTGCAGGAGCCGTGCATGACATGCCGGACCGAACTGGTAACAGTGCGAAGAGTTAGGAACAGCCCCCCATCGACTAAGGCTAGGCCACGAACGACCCCCGCCAACAGCCGGAATAGCGACCCACTAACGGAGGTGACCAGGGCTCATCACTAGGCCTCTATGGGCCAGGAAGAGACCTCAATAGGGAATGGAACCCTATGAGGAGGCGAAATGAACGAGAAAGAAGAGGACTGTGCCACCCCTTCAGACATTAACCCTCCAGCCCCGGCTATGTATTATATATATATTCCTCAAAACCCGGGTATTTTGGCCGAAAAACGTCTAGGCTAGGCTACCGTATATTTGTTAATCTGACTGCTTCCCGCATTCCCGCGCATCCCCAAGCGTAGCTGTGTTATTTACCTGTAGAATGGCATTAAGTAGAGCTCTCTAAGTCACCTGGTTGAGCTGTGATGATGATTTCATTGGAGATAACTTTATTTATTTTTATTTTTTTTTTTTTAAGAGACAATGAACGGAGGAAGGAAAAACACAGATAAAACAAAAAGGTCCATGTGCCTAAAGGCATCCTCCATTCATAAAATGTTTGTAACAACTGGATTTAAACATTTGTTGATTGTAAGTTTGTGGAAAGCAATTCGAGGGAAGTGAATTCCAAAGAGTAGTAGCTCTGGGGATAAATGAATTCTGATAAGCAGAAGTTCTGCATTGTGGAGGAGAAAGTGTAAATTCATGGGCGCTCTCAGCTGCCCTAGTTCTACGGGGAAAGATGTGGAGAGGCGGCACAATTGAAGCAAGTTCCTCGGAACAATTGCTGTGAAAATATCTGTAGAATAATGCAAGGGATGCAACGTTCTTCGTATGGCTAATGTAGGAAGGTCCTGTGTGATTGCAGGGTTATTGATTAATCTAATAGCTTTATTTTGAATTTTGTCCAACTGCCTCAATGCAACCACTCCACTTCCACCCCACAGAGGTGAACAGTAATCCATCTGAGACCGCACATGACTTTTATATATTACGGCCAACTGCTCGTCAGTGAAGAATTCTCGAACTCTGTACAGGAGTCCCAGTTTTTTAGAGGCATTCTTAGCAATGCTTCTAACATAATGTGTCCAGCTCAAGTTAGTAGTTAATGTTACACCGAGAATGTCAATACTAGGGGAAGTGGGAATATTTACATCATTAAAAAATATATGGGAGTCCGTGAGATTCTGTCGGTTAGAAAATTGAATGTACTTGGTTTTCTGTGCATTAAAGGAAACTAGATTCTCTTGTCCCCATTCATTAATTCTAGAAAGGTCCTGGTTCAGAGAAATTGCAGTGTTTATTTTTGAATTTATAAGATCGGGTTGGGTGAAAGAATTGGTAAATGTGAAGGAACTGTGGAGTGTTGAGTCATCTGCGTAGGAATGTATTGGATTATGAGTGGTAGATATGAGATCATTGATATGAATGAGGAACAGAGTTGGGGCCAAAACTGATCCCTGGGGAACACCAGCATTTATTGAGTGAAATTGAGAATAAAGGCCATCTACCATTACACGTATTTTTCTGTTATGAAGATAAGAAGAAATTAGTGGAACTAATGATGCAAGGCCGTAGTGTGACATCTTCGACAATAAGGATTGATGCCAGACTCTATCAAATGCCTTTGATATATCCAGTGCTATTGTATGTGTTTCACCATGTTGGTCTGTAGCTTGGTTGATTTGATGCGTAAGAAGGCAAAGAATGTCTGCAGTTGATCGACATCGTCTAAAACCATATTGCCTATCACTGATTAATTTATTATTCTCCAGATGCTTAATTATGTGATTATTTAATATAATTTCAAAAACTTTGCCAAGAGTGGAAGTTATAGCTATTGGTCTGTAGTTTTGATGGATCTGAAGAGGCACCTTTTTTAGGAACTGGGTGGATGTTTGCTTCTTTCCAGGGTACTGGGAAGCATGAGGTATGAGTACACAGACGGAAAAATTTTGCCAATACAGGAGCGAGCACCAAGGAGCAATTCTTAAGTACTATTGGAGGAATTTCATCTGGACCAGGAGCCTTATCTACTGAGAGATTCTGCAAAATAGTTTTGACATGTCTGGTGTGGATCTTAAGTGAGGGAATTTCAGGTGAATTAAAATTAAGTACAGGATCATCTTGATTTATGTCATCTAAGGTTGAGTTGGTGGAGAAAATATCTGCAAGAAGGTTAGCTTTACCTCGTGGGTCACTTACAAGATTGCCAGTCGGAGATTTTAATGGTGGAATGGATGAAGCAGTAGTGAAGTTGGATTTGAATGAGTTAAGAGTAGACCAAAATATTTTGTTATCATTTGGATTATTTAGAAGTTTATTTGCCTGCTTTTGGAGAAAGTTTGATTTAGTAGGTTTAATACAGTTTTGGCATGATTTCTGATGTTTCTAAAGTAATTAAAGGCTTCATGTGTTTTTGATCTTGTGTATGCATTGTAGGCTATTGCTTTTTGTTCAGTTACTCTAGCACAATTATGGTCAAACCATTTAGGTGAATTAGATCTTTTACTGTACTTTTGATGAGGAATAAAAGTTTCCATTCCAATTTTTACAAAATCTTGTATGTGGCTCAAGGTGGAGTGTGCATCATTAGAAAAGAAAGAGGTCCAGGGAATATCAATAAAGAAACCTTGAAGACCCTCCCAGTCTGCCCTATCGTAATGCCATTTAGTCACCAAAACAGGTTCAGAGTGGGAAGGTGTGGTAGGTGATAGACAGGTGGCCTGTATCAGACAGTGATCAGAAGATCCAAGTGGGGACCTCACTGTAACATCATAATTTTCTGAATTGGTTGTTAAAAATAAGTCCAGTAGGTGGGAATTATGATTAGGATTATCTGGTACACGGGTGGGTTGGTTGACTAGTTGAATGAGATTAAATGAGTCTGCAAATAGCTCACATTCAAGACCAGCATCATCAGTCCTGGCTGAATGAGTGAGCCATTCAACATTATGGACATTAAAATCACCCAACACAGTGATTTCAGAAGAAGCATTTAAGTTGAGGACACTGAGTTGTGAGGACAGAGAATCAAAAAGACTTTGCTCTGGAGGAGTATTTGGGGAACGGTAGATGCAACATATGTATTTAAATTTACCAGCAGAAATTAATTTGTATATAGAATAATCAAAATAGGGACAATTGAAACTAGTAACCTCCTCCAGGGCAATTTCAGATTTTGCGAAGCAACATACACCACCTTTAGGTCTGAAATTTTGGAGCAGTTGATAACCTGGAAAATTAAATCTAGATGTGTCAGATGTGGATGTTACTTGAGTCTCTGTCAAAAAAGGAGAGTAGGGGATTCTGCTTGAAGAAATTGGTGTACAGAATTGATGTTAGAGTGAAGTCCGCCTATATTACTAAAGAAATAGCTGTACTGACAAGCCTTTGGGACGTTGCAATGCTCTTGACACAAAACAGCCACTTTACACTACTTTTCGATACTTAAAACAACATACAGGCACACACGAACAAGCGACGCTCTCCTTCTTGTGGCCGGAGATGCGGGGCGTCGGTCCAGCGTCTGTTGTTTACATGCGTCGGACCGACGCGTCGCACACGAAGCTCACAGGCTTTCAACCACTGGGCGTTCAAGAGCCCTTCCGGGTACGTGTTATATGCTTTTTTATGGGCGTTCAAGAGCCCTTCCGTGGTGAGAGGGTAAGGTAGCCTAGCCTAGAAAACTCTGATAGTGTGACAGCACTTCGCGAAACGAGTTCCCCCCCCCCCCCACTGTAAACTCCAAGCAGGTGAACAAGTAAGGTGACAATACCTGTAGGCCTTAGGCGGAGGCGAGGGAGGCACAGGAGAGCATCCAAAGTGGAGCGGATCACAGCCTGGGAACCAGGGAGAAGAGCATGAAACACCAGAACCGATGCATCAACAGGCATGGACAAGTAGCAATGCACTCTCCAACCCAAACCCAGAGAGGAGCGGACCATCAAGGTACCCTCCGGTCGGGGGCGGGACAACAGGACAGCCAAAAAAGCGTGAAACACACGCCGCCGTAGGGCGGGTAAACACGCCCTGGAGCGGACACCGAGATGCTTCAGAGCGGGCCACAGCCACTAGAACCTTACCAAAGCACCTCAGACACAAGTAGGACCGACCCAGAGTGGGGGAAGAACCCCGCCCTAGGGCGGGTGAAGACACCAAGAAGAGAGGGAGCCGAAAAACCAAACGAACCGACCTGGAGCGTGAAAACCAGCGCCCCAGGGCGGGGCGGTCATGCTGGAGCAGGAGGACGATATCGCGGTCTCACGCCCGGTCCAGAGCGGCGATACACACTCTCTAGGGCGGCGCGAAGCCCGACCTAGAGCGGAGTCGATGGGGCACATACCAGAAGCAGGCACCAAAGAAGGAGAAGACAGCGCCGAAGCGACAGACGCACGCCCTGGAGTGGTAATACCAACGCTCCAGGGCGGAGCGGCGATCTCCTCATTAAAAGTCCGAGGGTCAGGGAAGAAATGACAGACGCTCGCCCCGGAGCGGCAATACCGACGCTCCCAGGCGTAGCGGCGAACCAGGTCCAAGTACATACATACATACATACATAACATTTTAAGACTGAGTGTTCCACACATAAGTGCAGTTTCAGTCTCTTGTCCTAATGGCGGCGTTCCAGGCAACCCTGTTAAGGGCTGCTTCACTTGTCAAGTTCTTGGATTTGAGATCGGCGCGTATAGTCCGATCCCAGGTCTTCCTCGGTCCACCCCTTGGTGCAGCTCCCTCCACAATCACAGACCTGCATTTTGTCACCCAATTTTGTTCATCCATTCTCTCCACATGTCCATACCATCCCAGTCTACTTGTACGCATCACCTCGCTAATACTCTTTATACCTAAACGTCTCCTCAGCTCAACATTTGTTATTCTATCCTGTAGCCTGGCCCCCACACATCCATCTCACCATTCTCATCTCATTACGCTCCATTCTGTTGACATCCTCTACTTTAACGGCCCATGTTTCTGAGGCATACGTCATTGCACTTCTAACACATGAGGCATACACCTTTCCCTTCAGGGGGAGAGGCATTCTTTTCATGGTCAGGATTGGCATCAATTCTCTGAACTTCCCCCAGCCACACCTAATTCTAGCAACAGTGGCAGCCTCGGCCCCACCACCGGCAGAGATGGTATCTCCTAGGTAACAAACTTGTTCACCAGCTCCAAAGACTCATTTCCAAAATTCACAGCCACAGGATCATCACTTAACACAAGCTCGCCTTTGCACACTACGCACTCAAATTTCTCTATTTCTGACTTATCCTTCGGCAGGGGCCCCTTTATTCTACTACAGCGCTTACTCCCATGGTGTACCCAACATCGACAGATGCTACATTGAATTGAGTTAACGCCCACTCCCTTTCCACACACTGCACATGGGTACATGGGCACAAGTGAAAGAAGACAGGTGATGAGTGCCAGACGCTCGCCCTGGAGCGGCAATACTGACGCTCCAGGGCGTAGCGGCGAGCCAGGTCCAAGTGATAGAGGACTGAAGCGTCACCCACCGACGACACTTAATAGAACGGAGAAAGTGTTTCGTCTGCCAAGTAGGTCCCCAGGGACTCGAGAAAAGGAACGCCAACCAAAGACCGACCTGGCGTGGGACGTGATCCACGAACAGGGAGGAGCAGAGGAAGACATAGCCTAATCGCAAGGCCCCAAGCAGGCAAAATATGGGAAATTGCAGAACACAATTTGGGGTTCTGGAAAGCCAGAGGTAATCAGATAACTGGTGCGAACCCCACAAAAATTAAGAAAGGGGGGTCAAAAGACAACCCCGGGGGCTGCAACAGAATCGAACGACAAAATGCCCCCCATAGGCTAGGCCACCCACAAAAAGTTAGCCTAATCGGCACTAGGTGATAGGATAAAAAAAAAAAAAAAAAAAAAAAAAAAGGGGGGCGCCACCAGTTACCGCACACCCAAAGAGGTGTGAGAGCGACATTAAAAGACCAACAAGGGGTAAGCGACATCCCGGGTCGGCGCCCCCCACCATAACACCACCCGAAAGACCGAAGTTAGCCTAGCCACCGAAAAAAATGCGCGTAAGTCAAAAACTAAGGTAGTGACAAGAAGCCCTAAATGAACAGAACTATCAAAACCGAAACTAAAGTCACCGCAAGGAAATAAAAGCAAAATAAGGCAAAGGCCTTTCAAACAAAAGCGGCGTCCAATGACACGCATGAGCAGAGGGCTGAAAACATGAGAGACCTCCACTTTCAACGCAGACTCAAGTAACATCCACATCTGACACGTCTAGATTTAATTTTCCAGGTTATCAACTGCTCCAAAATTTCAGACCTAAAGGAGGTGTATGTTGCTTCGCAAAATCTGAAATTGCCCTGGAGGAGGTTACTAGTTTCAATGGTCCCTATTTTGATTATTCTATATACAAATTAATTTCTGCTGGTAAATTTAAATACATATGTTGCATCTACCGTTCCCCAAATACTCCTCCAGAGCAAAGTCTTTTGATTCTCTGTCCTCATCAACTTAAATGCTTCTGTCACTGTGTTGGGTGATTTTAATGTCCATAATGTTGAATGGCTCACTCATTCAGCCAGGACTGATGATGCTAGTCTTGAATGTGAGCTATTTGCAGACTCATTTACTCTCACTCAACTAGTCAACCTACCCACCCGTGTACCAGATAATCCTAATCATAATTCCCACCTACTGGACTTATTTTTAACAACCAATTCAGAAAATTATGATGTTACAGTGAGGTCCCCGCTTGGATCTTCTGATCACTGTCTGATACAGGCCACCTGTCTATCACCTACCACACCTTCCCACTCTGAACCTTTTTGGTGACTAAATGGCATTACGATAGGGCAGACTGGGAGGGTCTTCAAGGTTTCTTTATTGATATTCCCTGGACCTCTTTCTTTTCTAATGATGCACACTCTACCTTGAGCCACATACAAGATTTTGTAAAAATTGGAATGGAAACTTTTATTCCTCATCAAAAGTACAGTAAAAGATCTAATTCACCTAAATGGTTTGACCATAATTGTGCTAGAGTAACTGAACAAAAAGCAATAGCCTACAATGCATACACAAGATCAAAAACACATGAAGCCTTTAATTACTTTAGAAACATCAGAAATCATGCCAAAACTGTATTAAAACCTAACTAAATCAAACTTTCTCCACAAGCAGGCAAATAAACTTCTAAATAATCCAAATGATAACAAAATATTTTGGTCTACTCTTAACTCATTCAAATCCAACTTCACTACTGCTTCATCCATTCCACCATTAAAATCTCCGACTGGCAATCTTGTAAGTGACCCACGAGGTATAGCTAACCTTCTTGCGGATATTTTCTCCACCAACTCGACCTTAGATGAAATAAATCAAGATGTCCCTGTACTTAATTTTAATTTGCCTGAAATTCCCTCACTTAAGATCCACACCAGACATGTCAAAACTATTTTGCAGAATCTCTCAGTAGATAAGGCTTCTGGTCCAGATGAAATTCCTCCAGTAGTACTTAAGAATTGCTCCTTGGTGCTCGCTCCTGTATTGGCAAATTTTTTCCGTCTGTGTACTCATACCTCATGCTTCCCAGTACCCTGGAAAGAAGCAAACTTCCATCCAGTCCTAAAAAAGGTGCCTCTTCAGATCCATCAAACTACAGACCAATAGCTATAACTTCCACTCTTGGTAAAGTCTTTGAAATTATATTAAATAATCACATAATTAAGCATCTTGAGAATAATAAATTAATCAGTGATAGGCAATATGGTTTTAGACGATGTCGATCAACTGCAGACATTCTTTGCCTTCTTACGTATCAAATCAACCAAGCTACAGACCAACATGGTGAAACACATACAATAGCACTGGATATATCAAAGGCATTTGATAGTCTGGCATCCATCCTTATTGTCGAAGATGTCACACTACGGCCTTTACTAATTTCTTCTTATCTTCATAACAGAAAAATATGTGTAATGGTAGATGGCCTTTATTCTCAATTTCACTCAATAAATGCTGGTGTTCCCCAGGGATCAGTTTTGGCCCCAACTCTATTCCTCATTCATATCAATGATCTCATATCTACCACTCATAATCCAATACATTCCTACGCAGATGACTCAACACTCCAGTTCCTTCACATTTACCAATTCTTTCACCCAACCCGATCTTATAAATTCAAAAATAAACACTGCAATTTCTCTGAACCAGGACCTTTCTAGAATTGATGAATGGGGACAAAAGAAGCTAGTTTCCTTTAATGCACAGAAAACCAAGTACATTCAATTTTCTAACCGACAGAATCTCACTGACTCCCATATATTTGTTAATGATGTAAATATTCCCACTTCCCCTAGTATTGACATTCTCAGTGTAACATTTACTACTAACTTGTGCTGGACACATTATGTTAGAAGCATTGCTAAGAATGCCTCTAAAAAACTGGGACTCCTGTACAGAGTTCGAGAATTCTTCACTGACGAGCAGTTGGCCGTAATATATAAAAGTCATGTGCGTTCTCAGATGGATTATTGTTCACCTCTGTGGAGTGGAAGTGGAGTAGTTGCATTGAGGCAGTTGGACAAAATTCAAAATAAAGCTATTAGATTAATCAATAACCCTGCAATCACACAGGACCTTCCTACATTATCCATACGAAGAAAAGTTGCATCCCTTGCATTATTCTACAGATATTTTCACAGCAATTGTTCCGAGGAACTTGCTTCAATTGTGCCGCCTCTCCACATCTTTTCCCGTAGAACTAGGGCAGCTGAGAGCGCCCCTGAATTTACACTTTCTCCTCCACAATGCAGAACTTCTGCTTATCAAAATTCATTTATCCCTAGAACTACTACTCTTTGGAATTCACTTCCCTCGAGTTGCTTTCCACAAACTTACAATCTACAAAAGTTTAAATCCAGTTGTTACAAACATTTTATGAATGAAGGATGCCTTTAGGCACATGGACTTTTTTGTTTTATCTGTGTTTTTCCTTCCTCCGTTCATTGTCTCTTAAAAAAAAAAAACACTCAAATTAAACTCCTGAGTGCCCATTTTACGTTGTGCCTACAACACGGATCATCTATCTATAAATCCAGGCGCCAAATAAAGGCCCAAAACTCACCAAAAGGTGACGAAGATAGGAGTGGAAGGCACCAAAATACGGAGCACCAGAAACAAGTGTGCACCCGAGTGGTAGCGTGAAAGAGATGCCCTTTAATCCGGACCGGGTTAGAAGGTACGCCCCTGACAGCGGCGTGAAGAGCCAGATGGAATGGCCTAGTCGACAACTTTTTCTTTTCTTTCTCGTTTCTCTTTTCAATTTTCTATTAAAAAAGACCTCAAAAGTATGTACAACGTACCTAGTAGAGAGAGTAAGGTGCTACTCTAGATGTTATCGATTTAATTCGCGCTATGTGTATACGATAATTGCCGCTCTAGAGCGAAGCAGATACATCGTCATAGTATAAGCTCTACGTTGGAACGTAGAGGCTACTACTAAATTATTAGATTTACGTCATGGTAGTGAAGGGGTTAACTGATTTCTCGATAACTAACAGAAAATAAGAAACCATACTATGTCTCTGCTTCACATCTATACTAAGTTTATATAATTAGCACTCATAGAAAAAAAAAAATCACAACAAAATCTTCAAAATAACTGAGAAATCATGATGGGAACTTTGCAATTGACCACTTGCGAGTTTCAGTCTATAAGGAATTTGGAGCTGTAAACATCGATAACAAATAATAATACAATAATAATGCAGGTGTCTGATGGATAAAAGTATGTTGAATTGGGTTTTATGTACAGTATTTATATATGTACTACAACCCCATTTTAGCTGGTAATTCTGGTAATTATCGATAGCTACGGCTCCAACTTCCGCATACTGTAGAACGAAACGCGCAAATGGTCAATTTACCATCAGTTGAGAATAATGAGTATAAGTCCTTGACCAGGGGGGTAATCTATTACTGTACAGTACTCTGTCCACAGATAAATCAGTAATATGAAGGGCTTTATAATGAAATTCATATAGGTTTCCCTCGATTTACGATTGTGTTACATTCATGAAAACCCGATCTTATATAGAAAATCATATAACAAACCGAAAAATTAATGGGGTAAATCTATAAAATTATCGTAAATTGGGGCATCGGATAGTGAGGGAGAAGACCTGTACTGCTTGTTTCCCAAGGTTCACCGGACAAAATTTGATTATGTTTACGTGTGCAACTCTGTTTGGGCACAGGTTTTGTTGTGACTGTACCTTAAACAGCAGACCCCCCAAATTCATTAGATGCAGATCTTTGTTTATAAGTTAGTGACAGGAAACCATAATAAGTAACACCCGTTCTTAACATTAATCATCAATTACAAACCCCAATGCACTTGAATAAACTAATGAAAGCATATGGCCCTCCCGGGATTCGAACTCGGGACACCACACCCAGAACATAAAGCACCTAATTCCAAATTATCTTTGGATACGGTCCCTTGCGCTAATCTCATCCAACTCAGGTTACGTCTGACTCATCAATGAATTATGAGGATACTACTTAGTCTTTGTTATAATCTATATACTGTATATTTTATTAATTTTACCACAACACCAAATAACGCCAATGAAATTACTGAAAGCATATATGTTATCCACCGGGGTTCAAACCTGGGTTAGTCAACACAGATTTTTAAAACACTCGAACCATTACACCACCAAGACGGTTAAAGGTTAAAACAAGTTTATTACTATCAGATGCATGAGCAAATAGAGCATAGCCTATGACATAATCATATGCTATGCAGATGGGTTTTTTTTTTTACAAAATTTTACAAGTTAAATCTCGTGTAAAGTTTTCGTTCCTACTCCAACTCCAAACCTGCTGAGTGTTAATCCAGCATCATGACAAATCTAGGTTATTGGTGTGTTCACTTTGTCCTTCAGAAAGGAAATATTGTCTCATGGATATATATTAATATTTTTTTTCACCAACCAAACTTTACTTCTAAACTCAATTAATGAATTAACAAATACATGTGCCACTCCAAGGACTCGAACCTAGGATGCTCACACCGAAATTCCGCGCATTTATGCATTACGCTATCAAGACAGTTAAAGAATTATGCACAAGCCTACGATTTATTATGCAGTTTCGAATCCTGCACACTAAATCTGAGAATGTATCCTAACATACATTCTAAATGTGCTATGGTAGCCTCATGTATAGACTAATGGAAGGAGTAAATTAATTAATATATGAGGTATGGATTGTTGCTTGGTCCGCCTCCCCTAGGCTGAACCCGCTCACCAGGTGGTCTCTCTACAGAAGCATAACCCTGAGTTCGGAGGGAGGGCTGGTGGGAAGACCAACGTAACTCATGGCTGAAGGAAGTTCCGGTGAATCATGCGATCAGAATACTTAATCCTAATATATTTATTTCACTCCCAACACCCAACACCCTCCCAATGATATTAATGAAATCATGTTGATCCTACCGGGGATTTGGAACCTGGGAATTTTCCTCGACACAAATATACAGATTGTAAATGAACATTGCACACAAGTATATCACAAAAGTTGATGGATTTGAATTTTTAAACGTAATAAACTTTCCTTATCCCTAGTAGTAAATATCGATTAATAATATAACTTAGTTGGTTTTTTATTCCCAGCTGATAAGATTTTTGTAAAATTTGCAACTAAAGTAGATGGACTTTTTAGGCTAGAGCTAGGTTAGTAGACAGAGGTTTTTGAGGAAGTAAATTGTTACATAAATTTAAGTTCTTTTGTTTAAAGGTTAATTTATGGTGACTATTCTAAAATTTGACATCAATCCATTTTAAATCAAGCATTTTTATCTTGAGGTTTCTTCGTATAACCTCTGCTTACTTTTTTGTCTTGTATGTATTATTTTTTATTATCTTTTTCTATTATTATCATTGATTTTTATAAAAGAATTGTTTCTTGGTTTAAGAAGTACTCTTTGTTTAAGAGCAGCCCGTTTAGTAACCAAGCCAACGGCTCCCCTGCCGTCAGTAGATCAATCACTTCCCCAGTCTCAGCGACGGCAGAGAGCCGTACAATAATATACTTTTCCTTGTAACTGCCAGTTATCAGGCAGTGCCTGGTACCCACAACCGTTTTGAGCCACTGCTCTAAGAGTTGGCAACACTTCTCATCTTATATCCAAGCCTCTACAAGCTGGGAGAGCCAGTATTCCTGCCCCTTTTGAGGTGGGAGGTTGTTAGATCTTTCCATTTTGGCCACATTGGCTTGGGACTGGGGGGACTTTTATTACGTTAAGGGTTAAATCTGTTGTTGCTCCATCATACTTTGCACTTATTTAAAATTTATAATAGTGTATCTACTCATTGTCGAAAGTATCAATTGCTTGCTTTTGCGATTTCCTTAGTTTATTTGTACGATAAATGTAGGTTATTTGGAGGGTAGGGGTCAGTTTACGGCATTCTATGCTTAGTTACCTACCGATAGCACTTATCATCTAGTGAGTGCTGTAATTTTTTTTTGTACTATTGTTGATAACATGTCAAAGGCAAATTTAGCTTATTATAACAGTGAGAGAAATTGTAGTTTCATAATATTCATAACAGAATTAACTAAAATTTACCACAATTTCCCGGACTTCCCAAATTGTAACTAATTCCTTGAACATGACGATCAGTGCATAGTTATATGTGCGATTAGTATACTGCTTGGGAACCAAATAAACTTGCTCATGTAGTGATGTACACCCTAGGTGTTGGATTGTGTTTTTATTGCCAAAATGTTATTTTATTAGGCGTTACTTCCCCATAGCGATTTTGATTAGTTCCTTTGCTTTTATCTTGTGTCGTCCCAGTGTTGGTTTGTTGATTTTGCAAGTTTTTATATTTATAATTACCACATACAGATCTTAAACCTCCTCTAACCATTACACCATCAGACCGATAGGCAGATGCCTGGCGGCTTTCTTCTCGGAGGATCCCCCCTTGGGTGGCGTCAGCGGTTGGAGTGCGGCCACTGGCGTATGCCACCAGTGATTGATTGACTCATGTCGTTGGAAAGTGTGAAAAGGAACACCTTTGCATGGTTCGGCCATGGTGGAACATAGGTCAAGCGAGGACAATGACTAAAAGAGTGTACAAAGTTGAGAGCAGACCAAGAGTGAGTTGGAAAGATTGAGTCGAGA
>CM064486.1:4323472-4550386 GCA_032716605.1 Paralithodes platypus | reverse complement strand
AGGGAGGGAAAGGGAAAGAGTAGGGGGGAGGGGAAGAGGGGAATAGAAGAAAAAATAAGGGAGGGGAAATAGGGGGAATGAAGTGGGGGAGTGGAGAAGAATAAAGGAAGGGAAGGAGAGGAAGCAAAAACAGAAGTACGCTGGGGAGGAAGAGAAAGATGGGAAAAATGACAAAATAGGGAAAGGAAAAAAAAATAGATAAAAATAAAAAATGAAATGGGGAAATAAAATGGGAAATATAAAGGGAATAAGAAAAAGGGGGGGGTAAAAAGAAAAAAAAAAAAAAGGAAAATTAAATAACAATGAGGGTGAAAAATTTTAAGTAGACGGAGATGAAAAATAAGAATAGAACGGAATAATGAGAAGGAATTAGACTTATGAAAGAGATGAAACAAAAAAATAATAATGCAAAGGATAAAAGGGAGGGGAATAAAGGAGGGAATAAAGGAAAAAGAACAAAAGACTATGAATGGAGGGAAAATAGATAATGAAGGGGAATAGGAATTAAGGTAAATAATCTGAGCAGGGGAATAAGTGAAAATGGAGTGTAACTGAGAGGGAAAAATAAAAAAAAAAAATTGGAATGGGAACATGTAAAGAAAAAGGGAAACAGGGAAATGAAGCAAGGGAAAAATAGAAAACGATGGCTTTAACAAGAAAGTAGAATATAATGGAAAAGTGAATCAAGGGGAAAAGAATTAGATAGGGAAGAATGAAAAAGGAATGGGGAAAAGAATGAAAAACATAATAAAGAAATGAAAAGAAATACAAAAGAAAATGAAAATAAAGACAATAAATGAACATGAGAAAAAAAATAGAGGAAGAAAAATAAGGGGGAGGAAATGGGGAGGGAATAAGGAATGAATAGCAAGGGGATTATGGTCTTCGAAAGGGGTGAAGTCACAGAGTGTGAGGTGAAGCTGAACGGTCAGGCTATGGAGATTGTCAACTCTTTTAAGTATAGGGCAGGGTTGAGTAAAGATGGGACTCGGGATGAAGAAGTGCGGGAGAGGGTGAAAACAGGGGGAAGAGGGTTGTAGGAATGCTAAAAGCTAGTAACAAGGAAATAGGGTGGTCAGTATGGAAGGGAAGAAGTCCTTGCATGACAGTGTGTAATCCCGACTTGACTTACGGAAGCGGAAGCATTGGACGTTGGTTGAGAGACTCAGACTCAAGAGTGAGAGCAAGGTGAACTGAATTACTTAAGGAGTGCATGCGGAGTTACATGGAGGGATAGACAGACTCATGAGGAACGTAAGAAAGGAGGTGGGGTTGTGGAGGGAGGATGTGCTGGAAAGTTGACAAAGGAACAACTTGAGCTGGTTTCGGCCATATGGAAAAGTATGGAAAGGATCTGTGAGAATGACTCAGAGGGTGTACGAGAGCGAGTGGAGGGACAGAGAGGGAGAGGTGGCAAGGATGGAGTGCGGAAGTACGATGCAACGAAAGCGGTGCTGGTTGGAGGGAGGGCGTCGTCTGACTGGGGACAGAGGTTGCATGCGGGCGCGGTTCGTTCGTGGCCACCCCTTCGGGGGTAACGGCGTCAGGCAATAGATAGATAGACTCACATAGAAAAACAAATGAGAAGGAGGTGGAAAAGGGCAGAGAGAAGAAAATGAGGTTAGAATTAGAGTGAGATCCGGACACAGCGCATCGGTGGAGCACGCGTTGGCTTTAAAATGTGTGTAATTAGGTGTAAGGGGAGGTGGCCGAGTGGTCTTGCACTCGGACGGTAATCCAGATGGACCCGGTTCGAATCCCAATATGTCAATGGGAAGATAATATTGGGAGGAATTTGTTGCTGTAACTAGTTTCATCCCCCCACCCGTGCATTACAAACGCACACCGAGAAAGCCAAAAAAAATACCCGCATTGTTCCCTGATTAAATAGCATTGTATGGAATATTCCCATATTCACAAAATATGCTACAGGGAGGCAATGACTAGTGAAGGTTAATTGCTCAATACGGTGGCGTTCTGAGAGTGAGGGTCCGATGTGTGGGGATGAGACGGTGAAAGCGGCAGAGAGGGCGAAGCAGCTTCAGAGATGGATTTGCTTCGAGTAGGGGTGCTTCGCATGTCTCCCTCCTAGACTGGAACAAGACCTCAGAGGGGCCTCACTGTGTTCAAGAGTGTAGTGTAAAGGCTCTCAGCCGATGCCCGCGAGGGAGTATGATGGGCATATAGAAGGAGAAACAAAAATGTAGGTAGAGGGGGGGATGGATTTTAAGATGTCTATGAGTGAAAGGTTGGCCACTAACAAACCTCTTCCAGGGCCCTGTCTCCTGACAACACCGCCTGTAAACCCAGCCAGCCTCCTCTGGGCCCTCGTTCTCCAACAAACACTCGTCCTTCCAAACCAGCCCATTACCCCTCGCCTCCAACAACACTCGTACATCCTCCTAGTCTATCCCTCTCTCCCCATAACATCTCTCCACTCCCTTCCCTAAACCTCATTCTCAATCTATCCCTCCCTCGACGTGTCTAACCCTTTCCATTTCACTCTCATACACCCTCTTTGTCATTTGCACGCTCTCCATTCGTCCCATTTTTCTTTGGACCATGGGATGGCGAATGGCAGTAATATCTTTGTATCCAGTATATTTTATAGGTCTTCCAATTCCTCTATTACTATTTAATTTGGATTTCTTTGGTGTCCTGTAGGTGTGTGGAGTATGTGTCCAGCAAGATTTACAGTGATTGTGTTGGAGGTGGTAATATATAATAATAATAATAATAAATAATCGTAATCGTTAATAGTAATTTCTTTGGTGTGCTTCTAGGTGTGTGGGGTGAGTATGTGTTCCAGCGAGGTTTTACAGCGGTGTGGATGGTGTGGTGGAGGCGGTTTACAGCACAGGAATCACACTCACCAGCACCAGGATGTAGGAGTTGGCCATAATAAACTCGTTTCTTATGCCGATGACATAACTTTATACTCATCAATTCCATCTCCAGAGAGTAGAATCGAAGTATTGCAGCATCTCTAAACAGGGACTTGGCTTATGATTACCTCTTGGTGTGAACTTTGGGGTATGAAGCTTAATGCTGAAAAAACTCACTCCATGATAATCAGTAGGAAACACATACTTTGGCTCCTCCTCATCCTTGTTGCATGTTTCTGGTGAACAAAATTGAGAGATGGTGTCAGGTTTGAGTTGGCTTGGAGGTGAATCTCGATTCCTTAAGTTGACATTTGAGAAGCATAGCGGTCCTTGTCTTCTACTATTGCTCAAAAGATTGGTTTACTTCGCAAGTGTTACAAAACATTCGCTTGTGAAACCAGTCATAACAATTCTTTTCTATGCTTTGATTTTGCCTCATTTTGAGTATTGCTCTCCTGTTTGGAACTCGGGCTGCTGACTGTCATTTGAAATTGCTTGATAAGCTCTTAATTCTATTAAATTTATTTCTGCCTCTATCTCTTGATCGTATCATCGGCGTCGGGTTGGTGCCCTTAGTTATGTTTTTAAATTAATTTTAACAAAAAATCTTAGCATCCATTGCATAGGGTTTTACCAGAACCTTTATTCCAATTCTCGCAACAAGATTTACGAGGAGTCGTAATGACCTTGCCATGACTCCAATTAATGTTTCTACATCTCAGGTTTTCTCGGTGTTTATATTCCTTCAATGATTCCCTTTTGAGACATCTTTGCCAAACGAGGTTGTACAGTCAACCCATATCTCAGCTTTTAAGTCCAGAGTTAATGTTTATTACAGCAGTAATTTTTTGTTTTAATCCATGATTTGCTTTATTCTTTGTAGAATGGTGTTTTTAATTGACAAACTGATCTTTCTTCTGGGCTCATCTAACTACTGTAGCCATTTTCCTTTTTCTCAGTTGTCTTAGTCTCTCTCCAGTACTTACGGGTATTTTGTGGGGATTCATCTTTAGACTGTAGTGTAGTGTATTTGCACCATGTTGGGAGGCTTAGACAGCTGTCTATTATACTAATATAATAATAATAATAATAAATAATAATACTAAAATAATGTCCGTCCACATACACCCGTACCCGGGAGTTCTAAATGGCGTCCGTCTGGGTGTACGTGGCCGCGTGGTTTAGCGCGGGGGTGAAATGAAAGGGTAGTGGACACTGGACAGTTTGGGTATATTCTGAGATTGATTGTACTGCAAGTGCTAAGATAACCCAACTATAGTCTATTCCTGTAATTAGACAACAAGTATGCCCTCTATCCTATGTAACTAAAAATCGGGGCTTGAGCAACTTGGCTGTTAAATTTCCAAAATATAATTACTTGACTTCATGCTTCCCAAAAGGGTAGAATATGAGCTTGATGACTCTAGTCGTTTCTGAGTTACAGGAGGTGATAGGTCATGATTATCGCATACTTACAGCGAATAGACTATAGTCATATTTATACCTGTAAAACTTGCAAAATCATACAAACCAAAACTTGGACGGAACAACAGTTAAAAAAGGACAAAGAAAGTTATCAAAATCGCTATGTGGAACAAAAACGCTTAGCAAAATAATATTTTTATATACAAAGAAAACCATCCACCACAGGGGTGCTACATTACTACATGAGCAAGTTAATCGGTTTCCCAAGTAAACTAATCGCACATATAACAACGATACACTCGTCACCTTCAAAGGAAATAGTTAGATTATTGTGATGCTAGATTGCAATGGTATATTATCTGCTTCATATGTGATAGGTAGTTACGCTTTATCGGTAGAGACAATCTACATATGAATCTTCCTGGCAGTACTGTACTGCAGCGCAACCTCAAGTGGCAAGGAGTTACTGGAGATTGCCCCGAGGGGTAGAGCTGGTAGGCGATGGCGAATGATTAATGAGCTCGGGATGATGGAGTCGTCATCGGAGTCTGGAGGTGGTTGGCACAATTTGGGAAGGTCAAGTGACCTAGTCAGTAGAGCGTCGGCGCTGATCAAAGGGTCGGCGGATCGAGCCCGCACTGGTCAAAATGTTAATTGGTAGATGTCAAAGCCGGGCAACTGAACTAGCCAATTTGTGATAAACGCCGCCTAATGTTCATGGCCACCCTTCTCGAGGATGATGGCGCTCTGGCACAAAAAGAAAAAAAAGAAAAAAAAGTTATATGAGGAGGGATGAAGTGGTAGAGGGACGGCTACAGGTGTTTAGACTGAGAGACGCAGAGGGAGGACTAGACAAAGACAGAGCAAAGGTTACTCTGTAGGGTGGCAAACGAAAGCCGAATCCTTTTTTATTGTAACAGTATATACTGTACCAAGAGAATTGAGGTTTATAGCTTCACAAATTATGATCTTTGGAAGTGTGAGAACATCGCACAAACAATGTTATTTCATGTTAATTTTCTTTTGTTTCCTTTCTTCATAATCATGCGAGTCTTTCATACAAAATTGCTCTGATTTGATGCCCTGTTACTCTGCTGGGATGGCTTCTGACCTTTCATCTCTTCCGTGGCTAGGGAGTAGCGTTTTTTGCGTGGTCTCTGGTGAGCTGTATGATTAAAAACAACCCCAGAAAAGGTTTACAGAATGTGTAGAACACCATATGAGGAGGAACACTATTATTGCCAGCATTTCACATTATAACTTCATCAGCTATTATAATGTAAGACTTGTGTTACAACACCCAAGTCTGAGTTCATGGATCCTCTCCAGTTGTGAATGAGGGTAGTAAATAGCCTATGTGTGCCACAGGATCAAAAACGGCATTCTAATAAATTAAAATGTAAAACTTGCAAACTAAACAAACCAAAATTGGGACAAGGGAACAATATAAAGTCAAATTAAATTAACAAAATCGCTATGTGGAAAACAACGTTTACTAAAAATGACAATTATTAAATAAAAGAACACAATCCACCACATAGGGTGTACATTTACTACATGAGCAAGTTAATCTGTTTCCCGAAAGCAAAAACTAATCGCACCATATAACAACGACACTATCGTCACGTTAAAGGAAGGAGTCAAGTTTGGGAATGTACGGGACGTTCTTGGCAAATTTTACTAAACTCTGTATGAATAAAGAAACTATATGTTAAATGTCAAAATATTATTAACAATCAAATTTGCAACATGACACGACATTAATAATAGTACAAACTACAAATATTGATAAGATAATCTATACTATGACAAAATAATATACTTAAAAATTACAGTACAGCACTCACTAACGATAGTGCTATAGGGTAGGTACCTGTAAGGCATAGCAAGCCTCAAGTGGACCCCTATCAATCACTACCACTACAAATAAACCTACAATTTTGTATAGCACCAAATAAACTAAGGAACAATCGCACAAGTAAGCAATTGATACTAAGACAATGAATACATATAATTATAAAGACAAAATAATTGCAAAATAGGACAAGTAACAAAAGATTTAAAACAAAGAGTTTACTCTTTTAACAAGAACAATAAATTCAAAAAATCATCAATATGAATATTAATACTGGTAATCAGCATAATAGAAAAAGAAAAAGATATAAACAATAAATACAGACAAAAAGTAAGCAGAGGTTATACACGAAACGGGCAGTTAAAAATGCTTGATTAAAAATTATTGATGTCAAATTGTTAGAATACAGTCACAATAATTGACCCTAAAAAGATTAAATTTATGAAACAATGTACTTGCCTTCAAAACCTCTGTCCACTAAGAGTCTGTATAGTAACCTAGCTCTAGCCCAAAAGTCATCTACTTTAGTGCAGATTTAACAAAATCTTAGTAGTTGGGAATAAAACCAATTATAAGTTATTTTATATATCGATCTTACTACAAGGGAAAGGAAAGTTTATTACGTTAAAATTAAAATCATTAAAACTTTTTGATATACTTTAAGTATGCACTGTTCAGTACACAATCTCTCTATTTATATCAAGAAAATTTTCAACTTTATAATTTACGTTACATTGTGTGAGGGGAATAAGGAATTAGGGTAAATAAGTTTAGCAACTTGATTATAAATTAACAAATTGCAAACAAGAATATCAGCAATAATATCTACTATTATTACATTAACAGTTTAGCAAGTGCTAATTTTTTGGGAATTTTATTTTTCTTGCTTACGGTCAACTAAGTCTTTTATATATTTAAATTCTAAAGCAAGCAAGGAATAAGTCTGCAATTAAAGGGCTAGCATTTCAACCCATAGGGATTCCTAATATTTGTTTGGAAAATGTTACGGCCCCCGAATCTAACATAAAGTATTGAAAAGGAGGAATTTAAGGGCATCTTTAACGTTTAGTTCTATCAAAATATACAGAACTAGTGGGAGTAGAGCTAAAGTGGGATGCATTATTAAAATCTGGTATACCACTTATGAAATAATTACCATTCCTAACGGAACTGTCAAAGTGCAAAATCTATAATAAAGCAAAGCTCGGAATATACTAAATCTAAAGGCAAATTGGTATACAAAGTTGAAAAGTCGAAGCTAGGTTTACCGATGGTAACTTTCGGCATGGTATTTATTTTATCAATAACTTCTAACGGAATTGTCAACATTGACTTAGGTATCTCTCCAGCTCAGATGACTATACGATACACACCTTACACCCATACAAGGTAGCCTAACTAATATGGAAAAACTTCTCAATTTACAAAACACCAGTTTATAACCTGATAAGTCTTAGGATTACATCATATGAATTGGACACTTTATATTCTTACACCTTATTGACGTTATATAAATTAAGTACTCCTCATCATATGGTGTTTCTTATCACTATGATTATGCCAGTGTTTTGTAATTGCAATAAGAACTGAAGCATTAGACAGGTGTGTCATTCCAATTACAAGACTTCTACCCTGATGGAGACGTTTAGGTATAACAAGAGTATTAGCGAGGTGATGCGTACAAGTATGACTGGGATGCGTATGGACATGTGGAGAGACTGGATGAAACCAAAATTGGGTGAAAAAATGCAGGTCTGGGATTGGGGAGGGAGCTACACACCAAGGGTGTGGACCGAGGAAGACCGTGGATCGAACTCTACGTGCCGATTCTCCAAAATCCAAAAAACTTGACAAGTGAAGAAGCCCTTAACAGGGTTGCATGGAACGCCGCCATTAGGACAAGAGGACTGAAACTGCACGTATGTGTGGAGCACTCAGTCGTAAAAATTTGATTGTATGTGTGTATGTACCCTGTTCTAAGCTGAGGTAATACTGGGCCAATGTTAGGAATGAAGTTAGATGTCACTTTGTACGGTTGGGCCTTTCTTTTTTTTCTTTGTTGCCAGGACGCCGTAATTCCCGAGAACGGCCGTGGCCTTGAAACATTAGGCGTTTGTACACGAATCGCTCGTGTTCAAGTTGCCAGGGCATTGGACATCTACCAAATATAAATTTTGACAATGACGGACTCGATCCGCCGATCCATTGATCAGCAGCCGACGCTTCTAATGATTATGCCACTGGGCCCCTACCGGTTGATCTATACTACAGGTGGGCATCGCATGATGGAATGTATCCGATACCAGACTCAAGAGTCTCTATCAGATTAAAAAAAATACAATAAAGGTTATTGTTAGCCACAGGACCGTTAGTGTCAGGGGTGTCAAACGAACAGGCCCGAGTGTATTATTGTGTTAGTCTTTATTATTGTTTAAACTGGTGTGGTGGTGGTATGGTTTAGAAACTTATGTTCTGGGTGTAGTGTCCCGAGTTGGAATCGCGGGAGGACCATATTGCTTTCATTGAAGTTTATTCAAGTGCATTGGGGTTTGGAATTGATGATTAATGTTAAGAATGGGTGTGTTACTTTATTTTATTGTATTATAATGTCAAAACTTGCAAAATAAACTTTTTTTTTTACCCCAAAAACCGGGACGACACAAGATACAAAAAGCAAAGGAACTAATCAAAATCGCTATGTGGGAAGTAACGGCTTAACCCATTGGAGTACCAGGGATGTCTTTTCAGCATATTCTGGCAAAACTATAGACGATTATATTCAGACTTGGGAAGGACCTCTACGCAATGATTCAAGGTTTCAAAACTATCTCAACCCACCCTTTTAACTACCACAGATCATGGTTATAATCATGTGTAGCGGCGGCTACCGTGTATACTGTATATATCTCAATAATTTGGTAATGTAACAAATATATTTTTACATTTTTACGATTCATAAATAGTACACTAATATACTACTAGGTTAGGTTTTGGTTAGGTTAAAGTAGGCATCTGAAAAACAGTCACCCGCTACACAGGATCTTACCCAGATCCTTCCCAAGCTGCATAATATCGTCTAAATATAGCTAGAATAAAATAGAACACACATCGCTGGGTGCTGGTGGGGGACCAGCCGTAGTAAGTTCTCTGTGGGGAGACTTACCTGCTTTCCTCCTGCTTTTCCCTCCTTGGAAAACAATCTGATAATTATAGGGAATAGGCTCGCAGCCTTATTATACATAATTTATTAGGGACACTGTAGGTCTATGGAATCCTTATACTGTACTTTACTCATGTATAATCCACTGTGGGAGAATAATTTTGATCACATTTATAAAACCCGGTATTAATAGAAAAACGCCCATTCTAACTCACTTACTCACTAACATATCAAACTACAGTTACTCACACAACACAATACCAGACATCTGAAAGCATGGTATTATCATCACATTCCCCAAACCCAACAAAGACCCCACGCTACCCTCCTCACACTCCTTTGCACCCCCTCCAAAGTAATGGAACGCCTTGTACTACAACTAATTACACCCGACCTACCCCTAGCTCCAACACAACATGGCTTCAGGCCACTGCACTCCACAAACACTCTTCTCACAGACCTTACACAAAGAGCTTTTGACGGCATCAACTCAGCTAGACCACCACACAGATCACTACTAGCTACACTCGACATTAGTAAAGCCTTCGATGCCATCCCCGCCACAACCTAACAAACAAAATCTACAACACAAACATGCACAACAAACACAAAAAGGTGGCTGGCCAACTTCCTAGCAGGCAGATGTGCTCATGTATCTTGCCGGTCAGTCATCTAGAATCAGAAACTTTCCAAACGGAGTCCCACAGGATCCGTCCTATCACCCGCACTCTTCAATCTATACATGCACGACATAAATATACCCAATCACCCCAAATAAACTTAGCCTCCTATGCAGACGACATACCACTCACATTCACACACCATGACCCAAACACAGCAACAGATCTCCTTCAACCCTATCTCAACACACTACCTGGCTGGTGCACTACAAACAGACTTAATCTAGCCCCAGCCAAATCCACCGCAACCCTGCTCACAAGCTGGACAAGAGAACACGAATAAATCCCTCGACTCACCATAAACAACACACCCCTAACACATACACACTCACCCAAAATCCTAGGAGTAACATATGATACTCATATGACATTCAAACAGCACACCAGAAACACAAAAAAGAAACTGACACCCAGACTTAACGCCCTGTCAGGGAAAAGAATTACTATTTTGTTATATTTTTCGTTCACCTCAGTGAACTTATAATTATTACGTGTGAGGCTGAGTGAGCTGGTGCTTCGGGAATGTGAGCAGGTCGAGAGAGGGCGAGCTAGTGATAGTGCCTGGTTGACTGTACCGAGTTGAGATAGGCGGAATGAATGAATGAAGTTTTTGTTTTCGGTTCCGTAGTTAAAGTTTCAGGCCTGCCTCTCCACCAAGTTGCATTTGTCCCCCAGCAGCACAGCAGGCAGCACCTCAGTACCCCAGTGGTGAGTTTAAGTTTATTGTTTAAGTTTATTATTGGTTGCTGTTCGGTTAAGTATTATTACATGTACAGTCTGACCTGCCAATAGCGAGCTTTTAATATCCGATTCACCTTATACGCGAGGAGGGGTTCGAATCATACCCAAAACTTTCAAAACGCGTGATGTACCTTTAAAACGCGAATCCGGGCCGATATAAGGGCAATTCCGGGGAGTTCAGCTAATCCGCGAGGCCCCCACCATTCCGCGCCAGTTACGTAGGCACGCAGGGCATTGTGGGATACGCCAGTCTACCCTCAGTCCATGCTCGCGCAACAGCTGTCCGACTCGTGTTTTTTTTTTTTTTTTTTTTTTTTTTTTTTTTTTTTCTATATTCCAACTACTCCCTCTCGGGCATAGGCTGAGAGCCTGTACATTCCACCGCTCAACACGGTGAAGCCCGTGAGGTCTTGTTACAGCCTGGGGAGTGAGACATGTGAAGCATCCATCATGGCTCAAAGCAGCTCCATCTCTGAAGCGGCTGGTTGCTTCGCTCAAGTGCTTCACCGTCTCACCCTCCAGACTCAGACCCTCACTCTCAGAACGCCACCTATTGAGCCGTGAACTCACTAGGCATTGTCCCCCTGTAACATATTTTGAATATGGGAATATTCATACAGTGTTATTTAATCAGGGAACAATGAGGGTATTTTTTTGGCATTTCGGTGGGCTTTGTGGTAATGCACTGATACTAGGTACAGCACAAATTCAATCCCAATAATATCTTCCCATTTACATATCGGGATTTGAACCCGGGTCCATTGGATTACCAATCCAGTGGCATGACCACTCCACCACACCTCCCCTAGTGTTGGACATTACTGTTAATTTAAGGCGAGTTTATTATTATTGTGATATTTTCTTATGATTTGGATGTTTATGTATACATATATGTACCTTTTGTGGCAATTGACGGAGATAAATAGGCCTAAAGTAGACAACTTTGAGTCAGTGCCGCCAATATCGATTTTATTCCCATATAATACTCTATTGCTAATACGCGAATTTCCATTCCGCGCCCTCGTGTGTCGCCCATATTCTCGCGTATGGCAGGCCAGACTGTACTATCTATTTCTTGTGATAGTAAATATTGATTTAGTCCATTTATACCGTACAGTAAGGCAAATTAGTCGTATCATTGGTTTGATGTACAGTAATTATATATTCTATTTCTTAGTGATAATATTGATTTAGAACATTTGTACTGTACCTCAGGGTAATTGTTAATTGGAGTTAGTACAATTACCATTGTATTGTTGTTGTTGTTCCCTAAGCTGCCTGGCCGAACAGCCCCGATTATTTTTATTTTATTTTTTATTTATGATATATGTTAATGTGTGTGCGGTGTATGTTGGGTGCTGCTGCACGAGGATGGGGTGGGGGGTGATGGGTGATGGTGATGGTGGGGGGGGGGTGGGGATTGGGGTGGCAGGAGATGAGGGTAGGAATGGATTAGGTTGGGGTGTGGATGGGTTGGGGAGGAGAGGTGGACGGGTTTAGGACTGGAGTGGATGTTATGGGCAGCTTATGTGGGTTGGGCAGGAGAGGCGGACGTGTTTTAGGAGAAGTAGTGGAAGGTATGGTAAGGTTATGTGGTTGGGGAGGAGAGGTGGACGGGCTTTAGGGGAGGGATTTGACTGGGAGAGGGAGGGGCATGAGGAACATGTCCAGGTGTTTGTGTAGTATTTCATGGAGGCAAGGGTGGTCCAGTTGAAATGGATCCAGCTCCTGCATGAGTTGAACAGAAGTGACCCCTCAGTTTAGCAGCTCGAAGTAATGGGTTTTGAGCAAGTTGGACATGTGTATTTGTAGGTGGGTCCTGGGTTGCTCTCAATGCCTCCGGCTAGAAGGAGTCTTCGAGAAATGACAGCCGGAGAGTCATTTCTCGGTGTAGGAAAAACTGTGTATTGTGTGTGTGTGTGGTGTGAGAGGTGTGAGAATTGCCCGGCGCGACTGCAGCCGCTCCAAGGATGCGTGCCCCCATGAGGGGGCAGGGGATAGTTGTGGCGGTTTGGCTCCCGGAAGCTGCTCCCCACGGTCGGCAGCCTGCTGTCCTCCACTGTCGGTGATCTTGTCCCCGGACGGGAGGGTCGGCTGCCATCCATGGGTCGCAGTTCCGGGAGGTGGTCCCACGGCGTAGACGCCGCCACTCCAGGACCACCATTGTATTGTTGTAACTATACAGTGGAGTGACTGAAGTTAATTGTTTTGTTTCATGGTACTGTACAGTCGTGGGAAATAATATCTTATCATTGGATAGAGCATTGTATTGAACCAGTAGTACTGTACAGTCATAATCATTAGTACCTATGTTTGTTTTAGGCATTAGGTGTGGGGATTCTGTGTAACAAGTGTGTTTATAGTACTAGGTTGGCGATGGGGATGCTGGGTTTTGGGTCCGGGACTGGTGACTGTGACTGTGGCCAGTGATCTTCCCGTGATGGCCCTGGTCCTCTGTGGTGGCCCAGTGATGGGACAGTGACTGTGACCAGTGATCTTCCTGTGATGGCCCCTGGTCCTCTGTGGTGGCCAGTGATGGACAGTGACTGTGGCCAGTGATCTTCCTGTGATGGCCCCTGGTCCTCTGTGGTGGCCAGTGATGGACAGTGACTGTGGCCAGTTATCTTCCTGTGATGGCCCCTGGTCCTCTGTGGTGGCCAGTGGTGGACAGTGACTGTGGCCAGTGATCTTCCTGTGATGGCTCCTGGTCCTCTGTGGTGGCCAGTGATGGACTGTGACTGTGGCCAGAGTTCTTCCTGTGATGGCCCCTGGTCCTCTGTGGTGGCCAGTGTTGGACAGTGACTGTGGCCAGTGATCTTCCTGTGATGGCCCCTGGTCCTCTGTGGTGGCCAGTGATGGACAGTGACTGTGGCCAGTGATCTTCCTGTGACTGTGGCCAGTGATCTTCCCAAGGTGGCCCGTGGTCCTCTGTGGTGGCCAGTGGTGATACCGTCGCTGTAGTTACCTGCGTGTCCTGACCGACCACTCTATCTTGGAAGACCCATACAGACTTTTATTAATCACATGGTCCCGCGAAGAAATGTGGTGATACAAGGACCAGTAGAGTTATCAGAGTATTGGTGTGGAGTTGTGCTAAGCGCCCATTTATATTAATTAGTGTTACCTTGGATAGGTCTTTCATAAGCTGGTTTGATTGGGCTACGTATCAGAATCCTAACCTATGCAGCCATCATCTTTGTTCCTTTGTAAATATATGTAAATAGCCTATACTAGCATTTTTATGTCTGAGTTTATATAATGTCCTATTGGTTAGAAAGGGTATCTTGGAGATTCAAATTATATAAATAAGGATAGCTTCATAGCCGCACTAGAACCTACTTTAAATTAGTAGCGGTGCTAATTCCTTGACACGCCCTCAGGTCACTTGCTCACACAAAATTTGGACACAACAAAGAAACCACCACCACAGTTTATAAACAATACATAAGATCAGTGATGGAATACGCAAGCCCAGCCTGGGCTTCTAACCTAGCTGAAACACATCACAAGACCTTACAGACTATTCAAAACAAAGCCCTAAAAATCATTACCAAGCTGCACAGCTACTACACCCACAGATCACCTACATCAAGAAACCAAAATCCTCAAAGTCAAGGCCATCTGGACATGAGAGGCACCCAATTTCTGGCAGCAGCCTCTACGAACCAAAACCACCCACTACACTACATGGCAACACACCCACAGACACCAAGAAATATCAAAACAACACCCAGCACACGGTATCACACACAAATACTGTCCTCTCTCCCTCCCTGCCCATCCCAAGCCAACTTCCAGAAGCACATCCATACTCATATCTCTCGCCGATCCATCCACTCACTCATAGACAACACGCAGCTGCAAGCACAACCTCCCGAAATCCATCCTTCCGAATCCTCCCTTCCTCGCGAGGACAGAGTCCACCTGGCCAGGCTGAGATGCGGACACCATCCAGCTCTTCTGAGTTATCAGAAGAGACTGGATGACTCCGTCGTCGACACCTGCCCAGGATGTAACACAGCACCCATACCATCAAACACATCATAGAAGACTGCATTTCACACAACCACTTACGCCAACAACACAATCTACACTCAATGAGAGCTCTGTGGGAAAGCCCGATCGCGGCCATGGCCTTCCTCAGGGACTCGGGGCTGTTCGGCCAGGCAGCTTAGGGAACAACAACAACAACGCCCATTCTAATCAATCTCAGAGCTCTTTCGGACATCCTCACTGTTTACAAACGCCTTCTTTATGCAGTATAATCGATATTTACCCCCTGCTGGCAACATAGATGACGATTTCAATAATTCATAGGGGGGGGCAAAGCCCACCCTCAACGCATCATGTATCCCACATTGGAATTATAACTAAGACCATGAAAACACTCATTTCTCAAAATCGGGAGGAAAAACAAAAAAATAAGGGTGCGAGCCTATTCCCTATAATGTAATTACCGACACTCTTTTCTTCACTATCCCTTCCTCCATCACCCTCTTCAGCCAAGGCATCGAACTTGTTTTTAAGTTCTAGCATGTCTCTTCTTGGCTTGCACTTAGTGCCACTCGTAGCCACTATCCTCCAGGGAGCTCCACCATCTCCAACCGCACTAGCATAGCTCTTCTTCTCCGCCAGAGTTAACGGAATGAGTTGTGTTACAGGGCGTACGTCGTGTAAGCACGTATGTTGATGTCAAACAGCGGGAGTGTGGGGGCGGCAGACCCCACCCATAATACTAGGATAGGTTAGGTAAGGTTGTTAGATGCAGTTTTTACCACCATACACTCCCTGCTGAATAGCAAGGCTAGGGTGGGTGCCCTGATGAATCAGGGACTTCGTGAATAGTTGCCACAGATTGCTAGACCGCACCGTTCACCAACAGCACTGACATCTGCCAATATCTCACTGGCTGGCCCGAGGCTCGAACCGTCAACCTCCTGCCTGTACGGTCAAATCTTAGCCCTGACGCGTTTCGTTGACAGCGAGCAAAAAATTGCTTCGTGCGACCGCTTTGCTAGGCTAGCAGCACTGTCAATAGGCTGAACGGGACACTAGCTAGCATTTTTTGCTTCGCATATCAGCTGACCGCACATAACAACCATCAATGACAGTCTTCATATATATGTATTCGCTTAATAAAACACTGAAATTGTGAAATGTATCACACTCGATGAAAATATATGTTGTAACAACCAGAAATTAGGCTATAATATCGTATGAGCCCACGGTCTGCGTAAAAATGTATGCAAGAACAGTGGAAACTTTAATAAAACCCTCAATTTTATACTGATGCGAGTCTAATATCCAATATATATATATATTACTGTACTTACTTGGTCATACTTGGTAGAATTCCGTCCTCTGAGGACGTAGCTAAAGTGGACCTCCGCTGCGGCCAGGCAGCTCTGCATCTCCCTCGTTCCGTCCATTTACTAACGAGTTGGATGCGGTGCTGGGATATCCTGGTGTTGGGGGCTCGTCTGGTACTGTGGCCAGCCATCGGTCCAGCTGACGCTTGAAGGAGTCGGTCGTGACTCCCGTCAGTTCCCGGACGGCCTGTGGGTGACTTTCTATTTTCCGAGAGGTAGCCTCGGTCCTCTTGATGTAGCACAGCCGCCCTTTTCTAACGTGGTTATTGATGACTAGTCCCACGTCAGGTACCAGCCCTTCTAGGGTCTTCCACACGTATATCACTAGGTAACGTTCTCGTCGTCTCTGAAGGGAGTAGAGTCGCAACTCCTTCAGGCGTTCCCAGTAATTCATGTGTTGGAAACCCCAGATCCTGCTGGTGAAGGTCCTCTGTAGAGACTCCAGCTTGACGATGTCACCTGTCTTGTGGGGAGTCCATAGCTGGCAGCAGTATTCCACCTTTGGGAGGACCAAACCTTCCAGAGTGTCAGCATACAGGCCCTCTCTCTTGTTTGGAAGGTCCTGAGAATCCATCCTGAGAGTCTCCTAGCTGTCTCGGTGGTTTGATTGATGTGGCGAGAAAAAGTTCCATCGGTACTCATTATTACTCCCAGGTCCCACACATGTTCTTCTGGAGTGATGGTTTCTTGATTGACCTGGTAGCTGGTGCCCTCTTTGATGGTTTGTAGAGGGCCGTACCTTAGTAATTCAAATTTCTTGCCGTTCATCCTCATGTTGTTGGAATCTGCCCAGTCCAGAAGGCGATTCAGATCCTCTTGTAGCAGGGCCACATCGTCAGCTGTTCTATCCTCCTCATTACTCTTGTGTCGTCTGCAAATGAGGTGGCCTTGGAGTGCTGGAGTTCATGATCAATATCCCCTATCATGATAAGGAACAGAAGTGGTCCTAGTACAGACCCCTGCGGAACGCTACTTATTACCTCGCTTGGGTCTGAAAGGTGTCCTTGGACCGATACTCTGTTCCCTATGGGTTAGGAAGCTGTGCAGCCACTTGCCGAGGTTTCCTCCTATACCTAGATTTTTCAGCTTGTGAAGAACGAGGCCATGATCTACTTTATCAAATGCCTTGGCGAAATCCAAGTACAGTATATCACGTCGACGTTTTTGCCCTTACTGATGTCTTCTAGTAGAGCCTCATGGTGGGCAAGTAGCTGCGACAGACAGGACCGGCCCTTTCTAAACCCGTGCTGCCCCTCGTTGAAAGCGTCGAGATCCTCCATGTGTTTTCTTATTCGCTTTCTGACGACCCGCTCGATTATCTTTGTTTAAGTGCGAAGTTAGCACTACGGGCCGATAATTTTTGGCCAGTCCTTTGCTACCCCCTTCGTGGATAGGTTTCACTACCCCTTCCTTCAGGGATGTGGGAACTGTACCGGTAGCTAGGGACTTAGCAGCGATTAGTTGCAGTGGTAGCGCCAGTTCAGCTTTGCAGGTTTTTAGAAGCTAAGCACTGAACCCGTCTGGACCTGTGCTGAGTCGGCTGCTATGTCGTCAATGGCTTGAATTATTTAATTAATTTCTGGGATTATGTCGGTCAGTATTGGTGAGGGAGAGGGCTCTTGCATTGTGAAGAAAGCTGCTGGGTCATCCACAGTTTTGTGGGGGTTAGGAAGACTGAAGACACTTTCATACTTGTAAATAACTGTAGCCTAATGGCTCTTATAGTGTATTATACCTAAAGGAATAATGTACACACTGTTCAGCGATGGATATTAGGCCTATCGCTTGCACCTCGCATTATTAATTTGTTTAGTACTTACGAGTTTTCATTGAACATGTAGGCTACCATAAATATTTTTAAATGCATATACGATGTATTGTGTTCTTACTAAGTGACTTTACAATATTATTTGAGGACTTAACATATACATGAAAATATCGTGAAAGTTGGTGAACATGTCAAGACAGACAGTACTAGGCTGTGCACATTTGTTTTTCATTATACATTTACAGTTCCATATCTTTCAAAGTACAGTATGGTGGTGACCATTATGAGTAACTAACAATTTTCCGTGCTTGAATGATTAACCTCTGAAGTGCGCATGGGGGTAATTGGAAACGTCCCCCTGTGCTGACGTATTTGAGGTGTTTCCGTCACTAAAATATTCATTGTGCCATTAATAGCATTAATATTTATCCATATGCGCCTATTATGGGTTGATTATAAAGGTATTAACCTGAAACAACAATAAAACGAGTGAAAACAGCGTTTGGATGGTCAAAATCGGAGATATAGCCCGCGAGTTGTATAATGTATGGGTGAGGCAATCTGCTTTCCCGCCAATTTCCCCCAAGGCCACTGAGACACAGTCGATCGATACTCTCTCTCTCTCTCTTTGCACTCGCTTGCTATCAGTGATGACCACACCCTCCAATCGGATTTCTAATGTTAGCACGAAAATATACCTCAGAATAAGGGAATAACAGGGAAAATAGGTGATAACTGAAGGAGAGGAGGAAAGTGGGGAAGGAGGGGAGGTAGAGGACTGAGATTTTGCATGGCCCAGGGGCCAAAAAAAAAAAAAAAAATAAAAAAAAAAAAAATATAAAAAAATATTTTTTTTTCGATGTCAAAAGTTGATTTTTATTTTCTCTGACTCTTAAGAGTCTTCCCGCAGTGCGCCGGGGGAACTCTTAAGAGTCTCCCCGCAGCTCCCGGGTTAATAGTATTGTACAGATTACATTAAATGTCGAAGATATGGCTCATAGTAAGTTATTTTGCGAAAACTGGCGGCGTGATGGTAGGCTACTTTTGTACTGTAGGCTACCAGTCTTTATTAATTTTATTTCTGCATTGCATACGTAATGTTTGTTAAAAGTTTATTCCTTACACATTTCAATATACACAATTCCACAGCCACCACTTCGATAATGTTGCTATCTGTCATACAAATCAATCACTAGAATATCTTTAAAAGTGACACAACTTGCAGGTTACAGTATATTTGTTTATGTTTCACGTATATCGTAAAGGTTGTCCTAAAGGTTGTCCTACACCAGTTCGGTTTTTTTTTTGTAGATGTTTAGGTGACAATCACCATGGTCGATCTGGGGATCCGCCGCTATTAAGCTCGTCTCTGAATCTTACGATTCTATACAGGACTGTCCAAGTGTCCATGCCATAATTTTGTATCGGCACTAGCTCAGAGAAGTGTTGACAAGGGAGAAGGGGTGTTGGAGAGAGAGGAAGGTGTTGGAGTGGCTTTGTTAGGTGTTATAAGAACATAAGAACATAAGAAAATGGGAGTCTGCAGAAAGCCGATTGGCCTAAGCAAGGCAGATCCCTGTCCCACACAACCCCAATTCAATTACAAAGCCCAATTATAGGCTCAACACTCTAATACCCTGAGGATCATCTTACCAAAACGGTTAGAGATTAACGCAGGATTATGGGGGTCTGCAGAGCGCTGATTGGCCCAACCCGGCTGATCCCCCTTCACACCCAACCCTTCTCGTCCATATGCTTATCCAATTTTATCTTAAAGCTCCCTACCGTTTTAGATTCCACTATAGCACTTGGTAGTCCATTCCACCCATCTACAACCTGTTACCAAACCAATATTTGCCTATATCTTTTCTGAAACGAAATTTATCTAATTTGAAACCATTGGTACGAGTTCTTTCGCTATCACTGAGCTTTAGTATATTTGTCATGTCCCCTTTGTTAATCCCACTAACCCACTTGAACACCTCTATCATATCCCCTCTAACTCTGCGTCTCTCTAACGAATGTAAACCTAATTTCTTCAACCTTTCTTCATACGGAAGATTTCTAATATTATGGATCATTTTTGTCATTCTACGCTGTACTCTCTCCAATGAATCTATGTCCATTCTGTAATAAGGATACCAAAATTGGACAGCATAATCTATATGGGGTTTCACTAATGACAAGTAAAGTTTTAAGATAACATCAGCAGTTCTGTTACTCACACTCCTAGAGATTAACCCGAGAATCCTGTTTGCCTTATTACGAACGCTTATACTGTACACGGTTTTCTAGGCTTCAAATCATTGCTAACAAACACACCTAGATCTCTCTCGCAGTCTGAATTTTCTAATTCTAAATTAGCTAGTTTATATTTAACATTTGTTTGCATCTTCCCTATCTTTAATACCTTGCATTTGTCAATGTTAAACTTCATCTGCCAATTTACTGACCATTCATGTAAGGTATCTAGATCCCTTTGGAGGCACTCTATATCGCTATCTGAATCAATTCTATCTATCTATCTATCTATATGCTCAGGCCCAATCCCCATTTTGGGGGTAGCCGACTCAAGACAGAGCAAGAACAGGGAAAACACAAAAACAACATAAAACAAAAAATAAACACAGATAAAAAACACAAACTGTCACACATCCAGGTCACCCAGGAGAAGACCCAGAGACCAGGGTTACCAAGGTCGCTCCAGCACTCCCCCGGCCCCTGACCACCCGGAGAGGTTCCGATCTCGGCAGGCAGACATGCAGCGGAGCCAAAGCCACAAGCCCTCCCACCACACTTCCAGGCACACCCTTCATATTAATCGTCTCCCCGGGCCAGGCGCCTGATGGACTATTATCTAGTCCAACTTGCGCCCGACCCCTTACTCCAAATGACCACGTGTTCACTCAACTATTCACAAGCATTCTCCATTCACTCCTGTCCACCACCACTTCCCCTGCCTGAATCAATTGATCTCCCCATTTTAGTATCGTCTGCGAATTTACTTATCCTACTAGTTATACCTAAATCTAGGTCATTTATGTATATAAGAAACAACAGGGGACCTAATACCGATCCCTGGAGGACACCACTTTTGACTGCTCCCCACTCTGACTTGGTACCATTTATGCTGACTCTCCCCCCTGATACTACTCTCCTTGCCGCGGTTGGGGGGCTTCGGGGCCGGCGACTGGGGCTTGATTGGGGATGGTTGTGGTTATTTCCCTCCCTCTCTCCCCTCGAGCTTTCGTCCTCAGCTTGACTAATTTTGAGTAGTTTTTCATTCTTCATTCTATGTTTTTCCCTTTCTATTCTTATTCTGTCCCATTCGGCTGTCCTCGGACGGCCTATATCTCGTGTCTCCCTGGCCTGGCTAGGTAGCAGACTCCTGACCTGATTTGTCTCTTCGGTTGCTGATGTGACCGGACTGACTTGATTCCCTTCGGTAATTCATTTTTTGCTTCTCAATGTGATTTTTTCTACCTTCGAGCTGATCTCTCATTCTTCGCCCTGATCACTTCTTGGTTGGTGTTGCGGTGTAGCAGTTCTTGCCTCATCCTTCGGCCCTGCCCTATAAGAGCTCTGATGTGGAGCTCATGTGGTCCGGCTGAACTGGTGAAATGGCGAGAAATGTCTGCGTGACTTCACCTTCCTCGATTTGTTCCCCTACTGCCCTTCCCTCTCTATCTTGACTCGTTTAGTTATATATCTTGATCGAATCCTTCGGGCCAGCCAGCCCTATGAGAGTTCTTTTGTAGAGCTCAGTGGTCTGGTTAAACTATTATTTAAAAAAAATATATATATATGCCGACTCTCTGTTTCCTACCAATTAGCCATGACCTAATCCATCCCAACAACGATCCTCCTATTCCATGTGCCTCAACCTTTCTCATCAATCTCTCATGAGAGAAATCTAAATAAATAATATCATATGACTTGTCACTATCTACTGCTTCATATACCTCTGAGAAAAGGCTAAGCAAATTAGTAAGGCAAGAACGTCCCTGAGTGAATCCATGCTGAGAAGAATTTATTAAGTTAAATTTTTCTAAGTGGCTTCTAATTTTCCTAGCAATAATAGACTCTAGCAACTTTCCTATGATTGATGTGAGACTAATGGGACGGTAATTGGATGCTATCGATTTATCACCTTTTTTGAAGATCGGAACTACATTTGCAAGCTTCCAAGCTTCTGGAACTAAACCTGTTTCTAATGACTTGTTAAATAAAAATGCTGATGGGCTACTTAACTCATCTCTGCATTCTTTTAATACTCTAGCATATACCTCGCCAGGACCAGGCGATTTTTGAGGTTTCAGTCTGTCAATTTCCTTAAGCACATCATTTCTACTTATACTAACTGTACTTAACATATTTTCTATACTATCACTATATACCATATTGACTTCTGGAATCTGTGCCAAATTTTCATTAGTGAAAACTGAAAGAAACTGACTATTTAATGTGCTGCACATTTCTAAATAATTTTCTGTTATTTCTCCTATTGAAGTTTTTAGGGGGCCTATTACATCTCTAACTTTAGATTTATATAGTTGGTAAAAAGCTTTATGGTTATTTTTTGAGTCACTGGCTATCCTTATTTCATAATTTCTGTTTGTTTTCCTGATTTCTTTTTTGACCTGTCTTGATAGAGTCATAGTATATATGTAGATGATTTTCGCCTTTCTTTATTTTTCTATATATTCCTTTCTTTTTTCCTATAAGATCTATTAGCTTATTAGTCATCCATTTTGGTTGGTTCTGCGTCGATCTAAATCTTCTTTTAGGGATATATTTATTTTGAGCATTGTGTACAAAGGAGTACAAAGGAAATCAAGCAACAACAGATCTAGTGACCCTTCTAGGTTGCTTGTCCTCCAAAACACTGAGGATCAAGTGTCCAAACAGTGGTTTAGAGTGGGTAAGGGAACATTGGAAAGGGAACTACTGCCCTGCCACTAACGTGGCAGGACTAGGAAGTTAGTAGGGGACATATGGGTTAGTAACTGAGGGGAGGATAAAGTTATTCATTTACAAACGCAGTCAGTCGCGGGTTTGATGCGAGATATTTGTCTAGGCGGAATTTAAATGAATCAACGGTGCTGCAGTCTATAACGTCTCGGGGAAGCCCATTCCACAAGTTGACAACTCGATTGAAGAAGAAATTCTTAGATTCGTGCGAGTTAAAAGATTTACCAATAATTTTGCAACCGTTTCCCCGCGTGTAATTAGATTGGTCGATAGTGAAGTACTTACTACAGTTCATATTGTCGATGCCTTTGATGATTTGAACACTTGAATTAAGTCGCCTCTTAATCTGCGCTGGGTTAAAGGAAATAGATTTAATTCTCTAAGACGCTCTTCGTATGGTTTGTTCTTTAGGCTAGGTATCATTTTGGTAACTCTACGTTGAACTCGTTCTAGCTTGTTTATATCTTTTTGGTAATAAGGGCACCAGGATTGAACGCAGTATTCCAGAAGAGGGCGGACTAAGGAATTGTAAAGGGTTAGGATAACTTCTTTGGATTTATGCTCAAATGACCTGCCTATAAAGCCAATTATTTTGTTTGCCTTCTTAACAACTTCTGAACATTGTTGACTCGGTTTTAGGTTACTCGATATTGTTACTCCCAGATCAGTTTCTCTGTTTACATTCTTAAGCTGAGTGCCATTCATCGAATAGTTTGCTTTCTCATTTAGGTATCCGACATGTAGTACTTTACATTTATCCGCATTGAAACTCATTTGCCAAATTTGGGCCCAACATGACAATTTATCTAGATTGTGTTGCATATCGTCAACTTGTTCTTTTGAGAGTACGCTATTTGCAATTTTTGTATCGTCAGCAAATTTTGAGATTGTGCAGGTGAGACCCTCATCTATGTCGTTGATGTAAATTAGAAAGAGAATTGGTCCTAGTACCGATCCCTGGGGTACCCCGCTACTTACATTGGTCCATTTAGATGCCTTACCGTTTATGACTACCCTTTGCTTTCTGTTGCTGAGCCAATTTTCTATCCATTTCAACACACCGTCTTGTATTCCATGCGCTTTTAGTTTTAGCAGTAAACGTTTGTGGGGAACTTTGTCAAAGGCCTTTTGAAAATCAAGGTATATAATATCTACAGCTTTACTCTCATCGTAGAGGTTGAGGATATCGTGGAAGAAGTCTAAGAGGTTTGTTAAACAGGAACGTTTTTTACGAAAGCCGTGTTGAGTATCTTTAAGTATGTTATTTTCCTCCAAGTGATTTACGAGTCTGTCTCGTATGACCGTTTCTAGCATTTTACATACAACTGAGGTTAAGCTAATTGGACGATAGTTACTGGGTAGGGATTTGCTGCCTTTTTTGAATATCGGTGTTACGTTGGCTAGCTTCCACTGATCAGGCATAGTTCCAGACTGCAAGGATTTATTGAATAGTAATGTCAGTGGTTTGGAGAGCTCATTCTTAGCTTCCTTTAGAACTCTAGGCGAGATTGTATCAGGTCCTGGCGTTTTATTTACCTTGAGTTTATCTAAACAATTCAATACTTCTCTCTCTGTAACGGTGATATTGCTTAGAACATCTGAATTATCAATCTGAATCGGCGATGGTGTAGGGATATCACTGAGGTCTTCTGTTGTAAAAACTGATGCAAAGAAGGTATTGAGGGCATTACTCATTTGTACTTCGTCTTTGGTGTATTCTCCTTTTTCATCGACTAACAGTCCAATTGTGGAGTGAAGCAATAAACTGGTTATATGTAGGTGGCAAGTTTAACTCTGGCATATCCTGACTTAATTGCTTAACAATAGGGTCCACCCTTAAGTCTCTTCTTAGCCCACCATAATCGGCTTTTCTGAAATCTGGGATAAGTGTCGTATTCTCTTTAGCTGAATTGTACCCTGTCCATTGTATATTAAAATAAATAGATTTATGATCGCTATTTCCTAGGTGGTCACCAATCTCTACATCATTTATCATATGTTCATTGTTACTGAAAACTAAATCAAGAATATTAATACCTCTAGTCGGCGTATCTATGAAATGAAATAAAAAACTATCTTGTACTACCTCAATAAACTCTAATGAATCGGAGTCGCCTATTTGGTGCTGCCAATCAATGTTCGGAAAATTAAAATCCCCCATAATGCACACATTGCTAAACCTTGATGCTATTTTAATTTCCTCCCATAACGATGTTCCGCCATTTCTACTCATATTAGGCGGTCTATATATAACTCCAATAACTATGGTCTCACTACCTTCGTTAACCTCTACCCAAACACTTTCATTATCATTATTTAGTCTAATACCTGATTTAATACAGCTTTTTAATGTACTCCTGACAAACACTGGTATACCCCCGCCCTCCTACTTGTTCGGTCATATTTAAACAAACTATATCCTGGAATATCAAATTCTGCTAAAAAATGCCTAGATTCTGTATTAATCCACGTTTATGTCAAGACTCGGTACCTCACAGACAAGTTTGAGTAGCTTCACACTCTGACATATGCCTATTCAAACCGTTCAACCATTGACACACAGGCTCAGAATAATTTAACATTGTTTTTATACATAATATTCAGTCTGGCGGCCTGTTAACTGAGAGTGTACCGTGATGGCCTGGGGTGGTATTGTCCGATATAGGCTAGCCTACGTAATATGATTCTGTTGATAGGTAATGACTTTAGTGTTGCTTTACTTACTTACTTACTTACTTACTTACTTTTGATGTGTTCGCCACTCTTCTAGCGGCACCAAGGAGCGTGGCGCCCCTCGTTATGGGTGGTGATTTTGGTGTAGTAGACTGTTTGAAGCGACAGCTCGCTCCCTCGCGAGGATGGGCTCGCCTGGCACTTTTTGCAGTTCGACATCGAGGGCTCTCTTGAAGTTGTCTAACGAGATGTCCCTCATGTCTCTTACTCGCCGTGGGAGTTTGTTGAAGAGACGTGGGCCTCTGTGTGATAACCAACCCTCTCGCAGAGAGCCCATAGCACCCCTGTTATTCATCCGGGGGATTTCGCATTCCCAGCCTCTCCTATCACTGAATTTCATGACGATCGGAGTATGTAGGTTTGGTACTAAACCCTCTGCGATTTTCCACGTGTATATTATTAGGTAATGTTCTCTTCTACGTTCCAGTGAGTACAGATTCAGTGCTCTTAAACGCTCCCAATAGTGTAGATGTTTTATCGAACTTATATGCGAAGTGAAATTTCTTTGTACACTCTCTAAGTCATTTATTTCACCTGCTTTGTATGGGGATGTTAATATGCTACAGTATTCAAGCCGCGGTAGCACTAGAGATTTGAAGAGCGTTATCATAGGTAATTCACCGCGTGTTTTAAATGTACGTAGAATCCAACCCGTTAGACGTTTCGCAGCCGCAACTTTGACCTGGTTATGTACTTTGAAACCCATATTTTCAGACATTAATACCCCAAGGTCTTTCACACTGTCTTTCCATTCTATTATGTGGTTAGATTCTGTTAAGTAATTTGTAATTTCTTTAACGCCATTATTATCTCCGTACCGTATTAATTGGAATTTTTCTTCATTGAATTGCATGTTGTTTTCCCTGGTCCACTGGAACACTACATTCATGTCTTCCTGCAGTCGGCCCGTGTCCTCTTGTGTGTTTACTATCTTGCTTAATCTTGTGTCATCAGCAAAAGACGACACCGTACTGTGTCTAGTGTTGGTATCTATGTCGCAAATTAGTATGAGGAACAGAAGGGGCGCTAGCACTGTTCCTTGAGGCACTGAGCTTTTGACATCCGAAGGCTCAGATGTTATTTGGTTTACTGCTACTGATTGTTTTCGGTTTATTAGGAAATTGTATATCCACCTTCCGATTTTCCCCGTTATACCTTTTGCTTTGAGTTTGTGGGCTATTATACCATGGTCACATTTATCAAATGCCTTAGCAAAATCGGTGTAAATGACATCCACGTTTTTCTTTTCTTCTAGCGCTTTAAGAATTTTGTCATAGTGTTCCAAAAGTTGTGAGAGACATGATCTTCCCGCTCTGAATCCATGTTGACCGGTGTTGTGTAGTTCATTTGCCTCCATGAATGTTGAGATTTTGCTTCGCAGGACTCGCTCGAAAACTTTAATGATGTGGGAGGTTAGAGCTACCGGGCGGTAATTTTTTGGTAGTACTTTACTCCCTCCTTTATGCAGTGGGGCAATTATTGCGTTTTTCAAGCTATCTGGTATTTCACCAGTGTCTAGACTCCTTCTCCACATTATAGCCAGGGGTTTTGAGAGGTTTTCCTTACATTTCTTCATTAGGATCGAGTTCCATGAGTCCGGGCCTGGTGCCGAGTGGGATGGCATGTTGGAAATGGCCTCTTCTATGTCTTTTGGACCAAAATCAATATCCAGCATCTGGGGGGTTTCCGTGGGGGAGGTGTCCATGAAAAATACATTTTGGTCTCTGATGACTTGTTTCATGAGGCTCACTTTCATATAGTAGCCTATTATATAAATGAAGCAATTATAATGGCGATGCCAACTGTAATATTATATACACATAGGAAGAAAGATGGACGTCTTAATTGAGAATGTTGCAGTGTAGGCATAACATAGCCTATTTGTGGCAGCATTCTATAGGTCGGGTGGGCATGATGTAAAATATTTATGTTTAATCAAGAATTAATAACTGCTGTTCATCTCTATACTCATTCAATAGGCCTACTATTAATCATGAAGTAGGCCAGTTAGTGTGGAAATAGGACAAACGCAATCAATTACACCTTCATTGCTCGCTCTGCTAGGTCGACCTAGCAACCTCTTTTGGCTGCTCGCTTTGCTAGCCTAGCAGAGCGAGCAGAGTGAGGAAGCAATGTCGTTCCGCTAGCCTAGCAAAGCGCTCGCACGAAGCAATTTTTTGCTCGCTGTCAACAGAACGCGTTGCAGCTATATTTGTCATCCAATATTTTTTTTTTAGGTTAGGCTAATGTCCTTTCAAAGGGGTATAGGATAGTAAACACTAGGATATACCCGGTCAGAGGTAGGGGATACGCCCGATAACACAACTCGTGCAGAGTTAACTTCAAGGCAAGGTTTTCGTCTCTGAAAAATTGAACCTCTCTCTCCACATCTCCATCCTGTCTTGCAAGGCAAGACAAAGCTGGAGAATATGGCAAAAGGTAGCGCTCTTGTTAATTAACACCAGCCATTTCACTAAGTCACCACACTAAAGCCGGTATCACACGAGCGCTTTTGCCCTCAACATTTATCCTCAACACTGGTCTAGCAGCTTATGAGGTCAACATTTGCAATATTTATGCTACCTAAATTCATCCATCATCAGTCTAGTTTCCGATACCAGTGTAAAATAATCCAGAAATGTTGCCAGAAATGTTTTGACCATCGAATGTTGACTATAAAATCTCTCGTGTGATACCAGCTTTACTTATCACACATTTAAGATAGGCAGCGACAGCTTTTCTACCCTTGCTTGTGTTTACTGTATTATATATACGATTTTATGTGTTCCATGTGGTCAAACGGGTTAAGTGAGATAGTTCGAAGTCTGTTCATTGCTGGAGGGCCTTTGTAAACTGAATAAAATCCTCAAATCTAGCTACATTTAGACGATTTTATGAAGCCTAAGAAGGATCTTTAGTAGTAAGAAGGGTTAAGTGAGATAGTTTGAAGCCTGTGAATTGCTGGAGGCCCTTTTTAAGCTGAATAAAATCGTCTAATCTAGCTATATTTAGACGATTTTGTGAAGTTTAAGAAGGATCTGTGGTAGTAGTAAAAAGGGTTCAGTGAGATAGTTCGAAGCCTGTTAATTGCTGGAGGTCCTTTGTAAACTGAATAAAATCGTCTAATAGTAGCCAGCATACAATTATAGTTAGACGATTTTATGCAGCTTAAGAATGATCTGTAGTAGTAAATTTGGGTTAAGTGGGATAGTTCGAAGCCTGTTCATTGCTAGAGACCCCTTTTAAACCTCATCAAATCGTCTAAACATAGCTAGATTAGACGATTTTATTCAGTTTACAAAGGGCCTCCAGTAATGAAAAGGCTTGGAACTATCTCGCTTAACCCTTTTTACTACCACAGATCCTTCTTAAACCGCATGAAATCGTCTAAATATATAGCTAGATGCTTTTCACTACCACAGATCCTTCTTAAACCGTAAAAAATCGTCTAAACATAGCTAGATTAGACGATTTTATTCAGTTTACAAAGGGCCTCCAGCAATTAAAAGGCTTTGAACTATCTCACTTTTACTATCACAGATCCTTCTTAAATTAAACCGCACAAAATCGTCTAAATATAGCTAGACAAAAAGTTAAAAAGACTGCCGGTACAGGGGTTAAATTAATATTAACACAACTATAGCTTTCTGACGGCCATACAACCTTCCTAAGCTGCATAAAAGTATCTAACCATTACTGAAATTAAATATTTCGCTAATTCATGGCCTAATAATCTTATATAACCATATATAGGCTAATCTTACATAACCTTGTCTTGATAGCTTAACTCCTGTACGATCGCGCTAATTTGTTATGTCTCAGCTGGCATTACGTTTGGCTTGCTCTGTGCTGTATTAATGTCTGTCAGATGTTGAAAAGGGTGGGTAAGTGTAGGAACATGTTTGTATATCTCACTCCATATGAAGAAATGAAGCTTAGATATTGTTGATACCGATTATTGATCAAAACATAGGCCTACTTGGTGCGGAAACATCACTTATTAGCGCGACTGTACCGGTGACTTCTCAATTAATTCTAGCCATATTTAGAAGATTTTGTGCAGTTTAAGAAGGATCTGTGGTAGTAAGAATGGTTAAATGCGATAGTTCAAAGCCTGTTAATTACCTTTTTAAACTGAATATAATCGTGCAATAGGGTCCATAATAATGTGAAAGGGCCGTCACCGGTACAGTACAGAAGGGGTTAATGATTAGTGCGCTGAATTTTGGTGTGAGTATCCTAGGTTCGAATCCATGGAGTACCACATGTATTAATTAATGTGATTGCTCTCATTAACCCGTACTGTACCGGCGACGTCGTTTAAATTTTATTGTGGCGACTACTAGTTATTTTTTCTCAGTATAGGAAGGATCTCTAGCAATTATAAGGCTTCGAACTATCTCAGTCGACCCTTTTAACTACCACAGATATTTCCTAAGGTGCAGATAATCGTCTAATTATAGCTAGACCCAAAATATAGCAGACGTCACTGGTACAGAAAGTCTTAATTAGGTAGCCTATATTCTAAGTTAATTGGTGGGGTGGTGATGATATGAGGAGAAGGGGGTCCAGAAAAGCGAGTATTAAAGGGACAGGAGGGACTGAGTACTTGGGGGGGGGGGGGAGGAGGAGGAACAGAACAACGAAAGAATGCCCATATAAGGCAACGGGAGACAGAAAGAGGAGGAGGAGGGATTGGGGGAAGGTAAGGGTAGGGGGGGGGGCGACTGAACAAAGAGAGTATCCTGTCGGGGAGGGGGTCACGGGGTTGGGGATATCAGGGGTCGCAGTTAGAAGGGGAGGGGATGGTGGGGTGGGTTGATTTAAACAAGCACGCGCTAAATCGAGTATCCTGGTGGAGGCGGAAAGTGGCTTGACCAATGAGAGAGCGCCACGTCATCACCCATCAACCAATCAGGAGCTCACTGCCTCATCTACAAGGACTGGCCAGGTGAAGTGAATCTTTTCTACCTGGACTCCATAACGACGTGACGTAAGTGTTTTCGTTCCCGATAAGGGTATATTGTATGATTTTTATACTCGAGGGACTTCTTATCTTTTTATTATCGGTATTCTGTATTTACAGTGTGCTTGGTTAATCCAGGATCATAATAGCCCGTGAAATGTTCTCTTATGTGTCCGCGAGTTTATTTCATTATTTTGTACTCCAGGGACATCATTTTCACCTGTTGTGCCTGTGCCATATTTAGCGCGCTATATCTTCACCATCCCAGCACCTGTCATTCATCAACGTGCTCAATTAACCAGCTAAGTCGATCTATATTCACTAGTCATTTAAAATAGATATCATACAGCTTGTGAATTAACATAAATAAAGGTCAGACGATACGAGGCTTCTCCTTAGGGCCTAGGCTAATAATGAAACTCTTTAGAGTCTTTACTGTCTTCAGAAAACAAAAATGGAATGTGCCTGGGTAAATATATAGAAATATACCAATATCCACTATACGATCGAATATCCACTATACGGTCGAAAGTCTTGACACTCTGAAGTCTTATTTTAAATAAACTTGCAATGTTTAACTATTTTGGTTTAATAATCCAAAATAACATCCCTAAGTCCTATTTTAACGTAGGCTATGTGTCCGCGGTTTTGATAGGTTTATGGAATTATTTGTTTAATCTTGGTACTTTTAATCTCTATTCCTGACGTTATTCTGTACTTATGGTGTGCTGGCTTAATAATCCTAAACGATAATCGCCTCTTTAAGTCCTATTCTTACGTATGTGTCCGCGATATTGATAGGGTTATTTAATTATTTCATACTCTAGGGATGTTTAACCCGGGAGCTGCGGGGAGACTCTTAAGAGTTCCCCCGGCGCACTGCGGGAAGACTCTTAAGAGTCAGAGAAAATAAAAATCAACTTTTGACATCGAAAAAAAAATATTTTTTTATATTTTTTTTTTTTATATTTTTGGCCCCTGGGCCATGCAAAATCTCAGTCCTCTACCTCCCCTCCTTCCCCACTTTCCTCCTCTCCTTCAGTTATCACCTATTTTCCCTGTTATTCCCTTATTCTGAGGTATATTTTCGTGCTAACATTAGAAATCCGATTGGAGGGTGTGTCATCACTGATAGCAAGCGAGTGCAAGAGAGAGAGAGAGAGTATCGATCGACTGCGTCTCAGTGGCCTTGGGGGAAATTGGCGGGAAAGCAGATTGCCTCACCCATACATTATACAACTCGCGGGCTATATCTCCGATTTTGACCATCCAAACGCTGTTTTCACTCGTTTTATTGTTGTTTCAGGTTAATACCTTTATAATCAACCCATAATAGGCGCATATGGATAAATATTAATGCTATTAATGGCACAATGAATATTTTAGTGACGGAAACACCTCAAATACGTCAGCACAGGGGGACGTTTCCAATTACCCCCATGCGCACTTCAGAGGTTAAAGGGGCCTCTATTCTTGATTTACGGTGTGCTGGCTTGATAATCCAAACTAATATCCTCTTTTAAAAGTCCGATTTTAACGTATGTGTCCGCGATTTTCATAGGGTTATTTAATGTTATACTCTGGACTTTTTAATCCTCCGCTGAAGGCCTATTTTAATATGTGCGCGTTCTTTATATGGTTAATTTATACTAGAGGGAATATTTTTTCGGAAAGCGGATGTTCCTGAAGTTCTCGACTTGCGGTGTGCTGGCTTAAATAATAATGTAAGTTTGATCACCTGAAGTGATATTTTTATAAACTTATTATTGCAACTATCCGATTTTGTTAGCAGGTAATTAGTTCTTGAATAGGTATAAAGTACTATTTGACATTTTAATTAATGTAATCTGGCTCAAAAATTATTGCGCAAGTCGAAGCGTCATTTGTTTACCGGGCGTTCGACTTCGACCAGCCCAGCCGCTGAGCCGCCATCGCCTCCACCTGTAGAGCAAGATTTATCGCCTTCCATCTTAATTATCCTAGCACCTGTCATTAATCAACATGCTCCATTAATCAGCTAAGTCCATCTATATTCACTAGTGGCCATTCAAATTTATAACTATTTATTTATATGAACCCGTGAATTTACATATGGCGAGACGGTACATTAGTTTCTCCGTAGGCTAACTATGGCCGCCGCCATCACCTCCACCTGTTGTGCCATATCTTTACCATCCTAGCACCTGTCTTTCATCAACATGCTCCATTAACTAGTTAAGTGTATCTATATTCACTGGTGGCCATTACAATATAATAACTATTATAAAAGCCTGTGAATTAACATGAGAGACGGTAAAACATGTCTACCTTAGCCCCGAACACCTATCAATAACATTCACCTGTCCTTTCATTCATCAATATGCTTCACTAACCAGCTAAGTCTATAATTATATTCACTGGTGGCCATTAAATTATATGTAGAGTTGTAGACTATTATAGCCTAGAGCCCGTTAAGTAACATAAAAAAGGCCAGATGGTACGAGGTTTCTCCTTAATAGGCTATAGGCTAGGCCTAGTACTGCCTAGCCCCTTTTTTTTTTTTTTTTTTTTTTTTTTTTTTTTTTTTTTTTTTTTTTTATAATTGTTGCCCAAACCGGTATAGTTATTGGCTAGGCCTAGTTAGGCCTAATTTCATTGATTTTTTTATTTATTGAATTTCATTGTTTTATCCTATAGGCTAGCCGAGCCTATGTATTTTATGTCCAGTGTTACCCGACCTCCAGAGCCATAAATACTTTCAATAGGCCTAGTATATATATACATTTTTTGTTATACAAAGTTAATCTAGCCTAGCCTACTTCAGTGTTGGAGATGCGTAGACCATCGCGAATGGCTTGGACTATTATATAGGCTATGTAGGGGTAAAACGCTGATGAAAGTACCGTCGGTCAATAAAAATACAGATTTTCATTTGCACATTAGGCTAGGATACGCATAGGCTAGGCCCTAGCCTATAAAAACTTTCTGAATATAACTTTCATTGGTAGGCCTATTCATAAAGAGCGCACACTAAGCTATTCATAAGTCACTTAAAACACTAAAATCGGCTTACGGTAGCTATGTAGTAACATGTGAACCTTCGTGAAAGTGGCGCAAAACGGCGAATTTATTGGTGGATGGTGGAAAGTTCTGGGTTTACCGGATGTTGGTACCACCTATAACATTGGTATTTTAATTCATATCTTTCTTATACCCCCTACATATGATTCAGAAAGCCTTCAGCTTTGCATATATAAGAACATAAGAACATAAGAAAATGGGAGTCTGCAGAAAGCCGATTGGCCTAAGCAAGGCAGATCCCTGTCCCACACAACCCCAATTCATTACAAAGCCCAATTATAGGCTTCACACTCTAATACCCTGAGGATCATCTTACCAAAACGGTTAGAGATTAACGCAGGATTATGGAGGTCTGCAGAGCGCTGATTGGCCCAACCCGGCTGATCCCCCTTCACCAGGGTGCCAAAACAGAAATTATCCAGTTCTGGATCATTCTTCTAAGCTTACAAGGATCAACTTTGTGCGGCGTCTGCGGGGGGCACAGCCCCCCGCTTCATAACAGGGGGTCCGGGGGGCGTAGCCCCCCGGCCGCCGGAGAAATTTTGAGATGTGAAGGTAAATATATGCACAATACATGCTCAAAATTTATTAAAAGGAATGAATAATATTGTAAGTAAAAGGGATGTTATGTATGTTTACTGGTGTTTAATCAGGATACTAGGGGAGCTGGCTGCCTGTACTTCAGTCTCAAAGAGATGCACTTCAGGTCCACTAATATAGGCATTGAAAACAGGTTTTTAAATTATTCTTAGCAGTCCCTGTTTTAGTTTTGTAACTTTTGTCCAATAAAGATTTCATGTATATTTGTTGTTGCATTCCAAGAACTATTACATACTTAATTTATATCCTTTCATATGATACATGAGTTACTATAGAGTACTGGTTAAAATACATACCGGTACCAAGTTTCAAGAATAAACTTTGATTAGAACATTTGTTTGTCTATTATTTTCCCTGGGCCGAGTAAAAAATACCGGGGTAGGCTATTCCCATCTCGGGTTAAGTACAATCAGTAGGAACGTAGAAACTTACTTTAATTTTCACAACTTTAAAAGACTCAAGATTCTGCGAGGCTAATTCCGAAAATATTCAATCAAGTCTCCGTTACCCCCATGAAGTCAGGTTATAGTAATGACAAGACATACCAATAATATATGTTAGTTAGCGGGTGTGTGGACTGTGGGGATAGTGGCAGCCCCCACTTTGGACACTAAGACTAAGTAAAGTTAGGTTAGGGTAAGGTAATGCAAATTATCTACTCATAACATGATAAACAATTGAACAATAAACTACTGTACTATATTCCTTGAAGAAATAAAAACAAACAATTGTACATAAGGCTGCGGAAAGATTCTTTAGTGATACCCAAGTCATGGCCGGGATTCCGGGAAATCTATAAATGCACTGTAGGCGGTAGGCCTAGCTGCTGGCTGTACACTTATTAAATTGTACCGGTAATCTGGCTAAAAAGTTACCGGTATACAAAATGAGAACATAGAGGCAGGGTGCAGATCCCACTTTGGACACTAAGTTTGGACTTTGGTTAGGGTAAGTTATTGCAAATCTTCCACTCATAATATAAACTACAATAAAATAAGATACCAGTAGATAAGATACTACTGTAGCCTATTCTGCCTATAGCCTATACCTTGAAAACAAAAACAAACGGTAAGACTGCGAAAGTATTCTTCAGTGACAGGTCTACCCCTATAATCCCACGGCATGACGGCAAACTGTTATTGTCATAGGCTATAACCTAGCCAGGGTGTCGAATGACGCTGTTTTTTTGAGTGATACAACTTTCTGTATAACGATAAAAAAAAAATAATCCTAGCCTAGTCCTAGCCTACGTATTTTTATATTATTATTTTAAAAGTTAGACATCTAAAATAGGCCTAGGCTTAGGCCTACTGTGTTCCAAAACTCAAGAGTAGCCTAGGCTAGGTTAGCCTAGCCTTACAAAAAAAAAAAAAAAAAAAAAAAAAAAACAGGAATGTTGATCTAGGCTAAGTTTAATATACACTTCCCAGGTCATTTTAACAGTTCTATTGCTTCTATATATCATATAATACACCATAGAGTAAGTTTTTAATAACTAGAAAAAAAGGTCATCTTCTAAATAATTACCATAATTGAGGACCTTCGCCATTCCCGGGTTAAGAGTGGGCTCTGAGTCTTAGCCTACCAGAACCAGATTCCCAGCTGCCTAGCTAACCTTATTTTGTACTGTCTTTAACCTCAAATCTTCCTTGATCTTCATTAGCCTATCAATACATTATACATAGCCCCACTAGTGGGGGCAGTCCTAAGATTGTTGGATAATGGGTTATCCTAAGCCTAATATGCCTAGCCTCAGCCTAGGCTACTCATTTCTGCTTCAAATTATCATTATCTAGGCTTATCTGAAAAAATAATATGCTTGGCTACTTACAAAATCGCTGTTTGGTGCTTGCTAGAAGTCAGGTTTATCCAAAGTATCACCTTGAACTTATACCTTATATATAATGAGTTCCCCAAGATTAATATGCACAATTTTAGAATGTGTAGGGCACTCGCACTTCACATGAAGTCAATGTTATATTCCAGCCCCTTAATTCACTCTATTTTTCCACAAATATATCGGTAAATAACAGCTAACACATTTCCAAGTGTTCCACAGTTGATTGGCGGCAAGCTAATTTGACGTCATCATTGGATTATTCTTGGAAACACCACAATGGAAAACACTGCTGATATTCGTTCGTTGTTTTCCATTAATCCAACCACATATATACCCCTGAAAAACCAATAATTCATCATAAAACGTACTAATTTATAGCTTACCTTATGCCTCAAGGTCTTGCGCTCTTTGTCAAACACATAAAATTTATATTCATTCACTATTTTTAAGAAATTAGAGACCCCATAAAATTAGCACATACGAAAAAAATATCGTGTATTTGTGGGAGTTTAATTAAGATCAGATTAGATCAGAAAACTAACATTCAAACTTAAATTAATATTTTACATTATTCATTTCAGTGAAATTTAGTCAATATATTAAACACATGGAGTAGTTTAGTTAATATATACATAGTTTTAGATAAATACCTATTATTATCCTTTAATCTACATATTATTGAGCATTCGAGTGCCAATAAAATTACGGTAGTTGTGTTCGTCTTGACTCAGCCTTCGGCGCAATATAACATCGGAGTGTAGGGGTACATTGGTTGTTTGTTTGTTTGTTTGTTTTAGCGGACTCTCCCATCCAGGAGTTCGTTCTATGAACGATGGCTGTTTCCTTATTGTAATATATATTTGTTATATTGGTGCTAAAGTCAGTCACCTCATCCGAACCGAACAAGTTGTGTTTTCACAGTGTAAACAAATCGCTCTCATGACTCGAGCTCTGGATTTATCCGTCTATATTTACATTAGTAGCTGCATTTGGACTTCAATACAGGTGATATATAATAGTTCTAAGATCATAGCCAATGTAGAGTACAGTGTAGAGCAAAGCAACTATCGTTTGATGAGTGTAATGTAGAAATAGAATGGCAGGTTTAGCGGGGCTCCCGGCCGCCCCGGGACAGTTACATGCTCTTAGCCTATTTCAGTATCAATATTTTTTCAATGTTAGGATCGGGATCACGAAGAAAATGGGCGAATTTTGGCACACTGCCCTTCACACCCAACCCTTCTCGTCCATATGCTTATCCAATTTTATCTTAAAGCTCCCTACAGTTTTAGATCCCACTATAGCACTTGGTAGTCCATTCCACCCGTCTACAACTCTGTTACCAAACCAATACTTGCCTATATCTTTTCTGAAACGAAATTTATCTAATTTGAAACCATTGGTACGAGTTCTTTCGCTATCACTGAGCTTTAGTACATTTGCCATGTCCCCTTTGTTAATCCCACTAACCCACTTGAACACCTCTATCATATCCCCTCTAACTCTGCGTCTCTCTAACGAATGTAAACCTAATTTCTTCAACCTTTCTTCATACGAAAGATTTCTAATATTATGGATCATTTTTGTCATTCTACGCTGTACTCTCTCCAATGAATCTATGTCCATTCTGTAATAAGGACACCAAAATTGGACAGCATAATCCATATGGGGTCTCACTAATGACAAGTAAAGTTTTAAGATAACATCAGCAGTTCTGTTACTCACACTCCTAGAGATGAACCCGAGAATCCTGTTTGCCTTATTACGAACGCTTATACACTGTTTTCTAGGCTTCAAATCATTGCTAACAAACACACCTAGATCTTTCTCGCAGTCTGAATTTTCTAATTCTAAATTAGCTAGTTTATATTTAACATTTGTTTGCATCTTCCCTATCTTTAATACCTTGCATTTGTCAATGTTAAACTTCATCTGCCAATTTACTGACCATTCATGTAAGGTATCTAGATCCCTTTGGAGGCACTCTATATCGCTATCTGAATCAATTGATCTCCCTATTTTAGTATCGTCTGCGAATTTACTTATCCTACTAGTTATACCTAAATCTAGGTCATTTATGTATATAAGAAACAACAGGGGACCTAATACCGATCCCTGGGGGACACCACTTTTGACTGCTCCCCATTCTGACTTGGTACCATTTATGCTGACTCTCTGCTTCCTACCAATTAGCCAGGACCTAATCCATCCTAACAACGCCCCACCTATTCCATGTGCCTCAACCTTTCTCATCAATCTCTCATGAGGGACTCTGTCGAAAGCTTTACTGAAATCTAAATATATAATATCATATGACTTGTCATTATCTACTGCTTCATATACCTCTGAGAAAAAACTAAGCAAATTAGTAAGGCAAGACCGTCCCTGAGTGAATCCATGCTGAGAAGAATTGATTAAGTTAAATGTTTCTAAGTGGTTTCTCATTTTCCTAGCAATAATTGACTCTAGTAGTTTTCCTATGATTGAAGTGAGACTAATGGGACGGTAATTGGATGCTATTGATTTATCACCTTTTTTGAAGATCGGAACTACATTTGCAAGCTTCCAAGCTTCTGGAACTATACCTGTTTCTAATGACTTGTTAAATAGAAATGTTAATGGATAACTTAACTCATCTCTGCATTCTTTTAATACTCTAGCATATACCTCATCAGGACCAGGCGATTTATGAGGTTTCAGTCTGTCAATTTCCTTAACCACATCATTTCTACTTATAGTAACCGTACTTAACCTATTTTCTATACTATCGCTGTATACCTTACGGACTTCTGGAAACTGTGCCAAATTTTCATTAGTGAAAACGGAAAGAAATTGACTATTTAATGTACTGCACATTTCTAAATCACTTTCTGTCAATTTTCCTATCGAAGTTTTAAGGGGACCAATTACATCTCTAACCTTGGATTTATATAGTTGGTAAAAAGCTTTAGGATTATTTTTTGAATCATTGGCAACCTTAACCCTCTCACCACGGAAGGGCTCTTGAACGCCCATAAAAAAGCATATAACAGGTACCCGGATGGTCTCTTGAACGCCCAGTGGTTGAAAGCCTGTGAGCTTCGTGTGCGAGGCGTCGGTCCGACGCATGTAAACAACAGCCGGCTGGACCGTCGCCCCGCATCTCCGGCCACAAGAAGGAGAGCGTCGCTTGTTCGTGTGTGCCTGTATGTTGTTGTTAAGTATCGAAAAGTGGTGTAAAGTGGCTGTTTTGGCCATAAAGTTATCTCCAATGAAATCATCATCACAGCTCAACCAGTTGACTTAGAGAGCTCTACTTAATGCCATTCTACAGGTAAATAACACAGCTACGCTTGGGGATGCGCGGGAATGCGGGAAGCAGTCTGATTAACGAATATACGGTAGCCTAGCCTAGACGTTTTCGGCCAAAACACCCGGGTTTCGAGGAATATATATATAATACATAGCCGGGGCTGGAGGGTTAATTTCATAATTTCTTTTTTCTTTACTAATATCCTTTTTTACCTGTCGTGATAGATTCTGATAGTAAGCAAGTAGGTGAATTTCGCCTTTTTTAATTTTTCTATATATTCCTCTCTTTTTTCCTAGAAGATCTAATATATGCATATTTTGCACCTAGGTCACATAATAATACTTACTTCGAATACTTACCAAAGTCGATGTTAGGCTATCAGAATTGTCTCAATATTATCCTATTTTCACCAATTTAAGCAGCTCCTCATTGTCATGCACAACGTTCAGTTATTCACGGTTGTAAATCATGTGTGGAAATGCTGATACTAAAGCTACATTCTCCATATTAGCCTGAAATAGCCTATGACGAGAAACCGAAAATCCTCCATTTTTCTTCACTGAATGAGTAAGACTGGCCTCTTAGTTCTTAATCCATTACAGTATTCTTCAATTATATATGAAAACTACATAAAGGCATGTCAATAAATAAATGTAATGCATATTTATTACACTTCACGATTTATAGCCATTATTTGCAAGGTAGGCTAATTAAAAAAAAAAACTTTAGACATCGTAGTTCGGAAAATGGCTTCAACTTGATACTTATGGTGACCATATCTTACTTTGAAATATATAGAATATAACATATAAGAGGTAGATTTATGCGATAAAGGTAGCATCAGGCCAGCCAAAACTGGTACATTTATTGACCGACCGCAAAAATCGCGTACGTTTTTATAAAAATCTGTATAGGCCTAGGCTAGGGCCTATTGCCACATGGTACTGTACATTTCATGCCTCAAGAATTCGAACACACTGAGCTAAAACCTTACCAGTCTTGTCCCGGCAAGCATTGTGAATGCAGGTGATCTAGTTTTGTGAATACAGTATGAAGAAAGTTTTAGACCTTGTCCGCACCGTGAATCTGCGAATCTTGCTCTGCTTCTCGGATATATTCACTTAATAACTTGTAGGACCTATGGAAATGATTAAATATGATATATTTTACCTTTAAAGTGACAATTGATAGGGTGTGCTTCCAGCTGTTTTGTGTAAACAAACCGATGAAGAAAAAAAGGAAGTATAATCCCCAGCTGAAGTTGGAGGTTCGCTATTATGGTAGGTGAGACCGGAGTACTTTTATCGGCGTTTTACCTAAAACTTTCAAAATAAACAAACTAGAAGAACTTGCCGTATCAAAATCGCTATGTGAAAAAAATACTGGTAAAAATTGAAGACCCCGGACAGCCTTTTTACTAGTTAATTTTATTTTTTTGTTTATTTTTCTTTGATTTACAGTGTTGTTTAATACCAAGGACCGGTAGCATTCAAGGAGACTACAGCAAGACTCTTCTTACCTCTGACCAGGTATAGGCTATCCTAGTGTTTACTAGTAACTAGCCTAACCTATCCTAGTATTTTGAGTGGTACTTGAAAAGTAGACAGAATGGATAAAAAACACCATCTGAGCTATTGATAAAGCTATCTGCGAAACTTTGTCAATAAAGTGCTCTTCCTCAGATGGTGTTTTTTATCTATCCTAGTATTATGGGTGGGGACTGTCACCCCCGCTATTTGACATGTTTGACAGATTTTTGGTGTATTTTTCTGTGAAATCAGGTTTTTTCAAGTGTCGATAACTAAATTCCTGCATGCGGACTAGCCTATAGGCTAGGCCTAATGAGAACAAATATGCAGTCTAGTGGTCCCTATTTTCCCTAATAGCCTAAATTGTTTCTAATAAGGCGGATGTAGTGTCCTTTAAGATTATCCTTAACCTAACCGTTACCGAAAACTAACAGACGGTCTAAACCCAGCTCACGTTCCGTTTGTGTGCGAGACGGTCTAAACCCAGCTCACGTTCCCTGTTTATGGGTACGCGACAGTCTAAACCCAGCTTACGTTTCCTATTTATCGGTGAACAATCAAACAGTTTCTCGTATTTCACTTAGTGAATTTGCGACGGTAATTACATGTACACCAACATAGTATCGTCCATGAAACTTCTAGAACACTGATAATTATCGATGGGGCTCGTATCCGGGTCGTCTTCAATCTTAACCAAAATACTTTAGTAAAATATTATAGGCTAAATAAGGCTAGAAAAAACAAATTGCCAACTTTCCCAACTTTGCCTAGCCTAGGGGCCGTCAAATTTCTGGAAATGTTTCACTAAAAATCGGTCTAGGCCCCTATGCCAACGCCACTGTCTTTAGTCATTAGTGTACAGTCGCGCTAATAAGTGATTTCTCGGCACCAAGTATGTTTTGATCAATAATTGGTATCTGCAATATGTAAGCTTAATTTCTTTATATAGCCTAGAGTGAAATCTACAAACTTTTTCCAACACGACCGTCGGACCGTACCCCAAATCTAATTTCAAAAAGTCGCGGGGGGGGGGGGGGGGCCTGCCCCCCTCAACCCATCCTGTATCCAATGGAAACACTCTAATGCAATGATCCTTGCTATAGGCTATAAAATTACTAAATAAATATATTTACTGAGGCCCATATCCCATTTTTGAATTTGTTTCTGGGGTCGGCAGACTCGAGACAGAGCCCGAATATGGAAAACAGAGCAATGGCACTTCATATGCAACCTGAAAATTTATTATTAATCTTAATATATTTTGTATTCGTCATTGCTTAAAAAGTATGAGGATAAAGTAATTGGGACTAGATTGAAATGAAGTCTAAAAGATATGGTTAAATTTACTTATTTTGATCTGTGTTAGTCGTGTAATGGTTTAGGTGGTTTTGTTCTGGGTGTGGTGTCCCGGGTTCGAATCCGGGGAGGACCATATGCTTTCATTAGTTTATTAACCCTCCAGACCCGGTTGGGCTCTGAGGCCTCCATAAAAAGTACACCCCGCGCTACCTGGTAGGGCTCTGAGGCTCCGGTAGCTTGAAAGCCTGTAAGCTTGGTGTGCGAGGCGTCCGTCAGACGCATGTAAACAAAAACCGACTGGACCGACGCCGCGCATCTCCGACCATAAGAAGGAGAGCGTCGCTTGTTCGTGTGTGCCTGTATGTTGTTAAGTAGCTAAAAGTAGTGCTACCGCGGCTTGAATACTGTAGCGTGTTAACATCCCCATACAAAGCAGGTAAAATAAATGACTTAGAGAGTGTACAAAGAAATTTCACTTCGCATATAAGTTCGATAAAACATCTACACTATTGGGAGCATTTAAGAGCACTGAATCTGTACTCACTGGAACATAGAAGAGAACGTTACCTAATAATATACACGTGGAAAATCGCAGAGGGTTTAGTACCAAACCTACATACTCCGATAGTCATGAAATTCAGTGATAGGAGAGGCTGGGAATGCGAAATCCCCCGGATGAATAACAGGGGTGCTATGGGCTCTCTGCGAGAGGGCTGGTTATCACACAGAGGCCCACGTCTCTTCAACAAACTCCCACGGCGAGTAAGAGACATGAGGGACATCTCGTTAGACAACTTCAAGAGAGCCCTAGATGTCGAACTGCAAAAAGTGCCAGACGAGCCCATCCTCGCAAGGGAGCGAGCTGTCGCTTCAAACCGTCTACTGCACCAAATCACCACCCATAACGAGGGGCGTCGCGCTCCTTGGTGCCGCTAGAAGAGTGGCGAACACATCAAAAGGTATCAAAAGCTAAAGGTAGTGTAAAGTGGCTGTTTTTGCCACAAAGTTATCTCCAATGAAATAGTCATCACAACTGAACCAGTTGACTTAGAGAGTTCTACTTAACGCCATTCTACAGGTACGAAACACATCTACACTTCGGGATGCGCGGGAATGCGGAAGCAGACAAAATAACAAAGATACGGTATCCTAGGCGTAGAAGTTTTTCGGCCAAAACCCCCGGGTTTTTGGAATATATATAGAATAAATACTCTGTCAAAAAAGTATCTGCACCCCTACGCTGATAATCAGGCGTGTACAGCTCGATAGGGTTGGTACATCTGCCTGCAACTATATCCGATCGTCTCCGACACACGGATATAGTTGCAGGCAGAGGTACCAAACCTATCGAGTTTTACACACCTGATGATCAGCGTAGGGGTGCAGATACTTTTTTGACAGTGTACATACATAAATCCAGAATACAATGAAAATAATAATGGCGGTGAAGGGGTTAAGTGAGGAATTTCTGTTTTGTGTATTATGTTTCATATTTTGTTTTGCTAAATACTTTGTTCCACATAGCCTACCTGTACTGTATTGACTCGGATTAGTTGTTTTTTGTCTTTATATTGTGTTGTCCCAGTTTTGGATGATATTAAATTTGGCTACTGACTAACTTTAGGAATAAAATGCAAGTTGTTACATATATTTTCTTTTCTTTTCTGGTAAAGTGTTCCCATGATGTAGTAACAATCTGTTAGCTGTTGCCGTGGTGGTATGGCTGCCTGGTCCCGGCCTCTACTGCTTTAAGAAATGTAAGTACTGTATATTCATAATCGTTTTGTTTTTGGTTGCTTAGTTTATCATAATGTATGTTCCATCAATTGCGTCTATTCAATCAACTTCCAGTTACTTAAGCAGTTGACTTGTGTTGATCCTTTTAATAAACCAGTGAAGTCGCACTTATTTCTGAAGGCTTATGATACTGCGGATCATAGTTACTATAAACATATATTTTTTGTTTAAAAAATTTAAGTTAATGGGAGCGCTCGTGAATCATCTTTGAGAATTGGCGCTCGTACAATACAGTACCAGCCTATTATTATTATTATAAATATTATTATCATTATTATTATCTACAGTTTTTGGCGTTGTTGTACTTTGTCGTGTACGGTGGCGCTAATAAGTCATGTCCCAGCTGTCATTACGTGTGGCTCGCTTTGTGCTGTATTAATGTCGGTCAGATGTTGTTGTTGTTCCCCAGGCTGCCTGGCCGAACAGCCCCAAGGTCCCGAGCAAGGCCAAGGCCATAGAGCGTCCCCACAAAACCCTCCCTGCTTACCACTAACAAAACCCAGGTGACCGAAGCCACTCTAAGGCAGGGAGCTGAGGAGGGCGCGGAAATGCCCGAGAAACCAAAGCCCCACCCAAGGCCCTGTGCCCCTCAGCAATTATGAAGGGAAAGTTGAGGGGCAAGGGAAAAATGTGACGCTTTGGCTCCCAATCTGCCAACTTTTAGGTTGGCAGTAGGGAGGTCGATCCACGGAAAAGACGCCGTCACTTGAGATCTAGAAGATATATAAGTAAAAGGAACAGTCAGAGTAAGCTATGGGTATGGCAGAGATCACTCAGCTCTCACTCTGATAGACCAGCCCATCACCACATGACTAGAACCCAATCCTCTCAGCATCAGCTAGGAAAGGCCCTAGAAAGCCGCCTTTGGCGGGGGGATAGCTCCCCTACTTCAACTCCTTTCGGAGTTGGGCAACCGCCATGTCGGATGTTGTTCCCCAAGCTGCCTGGCCGAACAGCCCCAAGTCCCCGAGCAAGGCCAAGGCCATAACCGAGCGCCCCCACAGAACCCTCCCTGCCGACCACAATAAAGCCTGGGTGACCGAAGCCACTCAATGGCGGGGAGCTGAGGAGGGTGCGGAAGCGCCCGGGAAACCAAAGCCCCACCCAGGGCCCTGTGCCTCTCAGCAATTATGAAGAGAAAGTTGAGGGGCAAAGGAAAAATGTGACTCTTTGGCTTCCAATCTTGGTAGATTGGGAGGTCAATCCACGGAAGAGACGCAGTCACTTGAGATCTAGAAAATATATAAGTAAAAGGAACAGTCAGAGTAAGCTATGGGTATGGCAGAGATCGCTCAGTTCTCACTCGGATAGACCAGCCCATCACCACATGACTAGAACCCAATCCCCTCAGCATCAGCTAGGAAAGGCCCTAGAAAGCCGCCTTTGGTGGGGGGGATTGTAATCGATTAGTTTCATTGTTTACTACCTGTCAAAGTTTGAGAATGTAGATGCGTATTAAGATATAGTAGTATAGTATGTACAGTAGGGGCTCGCATAGAACGTGTTCGCATAGAACGTGTTCGCATAGAACGAGTTGCTTGTAGAACGCAGACCTAAAATATTGTTCCAAAATTTTCGTTAGGAACGAATGTGATCATATAGAACTATTTCGCCATCAAAGTAGGGCAAATCCGAGGAGTTCTCATATAGATAGCCAAAATATTGTACGCTCCTGACGGAAATTTACGCTTACAGCGAACATTGACCATATTGGGCCACCAAAATTCCGCGATCACATAGAACGAAATCACATAGAACGGCCTCGTTTATCGACCAATTTCGCGTTCTATGCGAGACCCTACTGTATATGTAAGGCATTAACCTAACAAACTTAGACCTATAGTTTCTTTTCAGCTGACGGCAAATATAATCCTTTAGTAGAACATTTTGATACTGTACAGTACTTATGGATAAATATTATCTTGCAAAGTTTTCATACTTAACTTTCATAATAGGAAAGTATTTAAGATATAAAACTTTAAAACTAACTCAAAATTTAGTTTTGAAACTTTTAACTACTCTTTAAGATTAAACATTATCGAAACTATGACGCACTAAAGAAAATCTGTGGTAAAATTAATCGGCAATTAAACTTTGAAAACAATTTAGTCGGCTGGAAAGAACTTTAGTATGGTACATTGGATACCAAACTAACACTTACCTACCAGCTAGTATGTATCCCATGTACCGTACATGTGATACAAACCTAACTCTTCCTTATTAGCTGGTACGTAACCTTGGTATCCAGTACATACTGTACACGCGGCTTTAGTATGTGGGGAAAGACTAACCTTGGCTTAACATATAGTATTAGCTTACCATGTAGTATCTGTAGTATGTGGAATAAAGACTAACCTTGGCTTAACATGTATCGCTTGCCATGTAGTATCCACTTACCATGTAGGATAAAACTCTAACCCTTAACCAACCTTTTTATATATTACTTATTACGCATCTCCTGAATCAAACTTAGTGCAGGTAGTATACAATTCAACTAATCTATTTGGTCGATAAAATGGACACCCGGACATAATACTATCCCATTTGTTTTTTAAGTCTGCTTGAATAATAAATTTATATTCTATTTACTCAGGCCCATTCCATAATTTTTCTATTTTTTGTTGCTTTGTTTTTTCCATTTTTCTAGTTTTTGTTTCTATTTTATTTATATATTGTTAAATTAAAAAGTGTGTGGGGAACAGCTTAAGTGGGCGAGGTCTATTGCCAGATTACCTGATCCCGAAGAGGTGGCCACGAACGAATCCCCTCTGTACTAGTCTTGTCAGCCGGCTCTTCTCCGGGTGGTGTGTTGGCAGAGACTTGTCTTGTCGGACTCTGCCCATCAAGTGGTGCATCCTCAAATTGTAAGTTTATCGATTTGTAGTTGTCCACTTTCAGTTGAAAAAACTAATTAGTTGATATTTCGGTTTATACTGTATACATATTATTTATATTTTCCTTGCGAACTCTTCTCCGGGTGGTGTGCTGCCATGCGTGTTGTCAGACTGCCCCGCGGAGGACTCTGCCCTGCTGACTCTGCCCCTCAAGTGCTGCACCCTGAAGTTGCAAGTACTGTAGTCTATTTGTAATAGTCCAGTTTCAGTTGAAAACTCAAATTGGTTGATATTTCGGTTTATATAAATTTTATTTATTTGTCCTTGCTAACTCTTAAGCTTTAAATTCCCAAGACTCCCTTAGAGGTGAACTTGTGCAGTTTGCATTAGAAAAATGCTATCCTAAAGCAGGTTCCTAAATTGCGGGGTCGCTATCGCACTAACGTTCTAAAGAGTCGCTGTACTTCTGGGCGGAAACCTTTAAAATCTAAACTAATGGAGCTAAACATTAGGGAGAAGAGTCTAGAAAAAATAAAAAAAAATATTGTACCGTTTTTCATTTGTAGTACCGGTATAATTTTTACTCCTGGCAGAGAAGATGGATAGGCCTACTGCATAATTGGAGTGTAGAAGCTGGTACCCTAGAGTGTTTGAGATCCTGGTCGCTGTCCTCTGTGATGGACTCCCCTCTGTGTGTGTGGACGCTGCTGCCTGGACTCTACCACTCTACAGGACTAATCGGTTAGTATTTTGATGCATTTGGTATTTTAACTTTGGTGATCCTTGTACAGTTGGCCACATAAGTTATGTTTCTAGTTATGAGTTTGATTAATTTTGTCTTTTTACTGTGTTCGTATATGTTTTAGTTTGTTTATTTTGCAAGTTTTAAATTATAGTATGATAGTAAAATGAGTGCATGAATGGAGTAGTAATTTACACCCTATTTGGATAGACAAAAGCACTTAACTAAATCGCTATGTGAAAAAATGTTTGTGCAAAATAATTAGAAATAAAAACTCAATCCACCACATACTGTAGGGTGTACAGTAAATTACTACATGAACAACAAATTAGAGTATAAAATCTTAGGCTAGGAAATGGCACTGAATCCATATAACTAATATATTTTTTCTACTTTTATTACAGTGCAAGCAGACCTAGGAGTATGGTACCTGGATTCAACGATGGTCCACCATTTACCGGTACTCTACAGGACTACGATCTTCAATGGACTACTACTACAGGACTGGACTAATATTCTCTGCAATAGATTACTGTTTGGGGAACAACAACTACCACTACTTCCCTACAAGACTACTAGGCCTATTTGGTTAGTATTTTGTTTATTTTAAGTTTAGCAGTCTTTGTACAGTTGTCCATCAAAGTTATTCCTAGTGATCTTTTTAAGTCTTGCTGGTGTAATGGATAGTGTTTAAAATCTGTGGTAACCTAGGTTCGAATCCTGGTGGATCACAGGGTTTCATTGATTTCTTGGGGAAGCGTTTGGTGTTTACGTGAAATTAGTAAAGAAATCTGAGTATTCATCTTCATAGCGTAATGCATAAATAAGAGGAATTTTGGTGAGAGTATCCTAGGTTAAAGTCCTTGGAGTGCCACAAGTTGGTTGGTGAAAAAATATGAATTAAGAATTTACTAATCTTGAGAGTTAACTACTGTATAATAAATCGTAAGATGTACATTCAATTTCGATGTATAAGATCACATAGGACCAAAAGTTATTTGGGCAACTGTACATACTGTATTGTAAATAGTTATATTGTTTAATGTAAAATGGGAAGTTTCAAGTGAAAGTATTAATTTAAAGTTTGATTAAGTAAAATTTAAAACTTGCAAACTAATTTGCAAAATATTTGATTAGGTCTTTTGACTTAGTTGTCTTCCGAGTTTTAGTTAGTTTATTTTGAAAGTTTTGCAATTTAAGGAATAATAGTTTTAATGTATTTTATACTTTAAGAAGATATGTATATAGTTTGGTCCCTATACCTTGAAGCTTAAAAATACTCACTCTTTGTAAAAAAAAAAAAAAAAAATCTATGGACATATGGGCGGTTTCTATGGACATCTTAAACTTTCTTACAGTAGATCCTCTGAAAAAAGGCAAACTAGGCCTGTGTATCCAGCTCAGTGCCAGTACTTGCACTACTGCGGTCGTTCACTGTGTTGGCGGCGGCGGCAGCAGACAACATTTTTACTATTCTGTATTTTTACTTTATAATCTAACTTCAAATCTTGTCTTTCCCATGCTTTATCAAGATTACTTTCAAACGGGCGGTTTCTATGGACATATGGGCGGTTTTTATGGACATATGGGCGGTTCCCCCTAAACTTCTCTATTGGCCGGCAGGAAAGCTGGATAAATGGCACAATGGGTCATAATATTGACTAGGGGTAAAAGGTCTTAAAATTACCAAAGTAATGGGGCTATTCATGAGGGAGGAAGGAGTCCACATAATAAAATGCGGAAAAAAAAGGTCGGTAGATCGTATTTAGTGTTATAATAATAGTAATCTATACCCTGTTTATTATATAGGTATGCTAGAAATTGTTTGATCTATCCAGTTACTGTACCATTTCCCTTCTATGTATTCTATATTTATTTTAGTTTTATAGAGTTTTATTTTCTGGAATTCAAAAAGGACTAGAGCAAATGAGCTGTAATTTTGTACCCATTCCCTGGCTGATAGTTTCGAAATAGTATAATTATAAAGGTTAATGTTGAAGATGGTCTGCATAGTTGTTTGGAATCCTGTATAGGTTATTATAGGTACTGGTATAATTTGACTTATTGAGCTATAGATGTTGATGTTAAAGAATTATGAGTCACTTTTAATGTAGAGTATAAAAGTTGGGTTTGTAATTTTAACGGTAACTGGAGTTATTTTGTTAATTTTAAGAAACTTTAAAGTTAATAATCAAAACTCTAAACAAAATCCGTGAAAAAAAAATGCATTTAAATTTATCGGAAATTATGTTTTGGAAACAAAACTTATGATCGGACTATAAGTGGCTATCTCAAATCCAAAACCTTGACAAGTGAAAGAGCCCTAAACAGGGTTGCCTGGAACGCCGCAATTAGGACAAGAGACTGAAACTGGACGTATGTGTGGAGCATTCAGTCTTAAAATGTTATGCATGTACAGTATATACACATCTGTATACCATGAAATCCACTAATCTATTTGTCTACGCTTCACAGCACAAGGATTGTACAGCTGACCAAGACCTTCCCAACGTCTCAAGATTATCTCCAGCTCATTGTCTCAAGATAGAACCTTCGGCAAATCAACGTCCAAAGATAAACGTCGCTACTCTCTCCAATCTTCTACAATTCTGCACCACACGTCGCTTCTGTCGCTAAGGTTGGTGTTTTAGACAGGATATATTACAAGTTATGCTGGATTTGTTGGTTGTATATTAACGGCCCTTGTTGAAATTAGTCTGACAATGTTGGTTAAGAATGATCCGCTCCCCCCTCCCCTCCTCCCCCTTAATAAACTAAGTAATAATACTGTCTAGATAAATATATAGATAATTCATTTTAAAACTTAATAATCAAACTAAAACTGGGACAAGTTCAAATTAAAGTCAAAATGAGTAATAGAAATCGCTATAGGAATAACGCTAAATAAAAATAGGAAAATTAAAAGTATAAATATATCTATCAAATTAAGAGTAAATGTGCACTAAAGTAATATTAAAATTGCTGGATAGTTTTGTATAGAATTAAGACTAGTTTCTGGCAAAGTAAAAGCGACTATATAATTAATCTATCTAAAGTGGGCAATCTAGCAAACTTTTTAAGCATGGATACTTTGTACAGCAATTAAAATATATAGCCTAACTTTGAAACAAAGTACTGTTCATATTAATAAAAGTAACTCTTTAAAATTTAAAATTATCGAAGCGCACTAACAAAAATTTGTCAAAATTAATGTCAAATGATCGGAATTTCAACTTTGAAAACTACAAACTTCTAATGTGAAATAAAATTACTGGACTGAATTACAATGTTCCTTTTAAATATTTGGTATTGCATTAGCAATAAATTGTATATATAAAACTTTAAAAGTAACTAAAATTTACTGTTCAAATTAACCCCTTCAGACTAATGATGCAGAGGTTGCCAGATTAGAAATAAGAAATGGAGTTCTCTCACGGTTATAATTACCTCTCCAAAATTAGTTTTCTGCCCACAGCTAACTCAAAGACAACTGAAGAGGTTGAAGTAACTAAACTAAAAGTTTCTAAATACCCCTGATGGTAACAAAGGCTTTAAAGTATCCCTAATAGGCTCAAAATTGTGTCATATGTCTGAGAGGGTTAATATAACTAAAATTTAAAATAATAGAAACCCCACCTTATATGTGGTAAAACTCATTAAAATTTATCGGAAATTAAACTTAAAGCTATAAATTAAAATGTAAAACTTGCAAACTAAACAAACCAAAATTGGGACAAGGACAATATAAAGTCAAATTAAATTATCAAAATCGCTATGTGGAAACAACGCTTACTAAAATGAAAATTATTAAATAAAAGAACACAATCCACCACATAGTGTACATTACTACATGAGCAAGTTAATCTGCTCCCAAGCAAACTAATCGCACATATAACTACGCCCTATCGTCACGTTAAAGGAATTAGTCCAGTTTGGGAATAAATAAAATGAGCATGCACTGAATTAGAATATATTGCTTTAAAATCGGTTACCTAAATGTTCGCCATTGCATTAGCAAATTAACGGTTAAAAGTAATACCTGGTCCCACAGTACCAGTACTTAATCTTTATCTATATACTCGGTCACCTTCCCCATTGTATTTATTATTAATATGTATAGAACGGCTTATTTATTTGCTTATTTACTTACTAAAATGTAAAACTTGCAAACTAAACGAACCAAAACTTTGACAGTCAATAATATAAAGTCAAAATAACTTAAAAATCGCTGTGGAAAAAACGCTTGCTAAAATTAATTAAAAGTTTGTTTAACCAGACCACTGAGTCTAGAAAAAGACTCACGGCTTAAAATAAAATAAAATATAAGAAATAATATCTATAGAGCGGCGTATTAAATTGCTTATTTGTTATTACTTTGTTTGCTCTCTAGACCTCAATAAAGCACCCCTTGTGCATTTTTCGATAGAAAAATTTCTTAGTTTGCTCTGTAGACTTTCAATCAAAAAATTAGATAGAAAAATATCTTTGTTTGCTCTGTAGACTTTCAATCCAACTTTAAAAAAAAAAAAAAAAAAATCGATAAAATTTTTCCATACTATAATATTTTAGTATATGCTGTGCCTATAAAGAATGACAGTTCAGTACATGTTCGAGAAAGTATCCGCCGTTAGTACTGGACCTTGAAGGGAGCGCGGCGAATATTAGTATTGACGTTGAAAGTGACGGTCTGTCCTGTAGTGCCCTGAATCCCCCCTCCCCCTCCCCCATTTCTATTACCTCTAAATCCAGCATAACGTGATATATCCTCTATAAACATGAATGTAGCCAAATGATATGTTGACAGGGTAAACTTTAAAAAATTATACTAGTTGACAATTAGGATACTTTATTAACGGTGTGATAGTGATGGAAGAATAGGTACAGTTACGAAGGATTGTAATATTTTGGCATGATTTGATAGCGTAATACTTAAACTATGACCTTTCATGTTAATTGTCTTGATAGCATTATGCATAAATGTGCAGAATATTGGTGTGAGTATCCTAGGTTGGAGTCCTTGGAGAGTCTCATGCATTTGTTAATTTCATTGAGTTTAGAAGTAAAGTTTTGGTGAAAAAATATAAATTAATAAAAAAAATCCTTTGACCTCAAAGGTTTAAATAAATACTAAAGACACTCAAAATAAATTGGTGCCTTTTTCGGTAAAAAAAATGGCTCGGCCAAAGGCCGATTTCTTCTAAATTACATAAAAAGTTATAAAAATGCCACACAAATGGGGCAAATGTAAGAAAGTTGAACTATCTTTTTAACTTAAATTATAATGTAAAACTTGCAAAATAAACCAACAACTTAGGAACGCAGTAAAAAGAAAAGACCACTAATCAAAATGGCTAAGTATTATATTTGATGCAGTTTTGACCACCATGTACTCCCTGCTGACTTATAGCTGGGTTAGGGTGGGTGCCCTAATGATCGGGGACTTCAGTGAATGGTTATCAGAAATTTAGAGAAAAGTATTCACTAAATCCAGACTGTAATTCCTGCTTTATTGTAGTTTTCCTTCAATTTTATTCAGTTTATGAAAGGGTCTATGGCATCAAAGCGCATTTGATTCGTACTGATGTTTCCTAAGCTTAATAAAACTGTCTAAGGGTAGCTGTGATGAAAGTAAAATTAAAGTTATTTTAGATGATATCCAAATCTTGCCAAAAATTGAATCCTGTAACCTATCTTACTAATCCAGAATGTGAATGGAGGAGTGCTAGAAGGGATCTGCCCCTTGTACAGTACTGCTACCCTGAAATGGGGATTGAATGCAGTAAGTTAGTTCACATATTGAATATTGGAACCGCGGAGCACATATCTCGGGCGGGGGAGAATAGTTTTGGGTGGGTGGATTAACTTCAAAAATTAAAGTATAATTTTGGTGTGACTTCTACAGTAGGTTAGAGTTCTTGGAGTGCCACATGTATTTGTTGATTTCATTGAGTTTAGAAGTAAAGTTGTTGGTGTAATGGCTTAAGGTGCTTATGTTCTGGGTGTGGTGTCCCGGGTTCGAATCCCGGGAGGACCATATGCTTTCATCAGTTTATTAAAGTAAATTTGAGTTTGTAATTGATAAGAGTGGGGTGTTACTTATTAGATTTATAACTTTTATTTAAATGGGGTGGTACTTATTAGATTTATTATTTTTATTGTTTTGTTAGTATATTCTGAGAGATAGGGGGTGGGATTATGCTAGGAAGGGTAACTTTAAATTTAATGTTTTTAGCTGTAGAACTTTTATTTTATATGTTTTTTGAGTATATTCAGGGCCCACGACTGCAGCCTGAAAACTAGTAAGGTCATTCATAACAGTCTCCTGCTAGTACGCAACAAGGTTGTCAATAAGTAGTGATTCCGAACGTCAGGTCCTGCCCCCGAGGTGCCCGGGATATAGGGATGAACGGAGAGAGTGAGAGTTTATGTAGGCTTAGCTTCGGTGTATTAATTGTTCCACTGGTATCATTTATATTCCTTCGGAAGCAATGTTTGGAGAGTCTTGGCTCCCTCGGTATTAAGATGCGCATAAAGTTTATTCGATCTTTATATAATTTCTGTGGTTTAGGAAGGCCTTTGGCAACTCAAATCTACCCAATATATCGTAGCCTTGTGCATAATTCTTTAACGGTCTTTATAGCGTAATGCATAAATGTGCAGAATTTCTGTGTCTCCTAGGTTCGAGTCCTTGGAGTGCCACATTTACAGTATTTTTAATTAAATTTACTTTAGTAATATCCTTGGAGTGTCTCGTGTATTTTTCATTGAGTTTAGAAGTAAAGTTGGTTGGTGAAAAAATATTAATCCATAGATCCTTCCTAAGGTGAATAAAAGCATTTAATGATCGAATAAACTGAACGCTTCCTAATCCTGAAGGTGTTTATTAACTTAAAAGAATTTCCATCCTGGTGTTTTGGAAATATTTAAAGTTTGTAAGGGTTCTGTAAACATTGCTAACGGAGTAAATTTATACAAATCGAACTTGGCAAGGTAAAAGTGAATGGGAGAGCTTTGGTTACTGATTAGTTGCTTTCGTTAACTCCTAAGTTAAGGAAAAGAATTTATGTGCAGTATCTAAGCTTTAACCTAATTTATTTTACCGACGCTGATTTTAATGCACTATTGTAAGTTTTTGAAATTTTTTGCTCCATTGGTAAATAAAGAAAAATATGAGATGTGGAATTGTATATATACCATCTAAGCCCATTATACATTTTGATATGCTGTATTGTTCAATGGATAGGGTTAGGCTGAAAATAGAAGTACCTAGTTGTAGTAGTGACTAGTATAAATAGTAAAATATGCTAGGAATAAGTTTGGTAAAAGACCTGATAATGATTGGTTCTATATGCTGTAGTCTTTAATGTTTTTTTGATTAGTCTGGCAGCTTAGTTAGAAATTTGAAAGTAAAACTTGCCAAAGAAACCAAAACACAAATGACTATATAAAGACCAAGTACTTGTCAAAATAGCAATAAAGTTTGAAATAGTATAAAGCAAGAGCAATTTTGGCGTAAGTGAAACTCAATTCTAGTTTGTGAGACTGAATAACTAATCTATCTATCTATATGCTCAGGCCCAATCCCCATTTTGGGGGTAGCGGACTCAAGACAGAGCAAGAACAGGGAAAACACAAAAACAACATAAAACAAAAAATAAACTAATAATAACTGATAATATAATAAGACTGAATAACTAATAATAATAATAGGCAAATAACCGAAATAAGTTTGTAGTCCATTTTTTTATTTGATACGGTACTCTCTTGAAGAATATACAGTACTATATATTATAGTTGCAAATGCAGTATCCCTAAGTGAAGTGTTGGTATAAAACTTTTAAATTATAAATTAAATGTATAAGTAAAAGATTTACCTAGTGGTGTAATGAGTAAATTACCTGAAGTAATTAAAAAATACATTAGGAATGGAAGCAAACCTTAATTGTCCATTTATAACTTTAGATCCTTCCTAAGCTGAGTAAAGTGGATTAATGGTCTCTATAAATTTTGAAAAGTAGTTTAATAGGCTGGAAGGCTAAGAATTCAATAACAAATGTTAGCCTGAAGAAAGTAACTGTTGGTCATTTATATAAAGTCCAGTGAAGTGTAAGACTAGTGTAATCTATATAATTTGGGCTGAAAATATGACTGATGCTCTGAGGAATTTCCCTATAAAATAAGATACACTGGCTGACTCTTCCCAAATGCTAGAAATATTAGCTTCTATTACTCTAGTACAGTACCAGTTATCTGAAAGTAAATTTGTGATCAGATTATTGTAGATTTCTGTAAACTCTAATTGGTCATTGGGAATACTGTACATATATGGGATATATAGCTGTATTTAGGAGGGATGATTGAAAAATAGTTATAAATTTTACGGTATATATCTTTAAAATACTTTGAATGTGAAGGTTACATTTCTTATTTTTGCTTATGGCTGAAACTTGGTTATAGCTTATGAGGAGTAGTTATTAATACAGTACTGTACCTATATATGGTAATAAGGATTATCTTTTATGGTACTAGGGAAGACTGAATGGAGATAGTGATGCCTTGGTCTATATAGTACAGTATGAAAGTTAGATTTTAGTTATAGGTATAATCAATAGGGTTTTAGTTCATAGTTTTATAGAATTACTACATTAGGTATAATTAATAGGCCTTTAGTTAGTTCATAGTTTTATTGAATGATTAGTAGGATTGGTATAGGTTTAGTTCATACATAGTTTTTATACAATTATTACTAAATTTGTAAAGGGCTTATTTGATATATTATGATTTATGTATTTATTTGTCTGTTTAACATGGAGATAAAAATGGTGTATTAATCCTTTTGGAATGCAATATATTTTTCCATATTCTGGCTTTTTGACAAATTTGAGCAGTTTAAGAGGGACGTTTGAGAGTGTAAAGGGTAATGACTAGATGAAGCTTCGGACTCTCACAGGCCCTACCTAAGCTGAATAAATAATCTATTAGCCAGAATAAAGGAAGTAATTGTATACTGAAAGTTTAAGGTGCAAGTTCTGTTTGTATAGGGGATTAAAGTTTACTTTTTGAGATGCAGTTGTAGATGATTCATAATTATTCTGTTTGAGTTTTAATATTGACAACTTGAGACTTAAATAGAAAAAATTCATAACAAAATATTGCTTGCAAAATAGACTTTGAAATTAAAGTAATTAAATGTATACACCCCCATAGTTTGGGTTTGCCGACTTGAGACTGAGCCCGCACAGGGAGTTTAACATTTAAATAAATATAATTTTTGGAATATTTGAGCGTTTGTCCAAAGACTTATGAAAATTTAAAGTAATGAAATTGGGTATTTATGTATATACTCAGGCACATACCCCATAGCTGGGGTTGGCAGACTTGAGACAGAGCCCAAATGGAAATTAAAATTTAATTAAATCTTCGTGTTTGTAATTAAAGTAATTAATTTGGGAATTTGTATATACTCAGGCACATACCCCATAGGTGGGGTTGGCCAACTTGAGACAGCAGGAAAAATTCTATCTATATACTCAGGCCCAATTGCAATTTTCCTAAAAAAATAAAAAAATAAAATAGAAGTACTAGAAATTTTGCAATATTTAAGTTTTCATTTTTCTATTGTCGACTCAAAGTTGTCTTTATTAATACCTGGCTATAGAAGTTATGCATATTTTTCTACAACTGCATAATACAGTAATTAAATCTTTAATGGAATGATGTTTTAGAATGTGCATTATTTTGTATTTTATGTTTGAAGACTAATTAAGTATTGATTTATGAAGGCAATGTAATTCCCTCTGAAAATATAAGTCATGGTATATTTAAGAGGAAAATTATATATGCTTTCCAAATGATTCAGTTTTTACCACCATACACTCTTTGCTCAAGAGCTGGGGTAGGGTGGGTGTCCTGATAATTGGGGACTTAAACAAATCGATACTTAAAATAATCTAATATATATACAAAAATGAAAATATATGAAGTAGAAATTATTTTATTCCATATACTTTTAGTAGATTTTGTCAAGGACTGTCTACTTGACATCACTAAAAGTTTGCACATTCTAAAATTTACTCTGGTGAGATACTCTTTAGCCATAAATAAGTACATGCTATGGAATCTATTGAACCTATTGGAGAAAAAGTACAGCATAAGATTTGTATGCAGTATCGTAATGAGTTATATTAATAGAAAATGGCCACTGAAATCTAACAGATTAAATATTTATGGAAATGTACTTGTGCATTTTGATATATATATTAATGTCCCTTGATTTTTGTGATGGTATTTATATTGATATTGCAAAGAAAATAGACTGCTTACAAATCTGGTTCTGTATTTTAATATATGATAGGCCAACCTTCTTGAAACTCTAAAAGGCTAGATGAAATGTGCTGAAACTTTCCTATCTTATTCCCTGGGTGACTCTTTCCAAATTATGAAAATCCCATGCTTGATTACCGTTTATTGATGTTAATGGTAAAGAATATTGGGCAATTATAAAAGACTATTCTATTATAATTAAGCCAGATATCTTTGCCACTAAGATTAATAATTGGTAATCACTTTATGTGAGAGTCCTATGACTTTGGAAGAGTTGACCAGGAAATAGGTGTGGTAATGCAGTTTATTTACTTTAGCCTTTTTAGTTAACTCGTTGATGAATATGAATCACTAAGTTAATTTTGGTTACCTGACTATTATATGCAGCTTAGGAAGACTGTTGAGCAATGAGAGGGGTAATAGTAATTTATTAACCCTTGAAATTGATCTGGTACTTCCTAAGCTGAATATAATTGAATGCTAGCCAATATTCCCAAAGTGCATCATATTTGAATTGGTTTAGAATTTTGGCCTTTATATATTTACTGCTATAATTACTGAGTGATTATCAGCCCCTTGATAAATATGAGTAAGTTAATTCTGGATATTTGATTATTTTATGTTGCTTTGGAATTATTTTGGCATTTATGCTCTTAATTATTCCTAAGTGCATAGAATTTCTCTTAGCCAGCATGACTTGTTAATTCTGGCTATTGGATGATTTTATTAAGCTTTGGAAGGATCTGGGTCTAATGGAGTTTTATACTTTATTATTCCTAGAGGTTTCTGAAGTGCATACAATTTCTCCTTAGCCAGCATGACTTATTCTTTTATGAGTGTTAAAGGTTCATGATTCCATTGGTGTACTTATTTTTGCTTAAGAGTGTACTGTATCATGTAAGCAATGGTTTGGCTGCATTTATGTAGGTTTAAAACTTTATATGTTGGGTTTGCATATTTAAATGTGGTTTGTCTATCACTGACTGAAAAAATGTGCCAAAATACCTTAAAGATTTAAAAATAGCTGGTTGATGTAAAGTATTTAAATTGGTAAAAATAGATTATTTTAAGATGCATATGCCATTTATGAAAATACATACTTTGTTTGCATGGTAAGTGAAAATATGACTTAACATGCAAAGAAAGTAATATTATTTTCATATATAACATTCATAATAAAGTAATAAATTTGTTACCATATACAGAAATTTTTACTAAGGTTTGTTTACGGGCTGTTTTTATAAATCATTACAAGTTTCTTTGGCTGTTATGTGATAGTTTCACCATATTTATATAATGCACACTCATGATATAAAGTTTAGCAACTTAGAATGAACAGTTTGACAACCAAAGTATCATTATGAACTGGATATGTTCAACCATCATTACTGAAAGTGCTAAACCAAAGTTACATTTATGGTAGCAAAGTTTTTTAAGTAATGTGGTTGAATGTTCTAGAAGCATAATGACTAAAGTTCAGAGCCCTCATTATTTGTCTGGTCTTAAAATGGCAAGTAATGTTTCTGTGACAGTGTTTGGTTGTACTGTTTTTGCTGGGTTGCATGTGTTCTTAGTGCATTTCAAACTTAACCTCCATAGCCGATGCTTGTCATGAGCTCTGTTAACTCTTGGTATACGGTCACTATTTCTGGCTAGCCTGAGATGATTTTAATCAGTTTAGAAAGGACCTCTTTCCTAAGCTGACTAAAAGCTTTTGAGGTTAGCCAGAATAAGTAGTGACAGTACTGAAAGGGTTAATTGAGCCAATGACAGGACTGGGTATGTGAGGTTCGGTTTGAAATGCACAGAGTTGCTGGGCCAATCCTGGATGGTCATGTAGAACCTAGAGATAGAAAAGATTTTGGATTTTGCTGTGTGAAATGTTTGGGTTTCACCCCATAGACTTTTGACTGATTTCCCCCAGAATTTTGCTAAGTCCAGCCTCTGGACTTAGCAAATTTCTGGGGGTGACTGGGGTGACTGAAATTTTTCAAAGTCTAGTGGAACTTAGCAAAATTTCAGTGGTGTACACTTTGGAACATTTCACAAGTCTAGTTCTGATCATCATCAGACTGGACTTGTGAAATTTTCCCAAGTTTACACCACTGAATTTTTTTGCTGAACATATCCGAACTGAATTTTCCAAAGTCCAAACCAATGACAGATTCCAGTCTATGACTGGACTTTGCATGTCCACAGTTCTGATATGTTTGGAGCTCTGGCAAAATTTTGCAAAGTGACAAAGCTAACTGAATTCTAAATTCCATTAATTGTTTTTATTTTTTTTACTTTAACAAAATACTCTTACTTTACTTAATGGGATTTAGATATTCAGAGTCCAGCCTTTGGTGTGAACCTAAGGTGAACTGTATCCTATTACATGTATTATAATAAAAAGATATGGTATTCAAAACTTTTACTGTATTTCCATTTACTGCCCGTCAAAATCGAAATCCTAAACTAATAGTCCGATTTTAATTATGTTTGCGCCACTCGATTCAGCTTGCCAAAGTGTACTTCAGGTATAATTTAAACAAAATCCGTACATAAATAACTCGTCTATGGCGTTTTTAAACTTTAAAATAGGCCTAGGGGGCCTTAAAATAGGTCAAAATTAAAAAAAAAATTATACCGTTGAATCCGCAACGACGAGACGAATCCAAATATGTAATAATAGTGACAAGTCAAAATTCGACCAAAATCACCGATTTGCCTGGGCAAAACCCAAGGTTTTTGAGAAAATATTTTCGATTCTGGGCGAAAATGAAATCTAAGACCATGTCTAGAAGCAGCTCGGCGAGAAAAATCGAATGGCACCAAGTAGAATTCCCTAGGACTTGTAGTTTGGGCTACAGAGGACTTTTAAAGTCCAACAAAAACGGTCCCCTGGGCCCTCCAGGAAGGCCCGTCAAAATCGAAATCCTAAACTAAGTCCGATTTTAATTATGTTTGCGCCACTCGATTCAGCTTGCCAAAGTGTACTTAAGGTATAAATTTAAACAAAATCCGTACATAAATAACTCGTCTATGGCGTTTTTAAACTTTAAAATAGGCCTAGGGGGCCTTAAAATAGGTCAAAATTTTAAAAAAATATATACCGTTGAATCCGCAACGACGAGACGAATCCAAATATGTAATAATATTGACGAGTCAAAATTCGACCAAAATCACCGATTTGCCTGGGCTTAAACCCAAGGTTTTTGAGAAAATATTTTCGATTCTGGGCGAATGGCTGGGCCAAAACAAAGCCCTGAAGATCATTACAGGCTGCACAGCTACTGCACCCACAGATCATCTACATCAAGAAACCAAAATCTTCAAAGTCAAAGACCATCTGGACATGAGAGGCACTCAATTCCTGGCAGCAGCCTCCACGAACCAAGACCACCCACTAAACTACATGGCAACACACCCACAGACACCAAGAAATATCAAAACAACACCCAGTACATGTATCACACACAATTATTGTCCTCTCTCCCTCCCTGCCCACCCCGAACCAACTTCCAGAAGCACATCCATACTCATATCTCTCGCCAATCCATCCACTCACTCACAGACAACACGCAGCTGCATGCACGACCTCCCGAAATCCATCCTTCCGAATCCTCCCTCCCTCGCGAGGACAGAGTCCACCTGGCCAGGCTGAGATGCGGATACCATCCAGCTCTCCTGAGCTATCAGAAGAGACTGGATGACTCCGTTGTCGACGCCTGCCCGGGATGTAACACAGCACCCCATACCATTAAACACATCATCGAAGACTGCATTTCACACAACCACTTACGCCAACAACACAACCTACACTCAATGAGAGCTCTGTGGGAAAGCCCGATCGTGGCCATGGCCTTCCTCAGGGACTCGGGGCTGTTCGGCCAGGCAGCTTAGGGAACAACAACAACAACAACAACACACCTACCATGAGAGTCGTGTTGTGCTGAAACAGTTGCATCTGATGGTCCCGGAAGTAGTGTCCTCTTGTGGTTGTGCCATAAATGGTTGTACATCTTGGAACCCACCACCAATCTGTAGAGGTTATAATGTAGTTAACTTTCATTTATAGATAATTTATAGATAATTTGTCAAGTTTTACATTGTAAACTCAATACTACATTAATGTCACCACATGTACAGTTGCCCACATAAGTTCAGTTCCTCCCTGTGATCTTAAGCTTAAAACAGTAACCCCAAGACCCCCTTCGAGATCAATTTTCCCATTTTTCGGTAATTGCAGACTGGCTATCGTTCGCCAACAACACTTCGTCATCTACAGGACACTAAAAGGTCTTAACAATGCCAAACTAATGGAGCAAATGTCTTAAATTCTCAACACTAATAGGGCTAACTTATGCGACCCACTGTGACGACATCCAGGTAAGCCTACTTACAAACATAACAAATCATCAATTATTAAAATTAATGTAAAACTTGCAAACTAAAATCAAAACTTGGACAAAGACAATATAAAGGCAAAATAACTAATCAAAATCGATATGTGGAAACAACGCCTACTATAATAACATTTATGAAATAAAAAAACACAATCCACCACATAGGGTGTATATTACTACATGAGCAAGTTAATCTGTTTCCCAATCAAACTAATCGCACACATAACAACGCATTATCGTCACATTCAAGGAATTAGTCAATTTGGGAAGCCCGGTACGTTCTTCTAAATTTTACTAAACTCTGCATGAATAAAGAAACTACAAAATATTCTATTGAAATCAAATTTGCAACCTCACAAGAAATTAACAATAGTAAAAAATACAAATAGCACTCACTAACGATAGTGCTATCGGGTAGGTACCTGTAAGCGTAGCATGCCTCAAGTGACCCCTATCAATTACTACCCTACAAATAACCTACATTTATCATACAAACAAACTAAGGAAATCACAAAAGCAAGCAATTGATACTATCGACAATGAATAGATATAATATAATAAAGACAAATAATTGCAAAATATGAAGAAGCAACAACCGATTTAAACAAAAATCAAATATTCATGGGACATTAATTTTGATGATACCGATGGAAATAACATACATAATACTATTTAGTGCACTCTTCAAAATTCTAGGTTGTCACTGAAAATATTCTTAAAATTGTCTGTTCAATTACCGGTATGCACACGGATTATTTTTAGCCATACATTTTCACGATGATAATTAGAGGTTTTCATTTTTTTTCCTAACTGAAACTAATAAAATACCCTTTCCTCATTTTATGTATGTATAATAAAGTGTATAAAATATTATTCTTATGGCGCGTAGGGGTAGACCTAGAACTATGTTGGATCAAGTACTGTACTTCAGTCCGATCTAAAAACTAAAAAAAACGTGAAAACAAATGCAGCCCTGCCGCCATTTAGGATGCGAGACTAACATTCTCTGTGGACAAAACGGTCTTTAACCCTTCCTACATTGGCGATGGGCTGGTCTATCAGAGTGAGACCTGAGCGATCTCTGCCATACCCATAGCTTACTCTGACTGTTCCTTTTACTTATATATTTTCTAAATCTCAAGTGACGGCGTCTCTTCCGTGGATTGACCTCCCAATCTACCAAGATTGGAAGCTAAAGCGTCACATTATTCCTTTGCCCCTCAACTTTCTCTTCATAATTGCTGAGGGGCACAGGGCCCTGGGTGGGGCTTTGGTTTCCCGGGCGTTTACGCACCCTCTCAGCTCCCCGCCATGGAGTGGCTTCGGTCACCCAGGCTTTATTGTGGTCGGCAGGGAGGGTTCTGTGGGGGCGCTCGTTTATGGCCTTGGCCTTACTCGGGGCCTTGGGGCTGTTCGGCCAGGCAGCTTGGGGAACAACAACAACAACCCTTCCTACCCGGGCTGTCTTACCCAATGACGGTCGCCTCTACCCGGGCGAAATGGCTGAAAAACGTCTAGGCCTAGGCTACCGTATTTATGTTTATTTTCACTGCTAGAACTTTCCCACTCATCTATAATCGTAGTGCGGTTTTCAGTCTGTATTTTGGCGTTGAGTAGAGCTCTGTAAGTCAACTGGTTCAGTTGTGATGACGATTTCAGTGGAGCCAATATTGCAGAGATGTTGCCAATATGGGGGCTTTTCAGACACTAATTTCGTCTGACGTCAGAACAATAACATTGAAGAGTCTTCTCCTTCTTGTTTTCGGAGGTGCGGTGACGCAACGCTTGGGTTTGTTGACATACGTCGTACGCACGGCGTTCAGACCAAGCTTAATTAGGCTATTAAGCTGCTGCCTTAGGTAAGGCATACCGGGTAGCGGCCCTTCTTTCGAGCTGTCCTTACCTAAGGCAGACCGGGTAGGAAGGGTTAAACTTGTATGTATGGTCAAAAACAGACCAAGAGTTAATATTTTCCACCCGACGGCCCTATTACTGTACAGTATATGAGTAGAAAATTACCATTTTAAATTGTATATATACAGTACAGTATATTCCAATATTGCTGTTAGAAAATATTTTTATGAACCTTCGAAAACTAAAACAAATAAGTGTGTTTTCGTATTACAGACGTATATAGTAGCTATATAGTTATTTTGTGAGGTTCCAAAATATATTGTGTTTGAGTGCGGAAAATCACTATGTGATGCATACGGTAGTAAAGTACGGTTAAGGCGATTATTGTGGGTGAAAAACAAGCGATAGTACAAACATTTGGTGGCACAACTTGTGAATCAGGTAGGATAGACAATTTTATTAACCCGTCCAGTACCGGTGACGTCTTTTAAACTTTATTCTGGCTTTATTCTGGAATTTCGGTGCCAGTATCCTACGTTCAAATCGTTAGAGTACAGTACCACATACAGTACATGTATTTACTTCTTTCATTGATTTCATTCATTAGGTTTATTTAAAAGTTAATTGGTGGGTTGGTGATAATATGATATTATATATTCTGTTTACTAATTACAGTACTGTAAAAGAGTTTGAGGGATGTTTATGATTTAGACTGACTATAATTTTTCTAGGCCCAAGACTTTATTCAGTTTAGTAAAGACCTTGCAGTTACAGGCCTGCAGGCCTACCCTATTTACGATGTCTCAATTTTCCCTTTTAACATATCAGTGATGATATGCTGCATAGAAAAGTTCAATCTTAAAGCCAAAAGAAATAAGATTAGTTACCGGGAAGAAAATATGCCTATAGAAATAAGATGCGTGCGGAGTTACATGGAGGGATAGACAGACTAATGAGGAAGTAAGAAGGAGGTGTGGTGTGGAGGTAGATGTGCTGGAAAGTGTGAAAAGGAACAACTTGAGATGGTTCGGCCATATGGAACGTATGGAAAGCGAGAGAATGACTAAGAGGGTGTATGAGAGCGAGGTGGAGGGACAGAGGGGGAGAGGTAGACCGAATATGAGGTGGAAGGATGGAGTGAGGAAGTACATGAACGAAGGTGGTGCTGGTTGGGGGGAGGGGCGTCGACTGACTGGGGACAGAGGTGCATGGGGGCGGTTCGTTCGTGGCCACCCCTTCGGGGATCACGGCGTCAGGCAATAGATAGATAGATAGATAGATAGAAATAAGATGGAGTTCCAGTTAGAACTTAAAAATATATTCCAAGCTCTCAACAGCAATGAAAATTACATCAACAAAGTAAACGAAAACCTAACATTAACAATTACACAAACAGCAGAAAAGATAGGAAACACAAACACCAGTAAAGAAAGTAAGTACTCACAGACTCGTGTAAATCTAATAAAATTAAGAAAAGCAATGGAAATCAAAACAAAGAGATGAAATAGAGAGAGCAGAACTAAACGAGCTAATCAACAAACGACGACGGGAAGAAGAAAGAAAAGAAGCATGGACTTAGTTGAAGAAACTATTAGGAAAGGAAAAAGCCTCAAACTAACACAACATAAACTAGCCTTAGGTAAGCAACAAATTAATCCTTTGAGAGACAGTAATGGTGATATAATAAACTGTACAGAACAAGTCAAAAAGTTCTAAGAAAACAGTTCCATCAAATGATTCAACAACAGACACAGGCAAGGTCCCACATATATCTGTAGATGAGGTAAGGTCTGCCTTAAACAAAATGAAAAGTGGAACATCTCCAGGAGATGATGGAGTAACAAGAGATCTTCTGAAGGATGCAGGAGAAGAGGTCTAATGTAGCTCAGCTGTTCACCCAATGTTTGTGTGAGCGGGATGTTCCAGAAACTTGGTGCAATGCAATAGTGATTCTACTTCACAAAAAAGGCGATAAGAAAGATCTCGGCAACTACCGTCCCATTAGTTTATCAGTTATTTACAAGTTGTTCTCAAAAATCCTCACAAATAGGTTAGGTAAAATTATAGATGAAAATCAATCTCGGGAACAGGCAGGATTTACAACTGGATATTCAACCATGGATCAGTTGCATACAATCTATCTATCTATCTATCTATTGCCTGACGCCGTGATCCCCGAAGGGGTGGCCACGAACGAACTGCCCCCATGCACCTCTGTCCCCAGTCAGTCGACACCCCTCCCCCCAACCAGCACCGCCTTCGTTCATGTACTTCCTCACTCCATCCTTCCACATACAGTACATACAATGAACCAGCTAATAGAGAAAACCTCAGAGTATAATAAACCTCTTTGTTTAGCTTTTGTAGACTACGAAAAGGCATTCGATTCAGTAGAGATAACAGCTATACCAAACTTGCTAGATGAACAACAAATTAATGAAACATATATAAAACTCTCAAGAAAATGTACAGTATACGTAAAAGGCACTGCTGTGGTCCGATTACACAGACACAAAGAAGATAAAGATTGGGAAAGGAGTGAGGCAGGGAGACACAATCTCACCCAAGCTGTTCACAGCTTGTCTTGAAGGGGTTTTCAGAACATTTTCATGGGAATCAAACGGAATTAATGTAGACGGGGAATACCTTAACCATCTCCAATATGTAGATGACTTTGTATTAATTTCAGATAATGCAGAGAATCTCCAAGATATGCTCAATAATCTCAATAAAGAAACTCAAAATAAGTCTAAAAATGAACAGGGGTAAAACCAAAGTTATGTACAATAATTAACGCAGAATAATTAGGATTGATAACAATATTCTAGAGGAAGTAGAATACAATTATCTTGCCCAAGTAATGAAACTAACAAAAGACAATGAACATGAAATAGTAAGGCGAATCACTCTAGGATGGAAAGCATTCGGCAAACAGAAGAACATCATGAAAAGTACACTACCAATATGCCTTAAACGGAAAGTATATAACCAGTGTGTGCTACCAACCATGATCTATGGATCTGAAACTTGGAAACTAACAAAACCAATGGAGAATAAGCTTAGAAGTGCGCAAAGAGCAATGGAAAGATCAATGCTAGGCATAACACTTAGAGATAGGAAGAGAGCATCGTGAGTATGAGAGCAAACCAAAGTCAAGGATATTCTTAAAACTATTAAAGAGCAGAAGTGGAGATGGGCAGGACATGTAGCAAGAAGAGAGGACAATAGGTGGAGTAAAACACCAACTCACTGGACCCCCAGAGAAGGAAAGGACGATAGGAGAAGACCGGACAGGAGGTGAAGAGACAGAGAGAAAAGACTGCAGGGGTAACATGGCAACGGATGGCAAAGTCTCGGGAGTCATGGAAAAGGTTAAGGGAGGCCTTTGTCCAGCAAGTGGACTCCTAATGGCTGATGATGATGATTTTGTAGGTTTCTAACTAGGCATACCTGGCTGTAGACAATTTTCTCAACTTATATAGGAACTTCTGGAGTTTATAGCTAAATAATATACCAATAATACCGTCATACTAACAATTACAAAGCTTCTTTCGTGGATTATGGCTTATTTCTAGCTAGGCTAAACCGTATTTTTATTTTGTTTAAATCAAAGATTGAGGGAGCACAATAGCAAATAAAGTAGAATATTTGCAAGACGTTCACTTTTCAAACTATTTTTTTTATGAGGTAGGCAAAAGGCAAAACTGTCTGTAACGAGTGCCTCCCTCCAAGTTGAAAAAGTGACAGAGCCAAAATCAAGTAATGTTCGAGCCTAAATGTCTGGACAAACGGAGTTTGAAGCAATTTAAGTCATAGTGAAAAGATTGATAGCCTATTAAAACAAAACAAAGCCCTACACCACAGTTATCACTTTAACAGAATGCAAACAACACAATTATGCGGCAAGTACTATTGTAATTGTCGATCTATCTATTGCCGGATGTCTTATTCCTCTTTATGAGGGTGGCTATACATAAAACGTCTCCAAGTGGACTTGTCCCCAGAGAATAGGACAATCCGTGGCAGTGTAATTAAACTTACAGGATTGACCTGTCAACTTCGGGTCCGTCTGACTCGGAGGCCCCCTATGTATCTTTTTAGCAATATTTTTCTACACTGGTATACAGCTAGTCCATCCACTAATTATCACTATTGTCAGTCTTTTTTCACCTGGCAGTAAATTGAATTCCTTACCAACATATCCCTCGTTACTTCATTGAAATATATGAAACTATTAGCCTACATATCTAAATCATATTAATGCCAACTTTTCCTAATTAACAACATAATTAGCCAAGCAGAGCAATCACGATGGGGACATGGATATTTACCTACCTACCTATATTCACCTATGTGGAGTTCGCCACTCTTGCTAGTGGCACCGAAGAGTGCACCGCCCTTCGTTGTTGTTTGAGAATTGGTGCAGCAGACTATTCGAAGAGGTGGAGCGCACCCTTGTGAAGATGGGCTCGTCTGGCACTTTTTGTAGTTCGACATCGAGAGCTCTCTTGAAGCTGTCTAACGAGACACCTCTCATGTCTCTCACTCGCCGCGGGAGTTTGTTGAAGAGACGTGCTCCTCTATGTGATAACCAGCCCTCTCGCAGAGAGCCCATAGCGCCCCGATTTATCATCTTGGGGATCTCGCATTCCCAGCCTCTCCTATCATTGAATTTCATTGCTATTGGTGTATGTAGATTTAGTACAAAACCCTCTGCGATTTTCCACTCATATATTATTAAGTATCGTTCCCTTCTACGTTCCAACGAATATAGTTTGAGTGATTTTAAGCAATCCCAATAGTGTAACTGTTTTACTGAGTTTATATGTGAGGTGAAGTTCCTTTGTACACATTCTAAGTCATTAATTTCACCTAATTTGTATGGGGATGTTAATACGTTACAGTATTCTAGCCGCGGTAGCACCAGGGATTTGAATTGTGTTATCAGAGGCAATTCACCGTCAGCTGTTATGAAACATACTATACGCTATCACTACAATAACAGTAAACATAAACTCTACATTACCACCAAAACAACAGTACAAATAAACAGCAAACAATACATTCCTACACACTCACATTACTTTGGCAGAGTTCTTGTCTTTGTTGCGTCCAATGGCCCCGTAGTTGAAGGGTTGAACAATTATCCTCTTGTAGTCCTCCAAACGGTTGTACTGGAAGCCACCACCAATCTGTACAGGTTATAATGTTGTTAGCATATTTACTTAACTGTCTTCATTTTAAGGCAATTCTCACACCTCTCACACCACACATACACACACAATACACAGTTTTTCCTACACCGAGAAATGACTCTCCAGCTGTCATTTCTCGAAGACTTCTTCTAGCCGGAGACATTGAGAGCAACCCAGGACCCACCTACAAATACACATGTCCAACTTGCTCAAAACCCATTACTTCGAGCCGCCAAACTAAGGGTTCAGTTCTCTGCAACTCATGCGGGAGCTGGACCCATTTCACCTGCACAACATTTGCCTCCATGAAATACTACACAAACACCTGGACATGTTCCTCATGCCCCTCCCTCTCCCAGTAAAATCCCTCCCCTAAAGCCCGTCCACCTCTCCTCCCCAACCCACATAACCTTACCATACCATCCACTCCCTCTCCCTCTCCTAAAACCCGTCCACCTCTCCTCCCCAACCCACATAACCTGCCCATAACATCCACTCCCACTCCTAAAACCCGTCCACCTCTCCTCCCCAACCAACCCACACCCCAACCTAATTCATTCCTACCCTTATCTCCTGCACCCCAATCCCAATCCCAACCCCCACCCCCACCATCACCCCCTCCTCCTCCCCCACCCCCACCCCATCCTCGTGCAGCAGCACCCAACATACACCTCACACACATTAACATCCTTCAACTAAACATAGATGGCATCAACACAAAGAAACACTAACTCACACACTTCATCAAACAACACAACATACACATTGCCATCTTACAAGAAACAAAACTCTGTACAACACAAAAAACACCTACATTTCACCACCATACAAGACCGGGCCGTCGGCATTGGCGGTGGACTCCTAATCCTGGTACACAAAGATATAACATATATAGACACCAGTGCACATACCAAATCCCTCCTCCCCCCAACCGATAACACAACAGAAATACAATCAATTAAAATACGCACTGGCAACAGCTCCAACAATACCATCATAAACACATACATCCCTCCCCAAACATCCCCTACAGTACCAAATTATTACAGACCACAAATACAACACATCACAAACACCCCACATATCATCCTGGGTGGTGATTTCAATGCAAAGACGTCGGCCTGGTTTGTCGACAACCCCGACACAGACAGAGGGCTGATCCTACAACACCAAACAGACAACCTATATATCCTCAATAACATTCATCAGCATACCCATACTCCCCACCAAGCCCTCTACACCCCATCATCTCCTGATATCACCTTTTGCTCCCCCGAACTCGCCCCCACAACTCCTGGAGGGTGGTCAGAACCTTAGGCTCAGACCACCTCCCAATCATTATCACCACCAAAACCAGACTCACCCCAGCTAGCCACAGACACACTTACACTAACTATAAAAGAGCTAACTGGGAAGCTTTCACAAATGAGACACAACAACACTTTGAAACCTTAAACAGTACACCCATCACTAACATCAACAATGCTGTACACACATTCAACACCACTATCCAAAACGCCGACAAGAAACACATTCCAAGAGGTAACATAAAAAACACAACCCCAACTTCTCACCAGAAATTCAAAACCTCATCATACAACGCGACACACTGAAACACTCCCCAGCACCCCACACACAAGACATCAATCAACAAATTCAAGCACTCAACATCCAGATTAACAACAAAATACAAGAACAACAAACACTAAATTGGAATAACTTCCTACAAACACTCGATCACAAAACAAACTCCAAAAAACTCTACAAAACACTAAACAGCATCACACTTTCCAACAGCAACACAACACAATCACATGCTGCAATCACAACAACATACTCTACTCCTTCACGTAAACAACAAGCAAACACTCTCATCAATCACTTCTCTCATGTCAGTCACCTAAAACCCCACAAAGACGACCGACATGTCATCCGACGCAAAAGACAATTCCCCACAGACCCTGACTATACACCCTTCACCAACAACCAGACAAAGCATATCATCAACAATCTCAAGCTCTCACCCGCCTGTGGCCTAGACAACATAAGCAACATTCACCTCAGACACCTGGGACCACAAGGCATATAAGCACTCGCTAACATATCAAACTACAGCTACTCACACAACGCAATACCAGACATCTGGAAGCATGGTATCATCATCACATTCCCCAAACCTAACAAAGACCCCACGCTACCCTCCTCACACCTCCCTATCACACTCCTTTGCACCCACTCCAAAGTCATAGAGCGCCTTGTACTACAACTGATGACACCTGACTTACCCCTTTCTCCAACACAACACAGCTTCAGGCCATTGCACTCCACAAACACTCTTCTTACAGACCTTACATAAAGAGCTTTTGACGGCATCAACTCAGCTAGACCACCACACAGATCAGTACTTGCCACACATGACATTAGTAAAGCCTTCGATGCCATCCCCCGCCACAACCTAACAAACAAAATCTACAACACAAACATGCACAACAACACAAAACCTAGCTGAAACACATCATAAGACCTTACAGACTATTCAAAACAAAGCCCTGAAGATCATTACAGGCTGCACAGCTACTGCACCCACAGATCACCTACATCAAGAAACCAAAATCCTCAAAGTCAAAGACCATCTGGACATGAGAGGCACTCAATTCCTGGCAGCAGCCTTCACGAACCAAGACCACCCACTAAACTACATGGCAACACACCCACAGACACCAAGAAATATCAAAACAACACCCAGCACATGGTATCACACATAATTATTGTCCTCTCTCCCTCCCTGCCCACCCCGAACCAACTTCCAGAAGCCCATCCATACTCATATCTCTCGTCAATCCATCCACTCACTCACAGACAACACGCAGCTGCATGCACGACCTCCCGAAATCCATCCTTCCGAATCCTCCCTCCCTCGCGAGGACAGAGTCCACCTGGCCAGGCTGAGATGCGGACACCATCCAGCTCTCCTGAGCTATCAGAAGAGACTGGATGACTCCGTTGTCGACGCCTGCCCGGGATGTAACACAGCACTCCATACCATTAAACACATCATAGAAGACTGCATTTCACACAACCACTTACGCCAACAACACATCTACACTCAATGAGAGCTCTGTGGGAAAGCCCGATCGTGGCCATGGCCTTCCTCAGGGACTCGGGGCTGTTCGGCCAGGCAGCTTAGGGAACAACAACAACAACAACAACACAAAAAGATGGCTGGCCAACTTCTTAGCAGGCAGATGTGCACACGTATCTTTTGCCGGTCAGTCATCTAGCATTAGAAATTTCCCAAACGGAATCCCGCAAGGATCTGTCCTGTCGCCCGCACTCTTCAATCTGTACATGCATGATATAAATACACCAAATAACCATAGCCTCCTACGCAGACGACATAACACTCACAAGCACGCACCAAAACCCAGACACAGCAACAAGACTCCTTCAAGACTATCTCAACACATTACATGAATGGTGCACTACAAACAGACTCAATTTAGCCCCAGCTAAATCCACTGCAACCCTCCTCACAAGCTGGAGCACGATTACGTCCCGGGACTCAACATAAACAACACACCCCTAACACACAACCACACACCCAATATCCTAGGAGTAACATACGACACCCAAATGACATTCAAACAGCACACCACAAACACGAAAAAGAAACTGACACCCAGACTTAACGCCCTCAGATCACTTGCCCACACGAAATTTGGACACAACAAAGTAACCACCACCACAGTCTACAAACAATACATAAGATCAGTTATGGAATACGCAAGCCCGGCCTGGGCTTCTAACCTAGCTGAAACACATCATAAGACCTTACAGACTATTCAAAATAAAGCCCTTAAAATCATCACAGGATGCACAGCTACTACACCCACAGATCATCTACATCAAGAAACCAAAGTCCTAAAAGTCAAAGATCATCTAGACATGAGAGGCACTCAATTCCTGGCAGCAGCCTCCACGAATGAACACCACCCACTACACTACATGGCAACACACCCACAGACACCAAGAAATATCAAAACAACACCCAGCACACGCTATCACACACAAATACTGTCTTCTCTCCCTCCCTGCCCACCCCAAACCAACTTCCGGAAGCACATCCATACTCATATCACTCGCCGTTCCATCCACTCACTCATAGACAACACGCAGCTGCAAGCACGACCTCCCGAAATCCATCCTTCTGAATCCTCCCTTCCTCGCGAGGACAGAGTCCACCTGGCCAGGCTAAGATGCGGACACCATCCAGCTCTTCTGAGCTATCAGAAGAGACTGGATGACTCCGTCGTCGACACCTGCCCGGGTTGTAACACAGCACCCCATACCATAAAACACATCATAGAAGACTGCATTTCACACAACCACTTATGCCAACAACACAATTTACACTATTTGAGAGCTCTGTGGGACAGCCCGACCGTGGCCATGGCCTTCCTTAACCCTTTGGCGCACCTATAGTTTGAAATAAAAAAAAATTCCCACTCCCTAAGTATATCTCAGCTCACTCAGAGCCAGTTTTGTGCCAGGCGATAATTTGTTTCTGTGACGTTTTTATCCACCAAAAAATCCTTGTATACTGTATTTGGATTAATGAGGTACCATCGGCTTCGTTATTGATTGAACTTGAAGATAAGCAAATAAAAACATAGAATAAATACAAAACAACCACATTGGGGCACTCCGAAATAAAAATTGTAAAACAAAATTGAAATACCTTATCTCCAACTCGCGCTAGCTCAAAATTTTGCCCACAACATTTTTGATTTGCATACATATATGGAAGCAGAATTTAATGAGGATTCCACTGGTAACTTCAGAATTACTATAAACCAAATAGTTACTGAGGTACACGAATAAATGTGAAAGTATCGAAAAACAGACTGAGCTGTACTCTGCTCTCTTCCCAGCCAGCCGTGAGTAAACCGTTAAACTGAGGGGGTTGCCAATTGTACCCATTGAACTAGACTTAATACTTAATATCTATGCCAAATATGACGCGCGTCAGACGAAAACTTAATTTTTGGCGAATATTTTTAAGTTTAACCCTTAAAAAGCGGCCCACCACTTAAGTCGAGTTAAATAAAGCTGGACTATGTGGCGGCGCTCGACATAACTCGAGTGGCAATTTCAGCACGTAATGTGGCTGAGAGAGAGAGACAAGTGGTGGCAGGAGACTAGCGAGCGTATGACTGCTCCAGACCACCGCGGCGAACCTACTGACACAAATCTCAGCTCCCTCCTCCCTCTCTCACTCGCTACATACTCAATTATGTACCGAAAGTACCGAATTACCTGCTTTTTGCACTCGCGTTGCACGGTTATTGCAAGAAAACTATCCATCATACAAGGATCGTTATGGTGTCATTCGAAAGCTCTGTTTATGCCCTTTCAGGGATAGATACTTGTTTTACGTTCTGGGTCTTATTTAGGCATGAAAATGATCACGTAAACAGCCCTATTTTGGCTAAAAACACCCCGCTGGGCGGTACACATAAATAAACCGCATAGGCCGCTCGTAAGGTGTTAATGACTCCATCGTGCGCCAAAGGGTTAAGGCTGTTCGGCCAGGCAGCTTATGGAACAACAACAACAACTGTCTTCATGGCGTAATGCATAAATGCGCGGAATTTCGGTGTGAGTATCCTAGCTTCGAGTCCTTGGAGTGCCACATGTATTTGTTGATTTCATTAATCGAGTTTAGAAGTGAAGTTGGTTGATGAAAACATATACAGTAATATCAATAAAGTCAAAACTATATTAATCACTTCAATACGAATGATGCTATTCCGACTTATATACCAACAATCAAACTGTAAAAATTGCAAAACAAACAAACCAAAACAGGAATGGTACAATATTAAACTATTTTATGCAGCTTAGGAAAGACGTCTTTTAATCAGATAGGCATAAACTCCTACAGTACATGTCAATGTTTGCAGATGACGTAAAAATTACGAGACAAATAATAATAATAATAATAAGCATGTTACTTATTTCTCATAAGCGCCAATTTTTCCGAAGAATTCACTAGCGCTCGAAAAGAGAAAGAAAAAAAGAACAAAAATCAATGCATCAAAAGAAGGCTTATATACAACACACATTTAACAATCACTAGCAGTGGCAAAATAGCCTAAACTCTATAGCCATCTGTCATGACACCTCTCTCAAGATCATAGCTTCTCTCAAAGAGAAAAGTCTTAAGTTGTCTCTTGAAGCATTCAACAGAACTCAGTTGTCTCATGGACAGCGGCAACCTGTTATGGTGGTCCTGATGTGGCGGCGTCTACGCTGTGGGGCCACCTCCCGAGGCTGCCGACCCTCCACAGCCGAAGACAAAATCAACGACCAGTGGAGGAAAACCGGATGCCGGCCGCGGGGAGCAGTTTCGGGAGCCAAACCGTCACAACCATCCCCTGCCCCCTCCCTGGGGGCACGGGTCCTTGGAGCGGCTTCGGTCGCGCCGGGAATTTCCACACCTCTCACACCACACACACACATCACACAATTTTTCCTACACCGAGAAATGACTCTCCGGAGGTCATTTCTCGAAGACTTCTTCTAGCCGGAGACATTGAGAGCAACCCAGGACCCACGTTCACATACATATGTCCAACTTGCTCAAAACCCATCACTTCGAGTCGCCATACTAAGGGTTCAGTTCTCTGCAATTCATGCGGGAACTGGACCCACTTCACCTGCACAACACTTGCCTCCAAGAAACACTACACAAACACCTGGACCTGTTCCTCATGCCCCTCCCTCTCCCAGTCAAATCCCTCACCTAAAACCCGTCCACCTCTCCTCCCCAACCCACCTAACCTTCCCATATCATCCACTCCCCCCCCTAAAACCCGTCCACCTCTCCTCCCTAACCCACCTAACCTTCCCATACCATCCACATCCTCAACTCAACACACCACACCCCATCCTAATCCATTCCAACCCCCATCTCCTGCTCCCCAATCCCCCCCCCCCCCTCACCCATCCCCACCCCCAGCCCCTCCCACACCCCCACCATCACCCCCACCCCCACCCCATCCTCGTGCAGCAGCACCCAACATACATCGTGCACATAACATTAACATTCTTCAACTGAACATAGATGGCATCAACACAAAGAAACACGAACTCTCACACTTCATCAAACAACACAACATACACATTGCCATCTTACAAGAAACAAAACTCCGCACAACACAAAAAACACCCACATTTCATAATTTCACCACCATCAGACAAGACCGGGCTGTCGGCGGGGGCGGTGGACTCATCACCCTGGTACACAAAGAAATATCATACATAGTAACCAGTGTACAAACCAAATCACTCCTCCCCCCAAATGATAACACAACAGAAATACAGTCAATTAAAATACGCACTGGCAACAACTCCAACATAACCATCATAAACACATACATCCCTCCCCAAACATCCCCTACAGTACCAAATGAATACAGACCACACTTACAACACATCACAAACACCCCACACACCCCACACATCATCCTGGGTGGTGACTTCAACGCCAAGACGTCGGCCTGGTTTGTCGACAACCCCGACACAGACAGAGGGCTGATACTACAAAACCAAACCGATAACCTCATCATCCTTAACGACATCCATCAACATACCCATATTCCTCACCAAGCCCTCTATAACCCATCATCTCCAGACATCACCTTTTGCTCCCCAGAACTCGCCCCCACAACATCCTGGAGGGTGGTCAGAACCTTAGGCTCTGACCACCTCCCGATCATTATCACCACCAAAACCAGACTCACCCCAGCTAGCCACAAACACACATACACCAATTATAAAAGAGCTAACTGGGAAGCATTCACAAATGAGACAGAACAACACTTCACAACTCTAAACAGTACACCCATCACTAACATCAACAATGCTGTACACATACTCAATAAAACTATCCAAAACGCTGACAAGAAACACATTCCAAGAGGTAACAGAAAAAGACACAACCCCAACTTCACACCAGAAATTCAAAACCTCATCAGACAACGCGACATACTGAAACACTCCCCAGCACCCCACACACAAGACATCACACAACAAATTCAAGCACTCAACACCCAAACTAACAACAAAATACAAGAACAACAAAAACTAAATTGGAATAACTTCCTACAAACACTTGATCACAAAACAAACCCCAAAAAACTATACAAAACACTAAACAGCATCACACTTTCCAACAGCAACACAACACAATTACATGCTGCAATCACAACAACAGACTCTACTCCTTCATGTAAACAACAAGCAAACACTCTCATCAATCACTTTTCACATGTCAGCCACCTAAAACCTCACAAAGACGACCGACGTGTCATCCGACGTAAGAGACAATTCCCCACAGACCCTGACTATACACCCTTCACCAATCACCAGACAAAGCATATCATCAACAATCTCAAGCACTCACCCGCCTGTGGCCTAGACAACATAAGCAACATACACCTCAGACACCTGGGACCACAAGGCATACAAGCACTCACTAACATATCAAACTACAGCTATTCACACAAAACAATACCAGACATTTGGAAGCATGGTATCATCACATTCCCCAAACCCAACAAAGACCCCACGCTACCCTCCTCGCACCGCCCCATCACACTCCTTTGCTCCCCCTCCAAAGTCATGGAACGCCTAGTATTACAACTAATTACACCTGACCTACCCCTAGCTCCAACACAACATGGCTTTAGGCCACTGCACTCCACAAACACTCTTCTCACAGACCTTACACAAAGAGCTTTCGACGGCATCAATTCAGCTAGACCACCACACAGATCACTATTAGCCACACTCGACATTAGTAAAGCCTTCGATGCCATCCCCCGCCACAACCTAACAAACAAAATCTACAACACAAACATGCACAACAACACAAAACGGTGGCTGGCCAACTTCCTAGCAGGCAGATGTGCACACGTATCTTTTGCCGGTCAGTCATCTAAAATCAGAAACTTTCCAAACGGAGTCCCACAAGGATCCGTCCTATCGCCCGCACTCTTCAATCTGTACATGCACGATATAACTACACCCAATACGCCCCAAATAAACTTAGCCTCCTATGCAGATGACATAACACTCACATGCACACACCATGACCCAAAAAGAGCAACAGATCTCCTTCAACCCTATCTCAACACACTACATGGCTGGTGCACTACAAACAGACTTAATCTAGCCCCAGCCAAATCCACCGCAACCCTGCTCACAAGTTGGACAGGAGAACACGAATACATCCCTCAACTCACCATAAACAACACACCCCTAACACATACACACACACCCAAAATCCTAGGAGTAACATATGATACTCATATGACATTCAAACAGCACACCACAAACATTAAAAAGAAACTGACACCCAGACTTAACGCCCTCAGGTCACTTGCTCACACAAAATTTGGACACAACAAAGAAACTACCACCACAGTATATAAACAATACGTAAGATCAGTGATGGAATACGCAAGCCCAGCCTGGGCTTCTAACCTAGCTGAAACACATCATAAGACCTTACAGACTATTCAAAATAAAGCCCTGAAGATCATTACAGGCTGCACAGCTACTGCACCCACAGATCACCTACATCAAGAAACCAAAATCCTCAAAGTCAAAGACCATCTGGACATGAGAGGCACTCAATTCCTGGCAGCAGCCTCCACGAACCAAGACCACCCACTAAACTACATGGCAACACACCCACAGACACCAAGAAATATCAAAACAACACCCAGCACACGGTATCACACACAATTATTGTCCTCTCTCCCTCCCTGCCCACCCCGAACCAACTTCCAGAAGCACATCCATACTCATATCTCTCACCGATCCATCCACTCACTCACAGACAACACGCAGCTGCATGCACGACCTCCCGAAATCCATCCTTCCGAATCCTCCCTTCCTCGCGAGGACAGAGTCCACCTGGCCAGGCTGAGATGCGGACACCATCCAGCTCTCCTGAGCTATCAGAAGAGACTGGATGACTCCGTTGTCGACACCTGCCCGGGATGTAACACAGCACCCCATACCATTAAACACATCATAGAAGACTGCATTTCACACAACCACTTACGCCAACAACACAATCTACACTCAATGAGAGCTCTGTGGGAAAGCCCGATCGTGGCCATGGCCTTTCTCAGGGACTCGGGGCTGTTCGGCCAGGCAGCTTAGGGAACAACAACAACAACAACAACAACCTCGGAGCCATGTACGAGAATGACCTCTCAAAGAAAGAAGACTGCTGGAAAGCCCTTGGTTCATCAAGACGAAAAGGGTCGTTGTCATGACGCACAACTACACCATGGTGTGCCGGTGGGCGCCTGAGCAGCTCCGCAAGGTACCTAGGCTCACCAAATTTGAGAACCTTAAAAGTCACCAAACACAACTTAAATTCTATTCTTGCTCTTACTGGCAGCCAGTGCAGTTCTATGTGAAGAGATGTAGTAGGAGTTCTAGGTGGAACACCAAAAATTAGTCTTGCGGCCCTGTTAAGAACAGACTGAACTTTCTTCAAAATATAATTTGGAAGACCCACCAACAGGGCATTGCAATAATCAACACGAGAGAAGACCAATGAGTGAACCAACGTCAGGAGGCAACGTCTGGTTATAAACGGCTTCACCAAATAGAGATTTCTGATGTGCAAGTAACAACTTTTAACTATCTGGTTTACATGCTCTTTGAAATCTAATCGGGAGTTCACATATACACCCAGATTTCGAACAGAGTTGGCCGGTCGCAGCTGAGATCCACCCACATTGATGGAGAGGGCACCTACTATATCATCAGCTCTTCTATTTCCTCGGATGATGAGAATATCAGTTTTACCATCATTTAGTTTAAGTTTTCTCACTCTCATCCACTTCTTGATATCAGACATCAACAATTCCATCTTACTCCGTATATCAACTATATTTGTGATTCTCACATAAATCTGGGTGTCATCTGCATAAAAGTGAAAGGTGACATTATGTGCACGAAGCAGAAGAAACAAACTGCTAATATAAATTATAAATAGGATAGGACCTAAAACTGATCCCTGCGGAACACCATACTGCAGGGGTGTCGAGTCCGAGACCACTTGATTTACCATCACACTCTGGGATCTACCTGACAAGTACGACCCAAGAAGCAAGAGAGCGGAGTCACGCACACCACAATCATAAAGATCACTCAATAACAACTCGTGATCCACTGTGTCAAAAGCCGCAGAGAGATCAAGCAAGACCAATAGTGAGGCCACACCATTGCAAATGTTCTCAACTAGATCATTATGTACTCTAATCAATGCTGTTTCAGTTGAATGATGCTGTCGGTAAGCAGACTGAAAAATTGGGATAGTTTCATTCTGCTGAAGTAGTGGTTGTAATTGGTCAAGTATTGCACGCTCTAATATCTTTGATATGAAGGACAGGTTGGAGACAGGACAATAGTTCAACATGTTCTCAACATCAAGTCCAGGTTTCTTTAGAGTAGGTCGGAGTAGTGCATGCTTTTCAGAATGTGGGAAGCTACCTTCAGAGAAGCACTTATTAATTATTTTGGAAATAAACTCAACTGTGTGATCATAGACTCTTGGTAGCTTGGAAACATTTATGGGATCCAACGGGCAAAATGTTTTATTGAGGTTTCTTATGTAGGACGAGATCATGTCCACCTCTACTGAGTGAAAGGATGAGAGGACATTATTAGGAATGTGTCGGGGTTGGAGTACAACTGAAAGTTCTTCACCAACAGAAGCATCGTCCAGTTCCTGTCTTATGCGAGTTATCTTGCCAGCAAAAAATGCCACAAAGTTGGCAGCCAACTCGGCATCAGGTACAGAAGGTCTTAAGCTGACTCTTGTTTTTCCAAGTAAACTGTTTACAATTGAAGCCAACCTCCTCTGGTCGTTACCACACGAGTCAACTTTTCCCTGATAATACACTTTCTTTTCATCTTTGATTTTGTGGACCACAGCTCTTCTGGCTGACAGATATTGCAACCATGTAGAGTCTGTTTTATTTTTCCGCCATTCACGTTCAGCTCTTCTACGCGCTCTTCTAAGAAATTTAACTCGAGTGCTATACCAGGGCGAATCATCTCGTACTATGATTTTCTTCTCTACTTCTGGACAGTGATGATCGAACACTAATTTAAGTGCATTTCCATGTACCTCCACCAGCTCATCTGAAGTAAGGTTGGAAGTATCAATACTTCCCAAGTACTGTTTTACTTCACTGCTAGCCAAATTTAGGTCTGCATTTTTATAATTTCTAAATCTGATTACTTTTTCATGTGTGAGTGGCTTAGGGAAATCAAAGCTGAAAGTAATCAAAGCATGATCAGAGGTATTAGGGTCAGCATTCTCAACATCAACATCCAGAACACCACCACAACCCACAGGAGAGAAAACCAAGTCAAGGGTGTGTCCTAAGATATGAGTTGGGTGGGACACATGGTTTACAAAATTGTTCTGATCAGTCAACTCAAGGAACTCAGGAGAGAATGGCTTCAGATGAGGGCAATTAAAATCTCCACATATCAAAAGTCTTCCGGTTTTAGCAGAAAATTCCTCGAGAAACTGCCCAAACTCTTCCATGAAACCCCTATCTGTGCCACGATGGCCAGGCCTATAGACAACTGCCATTCTTAGAATTTGTTGATGGAGTTTTATTTCCACTTCCAACAGTTCATAATAAAGAGGGGCTGGGTTATGGCTTATTTGCAAAATATTCACCAGAGATGTGGAGTAGACAACTGCCACTCCACCACCAAATACTTGTACAGTACAGTAAAAGTAGTTGTGAGGAGCTGCAAGGGGATTTAGATAAAATATACGAATGGAGCACCAAGTGGAAAATAAAATTTAATATAAGTAAATGTCATGTGTTAAATATGGGAAGAAGTGTGAATAGACCAAATTGGGAGTACAGGATGGGAGACAATATAATTAGGGTTGATTAAGCAAGGCCGAAAAATAAAAGGACTTAGGGTTGATTATACAAGATAACTTGTCGCCAAAGAAACATATTAACAAGCTCTTTAGCGGAATGTATGCAATGGCCGGGAATATGAAAGTTGCTCTGAACTACTTGGATGAGAACAGGTTAGCGAAAATTATAAAAAGTATGATTAGACCAAGACTGGAATATGCAGCAGTGGTGTGGTCCCCGCATCTTAAAAAACACATTCACAAGTTAGAAAGAATCCAGAGAGCAGTTACTAGATTGGTTCCAAGTCTCAGAGAACTGCCATATGAAGGGAGGCTAGACAAATTAAATCTACCGAGTCTAAAGGAGAGGAGAGAGAAGGAGACATGATAATGATGTACAAATGCACGCTAGGGCTGGAGAGGCTGGATAAAGCTGGAGTCACACGAGCCTTTTTTCGAGCAATTTTTACGGGCAATTATGGTCTGGAAGCTTAAAAATTACACTTCATCAGAATTCAGCCACGTAACATAATCTACCTTCAGTCTAGTTACCGATACCAGTGTGAAAAAGTCCCGAAATATTACGAGAGAAAAAATTGATCATGGAAAATTGACGGAAAAAGCGCTCGTGTGACAGCGGCTTAAGGAGGATATAATAATTATGGATACAGGAATAACTAGAGGCCACAGCTACAAAGTAAAAATGCTACCTACAAGAACGACATTAGGAAGTTTAGCTTCCCCTATAGATGTATTGGCAAATGGAATAGGCTGGAGGAGGGAGCTTAGCTCAACTCCTGTAAACTAAAATTAGGTAAATACACTCTCAATCCTTTTACATTACCACATATCCTTCCTAAGCTTAATCAAATTGTCTAAATGTAGATGAAATCAAATAAAAACAAGTCACAATCACTGAAAGGGTTAAATGTACATATGTGTGTATATATTCACGCAAATACCCCATAGCTAAGGGGTGGCCGACTCCAGACAGAAAGGGTAAAATAGGCGAGTCCCAATTTATGCTACTAACTGTACTATCAATATTCAGTGGACATCAAGGGAGATTGCTAAATATTTTATGCTGAACATTCCATATGTAAAGAAAAACGCCAAGTCATGACAACATAAATTTTAAGGGAGTACAAGGAGATTCCCCTTTATTTTAAGGGAGTACAAGGAGATTCCCCTTTATTTTAAGGGAGTACAAGGAGATTCCCCTTTATTTTAAGGGAGTACAAGGAGATTCCCCTTTATTTTAAGGGAGTACAAGGAGATTCCCCTTTATTTTAAGGGAGTACAAGGAGATTCCCCTTTATTTTAAGGGAGTACAAGGAGATTCCCCTTTATTTTAAGGGAGTACAAGGAGATTCCCCTTTATTTTAAGGGAGTACAAGGAGATTCCCCTTTATTTTTTTGTTTATGTCCATGTCTAAAAAGCCTGAATTTGAATGTCTTTGTTCTTCTGGTGTATAAGTATAGATTTTCATCCTTTTACAGTACAGTACAGTCATGCTTTCGGTAACACGGTTAATTTGTCCTTTCAAAGCACAGTGTTGTAAAATTCTCCGACTCAACGAGACAGAGAAAGGGGTAAGGGAACGCGTCAGTGGTCCAGGACCCTAAAAATTGGAACTTAAAAGGTTTCTTTTCGGGCTCTGCCTCAAGTCAACCACCCCCAGCAATGGGGTATGTGCCTCACTATATACATACATACAGCAAAGTGTCACCGAAAAACGCGGTACAGAAATATCATACCAGTACCTTATGGGAAATCATTTTTTTGTCCCAGCCAAAATCACAAAGTCCCCCTTTTGACCTATTTCGACTCAGCAAAAGTCCCAAACTTCCCTTTTATTGACATGTAATGTACAGTTTGCTGCACAAGTCCTTGCAAAATAAACAAACCAAAACGGGAACGCCACACTATAAAGACAAAAGAATCGATCAAAATCACTGTAGAAATAACAATTTAGCATAATAAATGTTGAAATAAAAGAACACAAAACCAGGAATGGAAATACAACTTGAAGTAAGGAATTACTGTACCGGTACTTAAATCATTATGGCATCTCACCTCAACACTGGTAGTAACTTAGGACTGTCTAGTTATATATGTTGTACTGTGCTGCAGTAAAGACTGTAGCCACCGTGTTGTGATTGCTGTGCACTGTTTGCAGTACTGTGATTGTACCATGGAAGCCACATTCACTGTGGACAGTTGCGGTCTTTAAACCCGTATGTATGTATGTATGTATGTATAAGTACATGTACGGTCGTGCTAACAAGTCATGTCCCACCAGTCATTACCTTTGGCTTGCTCTGTGCTGTATTAACACAATAAGAGCGGGCGGGGCGGTATATTTGACCGTACCACCCAGCGGTTTTTTTTTTACCCTAAATGGGGTTGTTTCCGTGCTCTTTTTCATGCATAAACAAGACCCAGAGCATAATACAAGTATGTATCCCTGAAAGGCCGTAAATTGAGCTTTCCAATGACACCCGAACCATCCTTCTACGATCACTGGTTGTCTTGCAACGATCGTGCAACACGAGTGCAAAAACCCTAAAATACGGTAATTTCCTTACATAATTCCCTGTGTGGCGAGGGAGGGAGGGTGGAGTAAAGCTCAGTAGATCCACGGTGGCCGTGGCGAGCGGTCAGGAGGTAATCTATGCTTCTCCCACCGCTTCGCTCTCTCTCAGAGCACATTACGTCCTCAAAATTGCACTCGACAATAGCCGGGCCCCGCCATATAGTCCATATTTATTTCACTCGACAATAGCCGGGTGCCGCCAGTTAAGGGTTAATGTCTGTCAGATGTTGAATAGGGTAGGCAAGTGTAGGAACATGTTTGTATATTTCACACGATATGAAGAAATTATGCTTAGATATTACTGATAACGGTACACATTATTGATCAAAACATACTTGGTGCCGAGACATCACTTATTAGCGCGACTGTACTGTGTGTGCAAGTTAGTATGTTACTACTGTTGGGTGTAAAAAAAAAAAGAAGCCTATTCACTTGTATTTAGTCACCATAACAATATATACACAGTTACATTTATGCTTGGAAGTTTATATTATGTCTTTGGGAGTGATAAAATGACCAAACCAATCCAAATTCATGTTAATTTTATTTTATTTTTTCTCATAATCATTTCAGTCTTAACAGCAGATTGTCCCGGTTTGACAACCTGCTTACAAGTACAGTATACTGTACAAGTATACATTGTTAAATCTTTCACCAAATGAACTTCACCATTTCCAAATTTATGACGGCTTTGAGTATTAGAGCACTGGATATATACCTCAGTGTACAGTACTACATTAAAATGTAAAACTTGCAAACTAAACAAACCAAAACTTGGACAAAGACTATTATAATGTAAAACTTGAAAAATAAACAAACCAAAACTTATACGAACACAGTAAAAAGACAAAATAACTAATCAAAATTGCTATGTGGAAACAACGGTTAAGTAAAATAATAATTTATAAATAAAATAACACAATCCACCACATAGGGTGTACATTACTACATGAGCAAGTTAATCTGTTTCCCAAGCAAACTAATAACTCATCAAAATCGCTATGTGGAAACAACGCTTACTAATATAACATTTATGAAATAAAAGAACACTGTCCACCACATAGGGTGTACATTACTACATGAGCAAGTTAATCTGTTTCCAAAGCAAACTACAGTAATCGCACACATAACGCACTATCGTCACATTCAAGGAATTAGTCAATTTGGGAAGATATACATACTACAGTAATCATAAAATGAACAATGTAAAACTATTCTGCCAATCTGTCAATTAAAAAATGGGAAGGCTTTATGGCATTCAAAAAGGAGATAGGCTACTGTACTTTTTACGTGTTTAATTTCTATAAATATTTTCTATACGCAATAAATTTGTGTATCATCACCCATAATTTGAAGTAATAAAGGCATCTTACTGAAAGGCATATAAAAAAAATTTAAGTAAAAAAAACTACTCTATAAACTTACCATACATGCTGGTCCTCACATTGAGTGTAACTCTTGAAGTTAGGCAATTGGTAATCTCCTTCATAGAGTTCTTGTCCCAGTCAAGTCATCTTCACCAATTCCAGAAAACAGGGACCACTCAATCTCGTTGTATCTTCTATTTTGCGCTCTCAAACCTGTATGAGGTTAAGGATATGTTAGATTATAATGTAAAACTTGCAAAATAAACAAACCAAAACTTATACGAACACAGTAAAAAGACAAAATAACTAAATCAAAACCAGGGCTTAAAAACGAAATTATTTTTCAAACGGTTCGTTCCGATCAGAAACAGTATTATTAACGTTTCGTTTTTCGTTCCTCTTCCAAACTTAACGTTCCTGAACCGGTTAGAACGTTATTCTCAAACCATGTATTGAATATGCTATTAGCCCTAATAAATAATAATGCCTATACATGACTACATTCTTATAGATGGTAATAAAGCCATACATGTCATGGTGCACAGTATCCAACAAAATCAAACCCTTATCGTAAGAACTATATTATTATACGACTTAAATAAGGCAACATATTTACATATACAATACAGGAAGCGTAGTATAGGAGTATGCAATCTCAGTTGCCGTAAAGTAAAGACATGAATCACTAAATTATATATTAATATTATACAGTATATGGTAAAAAATATATTAATTCGTAATATCACCAACCCACTAATTAAATAAACCTAATCAATGAAATCAATGAATACATGTACTCCAAAGACTCGAACTTAGGACACTCACACCGAAATTTGGCGCACCAAGCATTAGGCAATGAACACAGTTACAAGTTTAACCCTTCCAGCCCGGGCAGCATGTTAAAAGGACACCGCGGCAGATGGCAGGAACCCGGGTGTCCTTACCTGGTCAGTAAGCTTGAAAGCCTATTCAGCTTGGTCTGAACGCCGTGCGTCCGACGCATGTAAACAAAGCCGATCGTTGCGTCACCGCACCTCCGAAAACAATAAGGAGACATCGGATCAATGTTATTGTTGTGATGTCAGACGAAATTAGTGTCTGAAAAGCTCCGATATTGTCATCATCGCGGCAAAATTCGCTCCACTGAAATCGTCATCACAACTGAACCAGTTGACTTACAGAGCTCTATATAACGCCAGTCTACAGATTGAAAACCGCACTACATTTATAGATGTGTGGAAAATTTCTAGCAGTTAAAATAAAAAAAATACGGTAGCCTAGGCCTAGACGTTTTTCGGCCAGATCGCCCGGGTACCCCGCACTGTCATTAGGAGAACCTGCCCGGGCCACGAGGGTTAAGCACATACTCACAATATATTATCAATTTTTGAATACTGGATATTAATCTAAGCATGTTCTTAAACCCAACTGCAGTATCATAGCTCAATGATTGCACGAATGGAAGGTGTAATTGATGGGACCTTAACCACAAGGGAAGATCTCGCTAAGAATTACTCCTGAACCTGAATTAATTTGTATTATCACCAACCCACTAATTAAATAAACCTTTCGGAGTTGGGCGGGTGCCCAACTCCGAAAGGAGTTGAAGTAGGGGAGCTATCCCCCCGCCAAAGGCGGCTTTCTAGGGCCTTTCCTAGCTGATGCTGAGAGGATTGGGTTCTAGTCATGTGGTGATGGGCTGGTCTATCAGAGTGAGAGATGAGCGATCTCTGCCATACCCATAGCTTACTCTGACTGTTCCTTTTACTTATATATCTTCTAGATCTCAAGTGACGGCGTCTTTTCCGTGGATCGACCTCCCTACTGCCAACCTAAAAGTTGGCAGATTGGGAGCCAAAGCGTCACATTTTTCCCTTACCCCTCGACTTTCCCTTCATAATTGCTGAGGGGCACAGGGCCTTGGGTGGGGCTTTGGTTTCCCAGGCGTTTCGGCGCCCTCCTCAGCTCCCTGCCTTAGAGTGGCTTCGGTCACCTGGGTTTTGTTAGTGGTAAGCAGGGAGGGTTTTGTGGGGGCGCTCTATGGCCTTGGCCTTGCTCGGGACCTTGGGGCTTTTCGGCCAGGCAGCCTGGGGAACAACAACAACAACCTAAACAATGAAATCAATGACTACATGTGGCACTCCAAGGACTCGAACCTAGGACACTCACACCGAAATTCGGCGCAAACTGGCAACTCGATACTCTCGCCTCTCGTTTCCCACGCAATAGTTGTAGCCTCCCTTTTGAATAGAGAGAGAGAGAGAGAATATGATAAATCCTCCTTGAATTGAAGAAAGCTTGCAGATAAAAGATGTATTTACTTAAATCATTTGGCTACTGAAAGTGAAAATGGATTATTGACCAAATATGGCATGGAACGAAAAAATAACGTTATTAACCGGTTACAGGGATTTTAAATTAGCGTTTTCGCTCTGGAACAGTAAATACAGTATGATAACGTTTTTGTTTCCGTTTTTGTTCCGAGCATAATTTTGTTCGTTTCGGTTTTCGTTTTCGTTCCATTAAACGGTTTCAAAGCCCTGATCAAAACCGCTATGTGATTTAAGGCAAAGGTTTGGTTTATTGTTTTTCTTTTCTAATCTAGTACATGCGTTAGAAGTACTGTATGATGGTGTATGCTAGCGAAACCTGGCCTATCAATATGAAAGATATAAATACGATGGAACAAAATGAAATGAGGATGGTGAGATGGATATGTGGGTCTGCAATGTAAGACAAAAACCCAAATGTAGAACTCAGAAGGAGCAAAGAGATTATTAATGAGGATATGCGTAAGAGCAGGCTTAGCTTGTGTGGACATGTGAAAAGGATGGATGACAATAATTGGGTCAAGAAAAGCAAGTACAGTATATGAACGTGGAGAGAGTTGCAAGGAGAGGTGGACCAAGAAAGACGTGGGATCAGGTAGTACAAACTATTCTCGCAGCCAAAGGACTAACTAAGAGGAGCGCCCAAGATTGAGCTGCTTGGAACTCTGCTATAAGCTGAACAAAAAGTACAGTACTGTACAAGTATCATGTAATACGATACTTAGTGCAATAATTGGGCGATCGAGCGTGTGGCCCCAAACGTGTCATCTACTGAAATGACCTGGAAAAATTAAGATATTAAAAGGCAACGTCCTTGGACTGGACAGACTCCCACTATAGTCCATTCATTTTAAGTAGGCCAGAAATTCTGACTCATACCGTCTGGAACTTAAAATAGGCTAGAACATATGGGCTGTAAATTTCCACACCTATTCTCTGTCTGACTCTTCCCAAATGGTAGAAACATTAGTCCCGAGTCTGGTAGACCGAAGCCGCTTTAGATGTTCGGACCCCAGAAGGGGCCAGGGAGAGATGAGATCCGTCTCTGAGAGGGCAGCGGGGGAGGGGACCAACAGCCCCCGAGTCAATACCCCGACCGTCCGCAGCCCCCCTTGCAGTGCCACCCAATCGGTCCATCTCGCCAGCACCTAGAAGGAATAGTCTTTGAGTTAAAATGTAAAACTTGCAAACTAAACAAACCAAAACTTGGGCAAAGACAATATAAAAGGTAAAATAACTGATCAAAATTGCTATGTGGAAACAACGCTTAATCAAATAAAATTTATGAAATAAAAGAACACACAGTTATAGAGGTTAGTGGTCATTTTTTTTTAGATTAAATATAATGAATAGACCATAGTGACCCTATACTAATATTCTATCTAATTAATTTCACTCCCAACACCAAACACCTCCCAATGAAATGAATGAAACTATGTGATCCTCCCGGAATTTGAACCTGGGACACCACATCCAGATTTAAACACTAACCATTAAACCACCAAAGACAGTTAACCCAATCTGTACCGGCGATGTCTTTTTAATCCCAATTTAGCTACATTTAGAGAATTTTATGTTGCTTAAGAAGGATTGGTGGTAGTAAAAAGGGTTATGCAAGATAGTTCAAAGTCTGTTAATTGGTGGAGGCCTTTTTATAAACTGAATACTATCGTCTGATAACAGCCAGAATATAGTTAAAAGGATGTCGCCGGTACAGAAGGGGTTAAAGGTTAAGTACATGACTACGATTGATATCTATTTATCCAATACTGGATATTAACCTAATAATGCACTCAGACCCAACTGCACACCAAATAGCGCAATGTTTACGTGGAAGGAAAGGACAATTTATAAGGCACTGATCTCAAAGGACCGACCTCGCTACAAATTATTCCTAGACCTATAGAAAAAATCTAATTAATCACTTTACTTCCAATGGCATTCTACTGGATGCCTGTGATTGACTGCTTTGCAATGACGTTGCTAGATTGTGCCCGAATGGTGGACTGTGATTGGCTGGCCAGCATGTTTATGCCTTAGCTAGGCAGGAAAGTGCGGTGTGAAGATTGACATATTAGCTGCGAAGAATAAAACCGCGGCATACTTTCCTCGTATTTTTTTGCGAAGATTGATTCATTTACAGCGAAATTGAGTCTATTTAGTGTCTACAGCGAAGATTGCTGTCGTGAAGATATGGTAGGGGCTCCACTGTAATTATAAATTTTCATAGTACTGTACAGTATATACCGTAATTTCATAGTACAGTAGTCCCTCGTTATCGAAGGCTTTTTTATAGACGGATTTGATTATAGACGGATTGCTTTATCATAGACGGATTCGACTATCGACTGACTTTAGACTGATTCAAGTATCGACTGATATATCGACGGATTAATTGTTTATTTATATTACTCTAATATACCAACCAAAAGTGGATTAAATGATGAACAATAAGACATACAATAATAAGAAAATACACCGAAAACGAGAGCAAAAATAATTAGCCTAAAGACTTTAGGTTTTGAGTGAATCCGGATTCACCGACGATCGGAGCGTCACTTTCGACCTCCATTTTTAATGTTGTCAAAACCGGGCAGAAGCTCTAAGCCCACCCGCCTTTTACTTGCTTATTTGTGCCTGAACCTTGTATCTCTTGCGTTTATTATGGCCTCTAATGTATTCAGTGATAGACGGTGTGCCTGGTGGTAATAATGAAGGAATTGAATCCCCAGGACCATCAAAACAGTCAAGTCAAGTGCCATGTCTGACGAGGTTATGTGTAAAGGAAAAACTTAAAAGTACATAGGATAATTTTATTTGCAATATACTCTAATTAAATGAGCAACAATAAGACATACAATAATAAGAAAATACACCGAAAACAAGAGCAAAAATAATTAGCCTAAAGACTTTAGGTTTTGAGTGAATCCGGATTCACCGACGATCGGAGCGTCACTTTCGACCTCCATTTTTAATGTTGTCAAAACCAGACAGAAGCTCTAAGTCCACCCGCCTTTTACTTGCTTATTTGTGCCTGAACCTTGTATCTCTTGCATTTATTATGGCCTCTAATGTATTCAGTGATAGACGGTGTGCCTGGTGGTAATAATGAAGGAATTGAATCCCCAGGACCATCAAAACAGTCAAGTCAAGTGCCATGTCTGACGAGGTTATGTGTAAAGGAAAAACTTAAAAGTACATAGGATAATTTTATTTGCAATATACTCTAATATGTAAGGTTATGTGTAAAGGAAACACTTAAAAGTACATAGGATAGAGACCACGGATACTGTACGTGTATGTACGGTACCGGAATGTACGATTTGTTCGTAGTCTTGGCAAATCCAACGTCAAGGCTATTAACCTAATTGCAATGACGACTTGTCTATTTTGACTGCTATGTCGTCATTCCAACCGCGGTTAAAAAGAAAACGTCTAGAGTCTACTCCTTATCTTGCTCTAGGAGACGTTGTACATTAACCAAAACTACCACCGAAGGTGAAAAAAGCATAGAAGACAAGAAAAAGGGGTTTACCTTAGTTACCGCTTAAGGCCCATCCCGTGTTCCGTCATGTGCAGATCCCTGTCGAACGTGCGCATGAGCGACCCTCTCTTGTCATAATTTTTTCACGCGCTCCATTGAATGAAGTCGCTTTTGTTGTGCTCCTTTAATTCACCGTTTAGGTTCGTTTCGGCTTATCTGGCCTTCTTTTTTGTTAGACAGATGTTACGTGATCTAGGGCACACGTAAATGGGCTCCTAAGTGTGTATAATGGAGACGCGTGTGGAAATAGCCTACCGAAGGTACGGGGGCGCCTGGCGTTCCTCGTATATGTTTTTCATTCTTTCTCTTTTCATATTCTTTTTTCCTGTTAGTCTGGGCATAGTTTAGCTTTTAGCTTATTTTAGGCTAGCTGGTTTTCTCATTCCGGAATTGCTATGCCCCTATGAGTTTTAATTTTTTCATAGCCTAAGGTGTACCGTTGGTAAACAATCTGAGATTTCGTTGGTGGCGGTCTGTTTGTAGAGTTTGTGTCGGCCGCATTATTAGCGTTATTCCCGAGTCCCCCCTTTCGAGCCTTCACTGTGTCTCAAGGGCCTGGGCGACAGGTGGTTCGTGATAATCCAGGGGTACCCCACGGGGGCCCCTCCTTCACGCCACAGGGTTTTTCCCCCCTGACACATTCTCTGCTCACGGCTAGGCCACCCTTTTTCTCGCCAGTTTCATTTACTGGTTTTTGTTTTCTCTTCCTGTTTCACCTCCATCCTTTCATAATCTATTTGCCCAATCCAGGGGTACCCCACGGGGGCCCCTGTTTGTGCGAAACCACCCTCCCTGCCACTTCTCCTCATGGGCTTTGCTCTATCTCTGTGGGTTGGGTGGTTCCTGGGGGATGTGACTCCTCTCCCCTGGTGTGTCTTCCTTGCCTCTCCCTTTACCGGTTGAGTTAGGATCAATTCAAGGAAGACACTGCTCAGCTTGATGGCCATCATTGCTTGGAGTTCATAAGGAGATGACGCTTTTTTGTGGCCTTTTTTGGTATTCCCTAGACGCTCCTCTCGCTTTTTCGGCGCTGGACCATCTCGGCCGGTCCCGCAAATTTGCGGGAGCTCAATTCGGTCCTCTGGGACATTTCGGCTCCCCGCAAATTTGCGGTGATCGCTGGGGGGTCCCTCAAAGATGCGGGAGGGTTGTGTCGGTACGGTTATGCCTCCATTGGCCCGCAAATTTGCGGTTATAGTTGGCTTTCACTGTTGACCTTTTTTATGTCATCTTGTTGCCTGATACTATATTGGTGTATGCACTTTACTGGTGTTATAGGCCCTGCATGTAAGATGTTGAGTGGTGGTTAACACTTTCTCCATCTTTGCAGGTTCTGCTAGTGCTCTTCCGCCTCGGCCGCCCTCCTCACCTACCTCTGTGCTCCCAGTTTAGGGTGAGTACGGATACCTGTTTGCATGTGTGTTCCTTCCCTGGTTCTTCTTGGACATTCTCTCCACTTACTCCTTCGACGTGCTGATTATGGTGTGTGTTCTTCCAGTGCAGGTAGGCTGCCTTGCTTTCGCCTTGGTTATCGCTCCCCGTGCTTGGAGAGCCACAAGTCCTGCTTGCGCCACTCGCTCTGTGTGTCCTCTACGGCCTCCCTACTTGCTCTGTGTGGCACGTGTCTGGCCCTGGTGGATGTGCTGCACCATAGCCCTGGTTCCTCGGCGGCGGCTGTGGCCTCTGCTTCCCTTCCGTCGGTGTGGACGATGGTCTCCCGCCACATTAGGACTGTGGGCCACCGTTCCCCGGCCTTTGTTGCCGACCGGATCCGCGTCGCCCTGGGTATCCCTGACCCGACTGAAGGCCGTTCACCTGGCCCTCTCCCCTGGGTCCCGCAGCCGGTCGTCACATCGTCAGGGGGTTCCCCAGCTCCGTCCACGCTCTCGCTCGCCTCGTCGTCCGTCCTCTACTGCCCCTCGTCGTCCTCCTGATCGCCTTGACGACGCCCATCGCCCTCGTCATGGTTCTCGCCCTGTGGCCGGGGTTAGCGGCTTTGCCCCTGTGCGCCCTCCCCTGGCCTCTACGGATAGGGGCTTTACTCCCTTCCGCCCGCTTCCCCAGCCCAGACGACTTCCTCTTACGTTGTCCTCTCCGCGCGCGGTTGTTCATGTTGTAGCTGGCCCTCTGCTCCCTCCTCCTACACTGTCCAGGAGGGTCTGCCTGGATGTCGTTGCTTCTCCTACTTCACCTGCTTCAGTGCCTATTCTTCCTTCACGGTCTCGTCCCACGGTGGAGGTCCCTCCCTCCTCCGCCTCGGTGTCGGGCCGCCCTGTTATCTCAGCCCCGGGGATCCTTGCTCTGTTTCCCCCCGCGGATCCTTCTGGCCTCCTTTCACCCGGCCAGCCTTCCCACTCCCGTCGTCCTGCTCCTCCTCATTCTTCTCTTCCTGACCTTCACTTACCGTCTCGCCAGGGGGGTACCCCTCCTCTTGCCTCGGTGGGGTTTAGCGAGGTTTCGGGGTCCCCTTTCTCAGGAGCTGACGTGTCGCTGGAAGAGGGAGAAGGTGCTGTTTCCCCCTCGGCCGTTCGTGATCGGGGACGAGTCCCTCAACGGCGACACAACCGTCGTCGCTCGCCTGCCTTGGGCCGCGACGCTGCTGGTTCGTGTCGTGGGTCTCGCTCCTGCTCACGCTCGCCCCTGCGGGCCGACCACTCTTGGGGGGGGTCGCCTCTCTCGGATCGATTGTCGGCTATGCAGGGCTGGGTTGTGTCACGCATCGACGGGCGCTTGGTGTCGATGCAAGACTACCTCTTCTCGCGCTTCTTGGCGGTGAAACACCCTCAGCGCCTCACCCTACCTACCCCTGCTACGGTCCCCCTCCCTTCTGCAGGCCTACGCTCTGGTCAGACTTCAGCCGCCCTGACATCCTTCCGGCTGTTCGGTCCCTGGCCGTGTTGACGGGTCTGTCCTCCTATGGGACAGGTTTGTGCGACGCCGGTACGCCTGGCTTAGCCATCATGCTCGGTCACCCTCTCCCATTGGAGGCCTGGTTTGCTGAGGCCTTCGACTTCACCAACCGATCCGTCGACGGCTCTCCTTCAGTCCCTCCCCCGGAGTCATCACTGCTTTTGCCTCCTCTTGTGTCTGTCGGCAGGTTGGACGGCGCGTTCTGGTCCTGGATAAGCGCGCCCGTTCTTGAACTTTGTTCTATTGCTACCCCGTTCTTCTCTCACCCGGAACAGCCCTCTGTCGCCAAGGATTTTCCCTTGCGACAGAGGGTGACGGACTTATTGTCTTGTCTTTAGGTTCCCTCCAGACGTCTGTTCACCACCTGCGGCTTATCGAGGCGTCTGCGCCAGGCGATCTTCGCGAGGGTTTGGACCGCGTTCAGCGGATCCACCTTCGGCTCGCGGTGTCTTTGGTTCCCGAGCTGAAGGCGGTTTTGTGCGCGGCAACTCGGCAACGCCGGACGGTACGGTCCTCGTTCTGCCGGCCGGCCCCCTTGGATATTCGTCAGGGTTTGTTGTAATCTGCGCTATATACGTCGGGGTTTTTTCTTTTTTGAGCAGGATGCTTGGGAATGCTACGCTTCTCTGTCGGCGGCCCCTGCTTCCGACACGCGACGACGCGCTGTGTCATTGCGGACCCTGCTTACGACACGCACCGACGCGCTGTGTCGCGTGCGGGGTCTTCTCAGTCCCGTTCTTCTGCCGGTCCTCTTCGGGGTGCTGCTGCAAGTGCTGCCACCTTGCACGGGCGCAGGACTGGGACGTTGCAGGCCAGTGCGTCGGTTCCGCCTCGCACTTCTGTTCTTGCCCCCTTTCATCCCCGCCGTGTCGGGGCTGGCCGGCCTTCCACTTCCGGCCGCCCTTCAACGGGGTCAGCCCCGCGACGGCCAGGGGTTGGGGTGGCCCGCCCTTTTCGACGAGGTTGCGGGGGGGTAGAGGAGGTCAACGTGGCGCTCATGCCCGCACGGCCCGTACCGGGGGTACCTCCACGTCAACACAATGTGTAGGTTCTCTGGGTCGGCCTCCTTGTTCTCCTTCTCGCCTGGCCGACCGGGTCGCTCCCCTCCTCTCGGGTGCTCCCTCGGGTTGTTTTCGCCCTTGCGCCCCTCGGTGGCCGCGAGGGACGTTGGGGGCGGCGGGTTGCGCGGAGGGGTCTCACCTGGAGGTGGATGTCCAGTACCCCACTCCGCTCTTGTCACCGACGCCGGCCCATCTCTTCAGAGGTGGCGAACGTGTTCACTTCCATGCCCGAGCTGGGTAGCGTCGAGGGAGTTGACCGCCGGTCACCCGGTTTTCCTCTCCCGTGTCTTTCTGGTACCGTCGACGAACTGCGACGCGATGCGACCGGTGGTGGATCTGTCGGCCCTCATCGGGCACATCGTGCACACACGGTTTCGGATACTGCCGGTACCCCAGGTACGCCTGGCCCTGCGCCCTCTGTCGTGGGTAGTGTCGCTGGCCCTCCAGGATGCGTCTTGGCTCGTTCCTCTCCATCCTCGCTTCCAGCGATTCTTGGCCGTTCGGACTTCCGATCGTGTGTTCCTGTTCGACGGCCTTCCCTTCGGTCTCCACATCGCGCCGCGGATCTTCTCCGCACTGGTGGGGCAGGCTCTGGGTCCTCTCCTCTCCTCCAGATCCTGTTTTCCTTGGCCGATTGGTTGGTCGTTTCCGAAGCCCTAGGACTGTGCGTCGGCGACGCCCTCACAGTCGTTCGCCACGTCGCACGGTTAGGGTTCCCCTTCGATGTTCCCAAGTCACGCTTGACCCCGTCGCGTGTCGTGCCATGGGTCGGTCTTGCATGGGTTTTGTCCGGCGCTACGGTGACCCGGGGTCTGCCCGCCGCGGTGCACCTTCGGTGGAAGGTCTTCGCCGTGTTGCACTCGGTCTCCCTCCCGGGGTGGCTCTGGGACTCGTTCGTGGGTTCGCTGCATTGGGCCGCTCTGCCCCTTCCCTTAGGGTGCCTCTGGCTACGCCGCCTCCTCCTCATGGGCACCGCGGTGTTTCCGTTGCCCCTATGGATCGGCTCCTGCCGCTCCCGCGTACCGTTCGCAGACGCTTCGGTCGCTGGGTTGCTCGGGGCGCGCTCTCTGCGGCTGTGCCCTGGACCGCCCCCCTGCCGACGGTCTGGGTAGACACAGATACGTCGAGCGAGGTTGGGTGAGGTTCCCGATCGAACCTGGGAAGTCCACTTCCCGGCAGATGGGTGGGTCTCCCTCCACTTACCCGTCTATGCCCTCGGACTGTTGGTTCCTTTGTTCTTCCTGCGGGACCACGCGCTGGCCCTTCGGGGTCAGTCGGTGGCCTTCGGGTTGGACACTCAGACAGCTGTCCACTGTTTCCTAATGCGGGGGTCCTCCAGGTCGTTGACTCTATTGGGGGTCTCGGTGGAGTTGTTCTTCCTCGCGGACCGACACCCCTTCTCCTTGCATGCCTCCTCCCTGCCCGGGCCTGCCACCCTGTAGGCGGCCGCCCTGTCGAGAGGGCAGGGCGTTCTTGTAGAATGGGCGATGCAACGGACTGTGTTCGCCGACCTTGCGGCTTCCTTAGGTGTTCCGGAGGTCGCCTTGTTCGCATCGGGGGTGCCGCGCCAGTTGCCTCTGGACCTCTCCCTCCGGCCTCGCGCTCCGGGAGGGGGTCCGGACGCTTTCATGGTAGCCTGGTACAGGTGGCGGTCGATATACATCTTTCCGCCATGTTGATGTGCCCAGTCCTCGCGAGGCTGCGGCTATCCCGCGGCTGCGTCTGGCTCCTCGCGCCTCTGTGGCCGGCACGGGCTTGGTACGCCCGGTTGCCGCAGTGGTGCCCGAGTCCGGTCCCTCTACCTGTCTCCGGCTTCCACTTGAGCTAGGTTGGGGACCTGCGGACCTCGTTGGCCTTCGCATCGTGCTTGTTCATGAGGCACGGTGGCTCCCGGTCCCCGGCCGGGCCCTGACTGACTTCCTGCAGCGTTCCTGGCCGTCTTCTCCTTGGGGGACTTACGGGTCCCGCTGGAGGTCTTTTACTAGGTGGCTACAGGACACTCGCCTGCCTGTTGGCTCTCCTTCCCTCGTCCTACGCTCCTTGTTTCACCTCTTCCGTACACGTCACTTTCAAGTCGACGCTATACGTACCCACTTGTCTGCCGTCCGGGGTGGTCTTTGGGTCCGTCGCTGGGCTGGTCGTTCCGCCGCAGGAGCTGGATTCCTTCCTGACGGCTGCCTTCCGGAATCGACCGCCTCCGCGCCAGGTCCCTCCACAGTGGGATCTGGGGCGGGCTCTGGTCCTTCTGGCTTCACCCACGTATACAAGGGCCGCTACGCCGGTTCCGTTGCTCGGGCGTCCACTCTTCCTTGTCGCTCTGGCCACTGGGGATCGGGTGTCTGCACTAGCGGCATTGTCACGGCCCCGGGACTGCGTGCGATTCTCCCCGTCCTTGCATGGCATCTCGTTCGCCTCCTCCCCTCCTTTTGTTACCACGCATGGGAGGGAGGCCCCCGTTTTCCAGCCTTTCACCGTCCAGGCTTTACGGCGTGGGCATCCTCGCCATGTGTTGTGCCCGGTGTCAGCCTTGCACTCCTCTGTTGCGTCTGTGGCACTGCCTTCGGGTACTGCTGTGTGGGTGTCTCCTCGGACAGGTGGGAGGCTCTCGCAGGTGCAGATGGGCCGCCCCGTTTGTCGGACCGTTCGTGCCCGTCACCCTGTTTGTAGGGGTTCTGCGCACGATGTCAGATCCTTTGCTGCCTCCTTCCGGTTCCTGCCACGTCGATCCTTACCTGCCATCGCCTCAGCGGTTTTGTGGTCTTCTATCAATTCCTTCATCTCCTCCTACCTCTCCGTGTCCAGTGTTCGACCCCCTCGGCCGGTGATTGCTCTCGGGGGTCGTGTTTCCTGGTGCTCTGGCGAAGATCCCTGGTCTTCCCCCCTTGTCCCTCGTTCTTTTCCTTGTTTTTTTTTTTGCAAAGGGGGGGTGGGGGGGTGTACGGGTTTGCAACACTGGATTGCAAGTTTGGGATTATGTATTGTTCCAGTACATAAGTGTTTTTGCCACATTGAAAATTGTGTTTTGTTCTTGTGTTCAGTGTTTTTGTTGGTTTTGGAAGAAAAGGGATTTTGGGTACAGTACCTTTTTGGTTTAAGACAAGTCTATGTTTTTGCATTACTATGAATGACGGGCATGTGTTAAAACTGTTCTTTTTAGCTACTCCTCAGTTTTTCACTCTTTTATTAAACTCTCTTGTTTAAATTGTGTCTTTGTCATTCATAATTTTGTTTTATGCATTGGTTTTTTTGGTAGGTTGGGGTTGGATGTCCTCCTCCTATTTGTTATGCCGCCTTGACGTTGGATTTGCCAAGACTACTAACAAATTGGGAGGTTTGACGTACCTCCCAACCTACCAAATAGGAAAACCTACTATTTGGTAGTAGTCTTGGAAAATCCAACGTACATAATACCCTCCCTCACGCCGGACCCCTGCCCATCCGCGTTCTTCTCCTGAAGTGAGATGTGATGACAAGAGGGTCGCTCATGCGCACGTTCGACAGGGATCTGCACATGACGGAACACGGGATGGGCCTTAAGCGGTAACTAAGGTAAACCCCTTTTTCTTCTCTTCTATGCTTTTTTCACCTTCGGTGGTAGTTTTGGTTAATGTACAACGTCTCCTAGAGCAAGATAAGGAGTAGACTCTAGACGTTTTCTTTTTAACCGCGGTTGGAATGACGACATAGCAGTCAAAATAGACAAGTCGTCATTGCAATTAGGTTAATAGCCTTGACGTTGGATTTTCCAAGACTACTACCAAATAGTAGGTTTTCCTATTTGGTAGGTTGGGAGGTACGTCAAACCTCCCATTCGTGTACCACAAATTTGTTGAGTTACTATGATAGGGTAATTGACATTGTACAAGGGAGGGAGGGGTGGGTAGATTGTATTTACTTAGATTTCAAGAATGCATTTGATAAGGTGCCTCATAAGAGATTGTTGTGGAAGCTCAGGACTGTGGGGCGGGTTGAGGGGGTATTATTAAAGTGGATGGAAAACTATTTAATTGGGAGGGAAATGCGAACAGTAATAAAAGGAAAGTTCTCCTCGTGGAAAAGGGTAAAAAGCGGAGTGCCTCAAGGATCGGTGTTGGCCCCAATCATGTTTTTGGTTTTCATCAACGACCTTCAAATGGGAATAGGCTCATATATATCTATGTTTGCTGATGATGCAAAATTAATGAAGCATATTACAAGTAGGAGTAGTTGTGAAGAATTACAGAGAGACCTAGATAAATTATATGAGTGGAGTCAAACTTGGAAAATGGAATTTAACACGAGTAAGTGTCAGGTTCTTGAGATGGGAAAAAGTAAATATAGACCTTCTTGGGGATATAAAATAGGAGATGAAATAATTAGTAAAGCTGTGAAAGCAAAAGACCTAGGGGTAGATATGGCAGAAAGCTTGTCACCTGAACAGCATATAAATAAAATAACTGGTGAAACCTATGCAGTGTTGACTAACATGAGAATAGCTCTGAATTATTTAGATGAAGAGATGTTAGCAAAAATAATAGGGACAATAATACGACAAGACTAGAGTATGCAGCAGTGGTGTGGTCTCCACACCTTATAAAACATAATAAAAAACTGGAAAGAGTTCAGAGAGTTGCCACTAAGATGATAGCTAGCCTTAGAGACCTGCCATATGAGGAGATTGGAGAGGCTAAAGCTGCCAACGCTGAGGGAGAGGAGAGAGAGGTGACATGATCATGATGTTTAAGTGTGTGAAGGGTTTTGAGAAGATCGATAAGGGAGATTTTGTGGTGAGGGACGAGGGAAGAACCAGGGATCATGAATGTAAGTTGAGGAAAGTTGTATGTAAGTCTGATGTAAGAAAGTTCAGCTTCCCGTATAGAAGCATTGATTGTTGGAATAAGTTGGATGGGGAGGTGGTGGGAGCAAGAAATATCCAAACTTTTAAAGCAAAATTGGATAAATGTAGAGAGAGAGACAGGACAACACGAGCTTAGGCTCAAATCCTGTATACTACAATTAGGTGAGGAGAGTACACGAGACACGAGACACAGTAAAGTAACTAAGACAGGACAACACGAGCGCTGCTCAATTCCTGTAAACTACAAATAGGTAAATACAAATAGGTAAATACAGTGGGAGAGGAAGCGGTCCACAGGCTCCAGCTGATTTCTACTTACATGGTTGCATGCGGGAGTGAGCTATAATCTATCTCTTTTTCATATGTCAAGGGGACTCCAGGGATAAGGTTGGTGATAAAAAACAAGTAAACTTCGGCTGGCAAGTGGTAAATTAGTGACTAATAATAGAGGGCGAGAGTGAATCATCGGAAGAGGTCGCACAATATTGTTGTTTCGGCGTGGGAAATTCTCGGCTCAGTGTGGTGAGTAAAAGTAATAAGTCATGTGTGGGGCCTTTAACTGCAAGGAAGTAAATTGGGAAAAACTTGAAACCGCAACAGGAGAGGAAAGTTGGAGCTATGATTTTTTAAGTATGGCCATGGAAAATTCTATATACCAACATGTTAAAGAGACAACAAGATAAAGGGGAAGTGATCAACCAGCTAGATTGGACCTTCTCTTCACAAGAAGGGAGGATGAGGTTTAAAGTATTCAGTACCTGTGCCCACTAGGAAAAAGCGACCATGCAGTTCTCGACATAGACCTACTATTGAAGCATAAACTACCAAAGGAAAGGGAAAAGCACAAGGAAAATCACTGGATGTATTCCAGAACCGATTTCGCAGGACTACAGGATTTTTTCAAGTCACAAAATTGGGATCAAGTGTTATCTGAAAGTGAGGTAGACAAAAAACTCAAGGCATTCATGGAGATCTATGATACTGGTATAAAAACTTTTGTCCCAAAGTACATTAATAACAGAAAAAAAGGAAATCGCAAAGAATGTTTTAATCGCGAATGTAGGCAAGCACAGGAAGCAAAAAACAAAGCCTGGAAAAAGATGAGAAACTGGGATTCAGAAGAAAACAGACAAAAGTATAAAGAGGAGAGAAACAAATACACAGAAATGAGGAGGTCAGAGGCAAACCATGAGAAAGGGATAGTGGAGGACTATGAAAAGAATCCAAAACAAAAAATCAAGTTTGTAAATGGCAAAAGGTAGATAAAAGCCACAATCCTAAAAATTAAAAGCGGAAACAGAATCATAGAAGATGATACAGAAGAACTAAATAGAAATTTTGCATCAGTATTTACAAAAGAAGGAGAATTCATTGCACCAGAAACCAATGATAGGTATAGAGGAAATGCCGGAAGTCACATTTAACAGAGAAGAGATCATAGACAAAATGAGTAAGGTGGATCCAAACAAAGCCGCCGGACTGGACGGAGTATCAGGCTGGATTATTAAAGAAAATGCCAAGGAACGGAGTATACCAATATACAGTGATATAATGACCAAATCATTAGACACGGGGATAGTACCTACAGAATGGAAGAGCAAATATTATTCCTATATTTAAGGGAGGAAGCAGAGATAAACCACTGAATTATAGACCAGGCATTTTTTAGCAGAATTTGATATACCAGGATATAGTTTGTTTAAATATGACCGAACAAGTAAGAGGGGTGGCGGTATAGCAGTGTTTGTCAGGAGTACATTAAAAAGCTGTATTAAATCAGGTATTAGACTAAATAACGATAATGAAAGTGTTTGGGTAGAGGTTAACGAAGGTAGTGAGACCATATTTATTGGAGTTATGTATAGACCGCCAAATATGAGTAGAAATGACGGAACGTCTTTATGGGAGGAAATTAAATGGCATCAAGGTTAGCAATGTGTGCATTATGGGGGATTTTAATTTTCCGAATATAGATTGGCAGCATCAAATAGGAGACTCTGATTCTGAGGAGTTTATAGAGGTACAAGATAGTTTTTTATTTCAATTCATAGATACGCCGACTAGAGGTAATAATATTCTCGATTTAGTTTTCAGTAACAATGAACATATGGTAAATAATGTAGAGATAGGGGACCACCTAGGAAATAGTGATCACAATTCTGTGTATTTTAATATACAATGGAAAGGTAATACCAGAGAGAATACAACATTAATACCTGACTTTAGAAAAGCCAATTATGGTGGGTTAAGAAGAGCCCTATTAGCGGACCCTATGGTCAAAAAGTTAAGTCGATCCAGGTGTCCAAATGAGTGTACCCCTTCTCAGGCACCTGTCATCTTAAGTCAGGAAGAGACGTCAACCTTGGTAATACATACGAAATTTATCAAGTCAGTAATCAATGCACAAAATAAATACATCCCCAAAAGAAAATTTAGTTGAACAGAGAACCAACCCAAATGGATGAATACAGACTATTAGATCTTCTAGGACAAAAGAGAGGAATATATAGAAAAATTAGAAAAGGCGAAATTCACCTACTTGCTTACTATCAGAATCTATCAAGACAGGTAAAAAAGGATATTAGGAAAGAAAAAAGAAATTATGAAATTAAGGTTGCCAATGACTCAAAAAATAATCCTAAAGCTTTTTACCAACTATATAAATCCAAGGTTAGAGATGTAATTGGTCCCCTTAAAACTTCGATAGGAGAAATGACAGAAAATGATTTAGAAATGTGCAGTACATTAACCCTTCAACCCCGGGTGGTACACGTGTGTACCATTATGTTTTGCCCCCAGGAACCCGGGTGGTACAACATTGTACCATTGCTTGAAAGCCTGTGAGCTTCGTGTGCGAGGCGTCGGTCTGACGCATGTAAACAACAGCCGGCTGGACCGACGTCCCGCATCTCCGGCCACAAGAAGGAGAGCGTCGCTTGTTCGTGTGTGCCTGTATGTTGTTGTTAAGTATCGAAAAGTAGTGTAAAGTGGCTGTTTTGGCCATAAAGTTATCTCCAATGAAATCATCATCACAAATCACTTGACTTAGAGCTCTACTTAACGCCATTCTACAGGTAAATAACACAGCTACGCTTGGGGATGCGCGGGAATGCGGGAAGCAGTCAGCATAACAATGATACGGTAGCCTAGCCTAGACGTTTTTCGGCCAAAACACCCGGATTTCGGGGAATATTTATGTAATGCGTAGCCGGGGCGGGAGGGTTAAATAGTCAATTTCTTTCCGTTTTCACTAATGAAAATTTGGCACAGTTTCCAGAAGTCCGTAAGGTATATAGCGATAGTATAGAAAATAGGTTAAGTACAGTTACTATAAGTAGAAATGATGTGCTTAAGGAAATTGACAGACTGAAACCTCATAAATCGCCTGGTCCTGATGAGGTATATGCTAGAGTATTAAAAGAATGTAGGGATGAGTTAAGTTACCCATTAACATTTTTATTTAACAAGTCATTGGAGACAGGTATAGTTCCAGAAGCTTGGAAGCTTGCAAACGTAGTTCCGATCTTCAAAAAAGGTGACAAATCAATAGCATCCAATTACCGTCCCATTAGTCTTACATCAATCATAGGAAAGCTACTAGAGTCAATTATTGCTAGTAAAATTAGAAACCACTTAGATACATTTAATTTAATAAATTCTTCTCAGCATGGATTCACTCAGGGACGTTCTTGCCTTACTAATTTGCTTAGTTTTTTTCTCAGAGGTATATGAAGCAGTAGATAATGACAAGTCATATGATATAATATTTAGATTTCAGTAAAGCTTTCGACAGAGTCCCCCATGAGAGATTGATGAGAAAGGTTGAGGCGCATGGAATAGGTGGGGTTGTTGGGATGGATTAGGTCATGGCTAATTGGTAGGAAGCAGAGAGTCAGCATAAATGGTACGAAGTCAGAATGGGGAGCAGTCAAAAGTGGTGTCCCCCAGGGATCTGTATTAGGTCCTCTGTTGTTTGTTATATACATAAATGACCTTGATTTAGGTATAACTAGTAGGATAAGTAAATTTGCAGACGATACCAAAATGGGGAGAACAATTGATTCAGATAGAGATATAGAGTGCCTCCAAAGGGATCTAGATACAGTAGGGTCCCGCATAAAACGTGTTCGCATAAAACGAGTCTCGATTAAAACGACCGACCTAAAATATTAATATTTAATTTTCGATCAGAACGAATGTGATCACATAAAACGAGTCCGCCGCCAAAGTGGGGCAAATCCGAGGAGTTTTCATATAGAGCGCCGAAATATCGTACAAAACGAAAATATCGTTCGCTTTGTACGAAAATGTTCGCTTACAGTGAACATTGACGATATTGCGCCACCAAAATGCTGTGTTCACATAAAACGAAATCGCATAAAACGCCCTCGTTTATCGACCATAAACTCGTTTTATGTGAGACCCTACTGTACCTTACACGAATGGTCAGTAAATTGGCAGATGAAGTTTAACATTGACAAATGCAAGGTATTAAAGATAGGGAAGATGCATACAAATGTTAAATATAAACTAGCTAATGTGGAATTAGAAAACTCGAATTGTGAGAAAGATCTAGGTGTGTTTGTTAGCAATGATTTGAAGCCTAGACAACAGTGTATAAGCGTTCGAAACAAGGCAAACAGGATTCTCGGGTTCATCTCTAGGAGTGTGAGTAACAGAACTGCTGATGTTATCTTAAAACTTTACTTGTCATTAGTGAGACCCCATATGGATTATGCTGTTCAATTGTGGTGTCCTTATTACAGAATGGACATAGATTCATTGGAGAGAGTACAACGTAGAATGACAAAAATGATCCATAATATTAGAAATCTTCCGTATAAAGAAAGGTTGAAGAAATTAGGCTTACATTCGTTAGAGAGACACAGAGTTAGAGGGGATATGATAGAGGTGTTCAAGTGGGTTAGTGGGATTAACAAAGGGGACATGACAAATGTACTAAAGCTCAGTGATAGCGAAAGAACTCGTACCAATGGTTTCAAATTAGATAAATTTTGTTTCAGAAAAGATATAGGCAAATATTGGTTTGGTAACAGAGTTGTAGATGGGTGGAATGGACTACCAAGTGCTATACAGTAGTGGGATTAAAAACGATAGGGAGCTTTAAGATAAAATTGGATAAGCATATGGACGAGAAGGGTTGGGTGTGAAGGGGGATCAGCAGGGTTGGGCCAATCAGCGCTCTGCAGACCCCCGTAATCCTGCGTTAATCTCTAACCGTTTTGGTAAGATGATCCTCAGGGTATTAGAGTGTTGAGCCTATAATTGGGCTTTGTAATTGGGGTTGTGTGGGACAGGGATCTGCCTTGCTTAGGCCAATCGGCTTTCTGCAGACTCCCATTTTCTTATGTTCTTATGTATGTTCTAACATCACTTTTTCTTTGATATAATTCAGGGCCTCTCCACCTATATGGGTTATTATTGACGAGGTAAGTGAAGGAAATAAATCTGTATTGAGGATATTCATTAAAGATTCTGTGGTAATCGTAGCCTAGGCTTGGACCCAAATAACGACGGTATAAAACCCTTACCCTTGGTGTACTGGACAATAATGGTCTGCAGCCAAATTAACACAATTCCACTGGAAGCTCCGTTGGTAATCCCGTTAAATAGAAGATGTTGTAGGTGTTTTCATAAAGCAAAAACACTTCACTATTCATTGAACAACAGTTCCACCATTTCAAATATGGCCGACTGGCCCGAATCCGAGAGATTATAAACACCAAGGATAATAAATTAATCAATGTGACGTCGTAGAGGGATTGAGAAACAAAAGAGGCTCATTATATGGACTGACGTGTATTTCTACACCCGTTAAAATGTTGCGAGAATTTGTGACGTCACCGTCTAGACAGTGACGTACTCCCACAACAACCATTCATATACCATCATCGCTCGTGACGTCACACCCAGTTTATTGACCAATAGAATATCAGTATACAACTCGACTCGCCTCCACTCGTCGCCCACCAGCTGAGCTGGGAAATTGTAAAAGTGAGTCTACAGATGCCCTCTAATTATTCATTTACCAAGTATATTTTCCATTTATAGTATACTACGAAGCAACATACATAATACATATATACTGTATGTACAAACAACAAATATGCTATAACACTGCCCACTTCTTGAGATTTAATGCATGCCGTTTCGCAGGAATATACCGGAGGTTTCTGTTATCATTATACAAAAAGTTAATTTGCGTTAGCCTATCACTCAAAAAAACAGCGTCGTTTGACACCCTGGCGCTAATGTCCTTTCAAAGGGGTATAGGCGGTAAATCTACAGTTATACTACCCCTCCCCCACTACCCCCCACCACCTCCCCCCTTCAATGGTTCAGCAGACGCGGAAACTGGAAAAAAACTTATAGGCTAGCCTAAATAAAAAAAAATCCAGTTTCCAACCAATTATCCAATTATTCCAATTATCACCAACCAGCCAATGCCAATGGCATAAATGATTTTAGCAAGAGAGAGTGTCTGATGCGAGAGCTTAAAGATGGATGTGTGGATGTGTGTGGGGTAGGTGAGACGCACCTGTTGGGTTCTGGAGTGTGGGATGGTGAGAGTGAGCATGATTTGTGGGGTGGGGAAGGATGGGTTGTCTGGTCTGGATTGGATGCAGGATATAAACGTAAGAAAAAGGAAGGGGTAGCAGTAATTTTGTCAGAAAGGTTGAGGAAGTGTGTGAAAAACTATGGATGCGTGGACTCAAGAATTGTATGGTGTGAGTGCAAGATTGGGATAGATAGGTATACTTTTATGTGTGTCTATGCACCAGTCAACCAAGAAACTGGGAAAGGTGCGGAAGAAAATAGAAAATTTTGGAATAAAGTCAATAAATGTATAAGAGAAAGGCAAGAGTGTACACAAGTAATATTAGTAGGCGACATGAATGGTAGAGTTGGAAACGAGGAGATAGAAGGTATAGTAGGTAAATGGGGTGTGGAGGGTAGGAATATGAATGGTGACTTCCTTTTAGAAGTATGTGCAGAGAGAGAGATGTTTCTGGCTAACACATTTTTTGAACATCGTCACATTCATAGATATACATGGCACAGAGGTGAAGGTGAGCAAGAACAGAAATCTCTAATTGACTACGCCATGATGGACTCCGGACTAAAAGGAAGAATTTTAGATTCAAAAGCTGTAAGAGGTATGCTGACGGGATCAGACCACTATACAGTGCTGACAAAAGTGAGGATAAGGAAAGAGTGGAAATATGAGAGGAAAGAGAAAAAACTGACAGTAGAGAGAATAAATGTGAGAAAATTAAATGAAGAATGTAATGCAACAAAATACAAGGACATCCTGAAAGAGACTATAAAGGACATGGATGATGGATGTTATGATAGATCTGGGAAATACTGTAGACGAAGTATGGAAAGGTACAAGAGACTCCATGATTAAAGCAGCTGAGAAAGTATGTGGGAAGAAAACCTTTAAAATGTGGAAGAAGAAAGGTAACGCATGGTTTAGTAGAGATAGAAGAAATAGTGAAAAAGAAGAAAGAGTTCAGAAAGAGTATAAGAACATAAGAACATAAGAAAATGGGAGTCTGCAGAAAGCCGATTGGCCTAAGCAAGGCAGATCCCTGTCCCACACAACCCCAATTCATTACAAAGCCCAATTATAGGCTTCACACTCTAATACCCTGAGGATCATCTTACCAAAACGGTTAGAGATTAACGCAGGATTATGGAGGTCTGCAGAGCGCTGATTGGCCCAACCCGGCTGATCCCCCTTCACACCCAACCCTTCTCGTCCATATGCTTATCCAATTTTATCTTAAAGCTCCCTACAGTTTTAGATCCCACTATAGCACTTGGTAGTCCATTCCACCCGTCTACAACTGTTACCAAACCAATACTTGCCTATATCTTTTCTGAAACGAAATTTATCTAATTTGAAACCATTGGTACGAGTTCTTTCGCTATCACTGAGCTTTAGTACATTTGCCATGTCCCCTTTGTTAATCCCACTAACCCACTTGAACACCTCTATCATATCCCCTCTAACTCTGCGTCTCTCTAACGAATGTAAACCTAATTTTTTCAACCTTTCTTCATACGAAAGATTTCTAATATTATGGATCATTTTTGTCATTCTACGCTGTACTCTCTCCAATGAATCTATGTCCATTCTGTAATAAGGACACCAAAATTGGACAGCATAATCCATATGGGGTCTCACTAATGACAAGTAAAGTTTTAAGATAACATCAGCAGTTCTGTTACTCACACTCCTAGAGATGAACCCGAGAATCCTGTTTGCCTTATTACGAACGCTTATACACTGTTTTCTAGGCTTCAAATCATTGCTAACAAACACACCTAGATCTTTCTCGCAGTCTGAATTTTCTAATTCTAAATTAGCTAGTTTATATTTAACATTTGTTTGCATCTTCCCTATCTTTAATACCTTGCATTTGTCAATGTTAAACTTCATCTGCCAATTTACTGACCATTCATGTAAGGTATCTAGATCCCTTTGGAGGCACTCTATATCGCTATCTGAATCAATTGATCTCCCTATTTTAGTATCGTCTGCGAATTTACTTATCCTACTAGTTATACCTAAATCTAGGTCATTTATGTATATAAGAAACAACAGGGGACCTAATACCGATCCCTGGGGGACACCACTTTGACTGCTCCCCATTCTGACTTGGTACCATTTATGCTGACTCTCTGCTTCCTACCAATTAGCCATGACCTAATCCATCCTAACAACGCCCCACCTATTCCATGTGCCTCAACCTTTCTCATCAATCTCTCATGAGGGACTCTGTCGAAAGCTTTACTGAAATCTAAATATATAATATCATATGACTTGTCATTATCTACTGCTTCATATACCTCTAAGAAAAAACTAAGCAAATTAGTAAGGCAAGACCGTCCCTGAGTGAATCCATGCTGAGAAGAATTGATTAAGTTAAATGTTTCTAAGTGGTTTCTCATTTTCCTAGCAATAATTGACTCTAGTAGTTTTCCTATGATTGAAGTGAGACTAATGGGACGGTAATTGGATGCTATTGATTTATCACCTTTTTTGAAGATCGGAACTACATTTGCATGCTTCCAAGCTTCTGGAACTATATGGAACTATCTGGAACTATATGCTGCAAAAGAATATACCTAGAGAAACTAGAGATGCGAGGAAAGAAGAATATAAACATTTGAAACAAAGAGTGAAGAGGGCGATACAAGACGCTAAAAGGAAGACAGATGAGGCATATGGGAGAAAGATTAGTGAACAGTTTCTGAATGACAGGAAAGCATACTACAGAGCTGTGAAAGAAGCCAGAGGGAAGAAGACTGAGAGTGTCTCAGGTGGTAGGATGAGGGACATGAATGGGGAAGTGGTAGAGGGTGATGGTGTGGTGAAAGTATGGAAAGATCATTTTAGTAGCTTAGCTGTAAAGAGTAGGGGGAAGGCAAAGATCTCATCCATAGGAATGGAGAGAGGTAGAATAAACAGGGTAGTTGAAAGCCAGATAAGCAGAGAAGAAGTAAAAGAAGCAATCAATAGACTTAAAATGGGCAAAGCTGCTGGAGTAGATAACATCCCAGGTGAAATGCTGAGATATGGAGGAGAAGAAGCTGTTGACATAATGCATAGGTTATGTAAATTAGCATGGGAAAAGGAAAGTGTACCAGAGGACTGGAGGAAAGCAGTGATAGTACCCTTGTACAAAGAGAAGGGTAGTAAAGAAGAGTATAAGAATTATAGGGGAATTAGCTTGCTTAGCATACCTGGAAAGGTACACGCAAGAGTAGTAACACAGAGGCTACAGAAGATAACGGATGACAAAATAGGCGAGGAACAGGGAGGTTTCAGAAAGGGCAGGGGCTGCGTTGACCAGATAGCCTCAATGCGATTGTTGGTAGAGAAGTATCTGGCCAAAAACAGAAAACTCTATGCAGCATTCATGGATTTGGAAAAAGCCTACGACAAAGTAGACTGGGAGGGCCTGTGGGATGTGTAACAGTATATGGTGTGGGAGGAAAGTTGCTAATGGCAGTAAAATCTTTTTATAGGAATGCAATGGCAAATGTGAAGGTAGGGGATAAGTTAAGTGAAAGTTTTGAGGTCAATGTAGGTGTAAGACAGGGATGTGTCATGTCAGCTTGGTTGTTCAATATATACATGGATGGAGTGATTAGGGAATGTAGGGCTGTATCAATGGGTGTGGGAGCTAGACTGGAATCAGAGGGAAGAACATGGAAGATTTTAACATGCCTATATGCGGACGATGCAGTCCTGTTGGCGGAAAATGCTGAAGAACTTCAGAGAGTGGTCACTGACTTTGACAGGGTATGTGAAAAAGAGAAAGTTAAAGATCAATATAGGGAAATGTAAGGTAATGGTATTTGAGAGAAGAATGCATGAAACTATAGATTTTAAGGAACAATATAGAATCAAGAAAGAACACAAGAAAAGTTGTAAATAAAATTGAAAAATTAAGTCCTAGAAGAGGTTGAAAGTTTCAAGTATTTGGGAGCTGTACTATGCAAATATGGTAAAATGGAGAGTGAGATAAAAGAGAAAAAAATGCAAGGGAGAAAAGTGATTGGAGAACTTGATAGTATTCTCAAAGGAAGAATGGTTAGCCAGGAAGTCAAAAAGTCACTGAGAAACAGTGTGCTGCTCCCAACACTCTCGTATGGAAGCGAGACATGGACGGCAAAGTGACGAGGACCTCTTCAAACTAAGAGCTGTGGAGATGAGCTTTTTCAGAATGGCAGCTGGCATGAATAGGCTAGATGGGCCAAGTAATAGGGAAGTGTATGAGTCCTTTGGAATGGAAGAGCAGGCTTTGGGCATTGATTGTGGTGTGGTTGAGTGGATAAAGAGAAGTACTTTGAGGTGGTATGGTCATGTTCAGAGAATGGATGAAGACCGAATGCCAAGAAAGATATATGGGAGTCAGGTGAGTGGAACCGCTAGTAGTGGAAGACCACCTATGGTATGGGAAAAGAAAGTGGAAAAATATATTGAAGAAAAACTTCCACGTAGTGGAAGGGGCATTGTGGCACGGGCAAAGGAGGCATGTCTTGACAAAGTAGCTTGGAGACGTTTCTGTCATGGCCATCCTCTAGTGGGGGTTTCCCAGGGGGAAGCAAGGCGTCGGAGATCATGATGATGATCACCAACCAGATAAGAGTTTTTCAGGTAGCCTAATTTGTTGTTTTTATTTTTTTATTTGATATAGGCTAGTGTTGTTTAATACCGAGGACCGTCGCATTTTAGTATTTTTAACATTAGCCTAACTAACCTAACCTAACCTAACCTAACCTAACCTAACCTAACCTAACCTAACTTAACCTAACCTAACCGAAAAGTAACCTGTTTCCGCAACGGTCTAAACTCCCCCTCACGTTCCCTGTTTATGGGTGCGCGACGGTCTAAACCCTGCTCACGTTCCCTGTTTATGGGTTTGCGAAGGTTTGTAATACTTCAATGTAGGCTATCTATTTCAAGTCAAATATACATTTCCGCGCATCATCAAATCATACTAAGTCTAGGCCTACTACTAATAATATTAACCCATTAGGCTAGTACCAACAGAATAGCGACAAAATAGGGGTAGTATAACTGTAGATTTATCGCGAAGGTTTGTAATACTTCAATGTAGGCCATCTATTTCAAGTCAAATAGACGATAATATTCAAGGACACTAGTGCGACGTTATGAGAAACAATTTATTAGGGAAAATAGGCACCAATAGATTCGCCATATTTTTCTCCATATAGGGGGCCTAGTCTGCATGGAGGATTTTCGTTATCAACAAATTGAAAAATACCCACTTCACAGACAAATACACCAACAATCTAAGTCAAAGCGGGGGTGTGGGGGCAGCAGCCCCCACCTATAATACTAGGTTAGGTTAGGTTAGGTAAGGTTGTTAGGTTAGGCTAATGTCCCTTCAAAGGGGTATAGGCTAGCCTAGTAAACACTAGGATAGCCTATACCCGGTCAGAGGTATTAGAGGTAAGAAGAAGAGTCCTGCAGTAGTCTCCTTGAATGCTACCAAATAGACATTTTCGCGCATCATCAAACCATACTAGCCATTCATTCATTCATTCATTCATTTTCTATCTAGGCCTACCGACATTATTTTCATATGGAGGCACATGGGACATGCGGGATGCTGGGCAATGTGTCGAAATTGGGGTGCCTCCTACGTTCTGTAAGGAAGGAGGAATAGGCTATACGTAGAAACCTAGGAACACCATAGGTATATTTACCAATTCGTATATAGGCCTAGGCCTATGGTGATTTATATCAATTTCCTCCGAGGATCTGTCTCGCTGGCAATCTTCTTTACAAGTTGAACCCGCCCGCAGACCGCGCAGATCCACAGGGCTGACCTTTGTATCGGTACTGGCTCTTCTTCTTCTTCTTATTGTTTAAATGTGCAGTTTGCTTGGAGGGTTGTGGTGTCTCCAGATTACTGCACAGGCGTTTTAGGAGGGGTGAAAAGAACAATTGTTAGTATAATAGGGGTTAGGAGAGATAGTAAAGGTGGATTTTATACTATTGTACTGTATATGGGGGGTAAGTTTGTCGTTGTCTTTTGAGGTCAGGGTGATTTAAGTCTAGGTGAGGGTGAGGTCAAAGATGATGATGATGATCAGTTCAGAAACGTTAGTAAGAAGGAAGTTTAGAGTAGAAGGATAGTATAAGGGACAGTTTTTTAGACCTACCCATCACTTCCTCTCCCCCCCCCCCCCTACCCATTTATCTTCCTCCATATATTTTCTAGTATCCTCTTCATCATCTCCATGTCTTGTGTTTCCATCTCTTGTGTTAACCCCAGCAGTGCCCCTACCCCTCTATCGTCTCTCTGCTTTATTTCCTCCCACCCCATCACCCCAACTCTATTCCTCATGTATCCCTCCAACTCGTCTCTCTCCTCATCATATTTTGTACACTCCGTTATTATGTGTTCTATGTCCTCGACTATTGGGTCTCCTCCCATTTTGCATTGATTGCAGTGTGGTCCCATTCCGTTCCATCTCCTTGTTCTTTCATTCGTCTCTAGGGATCCTGTCCTTGCTTTAAACAGCAATTTAGATCCCCATCCACCATCATAGAAAAGCTCTCTAGCTGTTTTTTCCTTCCCTCTGTAATATGACAGCGTGGCTTTGTTTTCTACCCCTTCCCTCCACTTTCTTCTTTCCTCCTCTTTTATCCCTTTCTCTATCTCTCTGATACATCCGCTCCCATTTTCCAGTATGATCCACTCCTCTCTCCCATTTAGTTTTCTAAATTCCCCTCCCACACGGTCCTGTTTTATATTTATCCTCTCCAACCTTCTTTTGCACTCACTGTTCCATTTACTTTCCTCGCTCGCCCATCTGTATACCTACTTTGGCCACCTACTTTCCTCCATCCCCTCTAGCCTCACTTTGTACTTCCCTTTTGCTTTTCCTATCCTTTCTTCAAAGGTATTCCACCCCATCTCCCCTCGGATTGCTTCTTGTGCTACATATTTATTTGCCCCCAATCCCGTCCTTCCGATTTTATTCTGTACCGTTTCTAATTTCTTCGTTTCTGCCTCTGTCGTTTCCACTGCCTCCATGCCGTACATAATTGCAGGTACTCCTAGTCCTTTCCACAGCCCGCGCACTATTTCATAGCTATGCGCTCTTCATCTTGTCGCGCTCCATAATCTCCCATGCCATTGTTGCATTTGTCCAATCTTTTCGCTTTTCGCCTTCTCAAACCCTTTCTCCGTAATTGTTACCCCCAGGTATTTATATTCTCTTGTCTTCTTCATTCTGCTTCCTCCCAGTGTCCATTCCTCGTCCTCTTGGAGCTGTCCATTCATTTTCATAACTTGGCTCTTTTCTTTACTGAATCTTACTTCTAATTCCTTTCCGAATCTTGGTGCTTCCTCTAGCAGTTTCTGCAACCCTCTTCCTGTTTCTGCCATCAGAACTACGTCGTCAGCAAATAGGAGTACCCCTAGTCTGTCCTTGTTTATGTGGATCCCCTCCCCCACTCTATTTATCCTCTGTGTCATTTCTTCCTTATAGAGCGCAAATAATAACGGCGATAGTATGCACCCCTGTCTTACTCCCCTCTTGCTTTCTACCTATCCCGTTTCTATACTTCCTAGTGCGTACTTCGCCTTTGTTCCTTGGTACATCGATGTTATGATGTTGATATACTTTTCTGGTATTCCACTCCTTGCCATTATTTTCCAAAGCAGTTCCCTATTTACTCTATCATATGCTTTCTCTATATCCAGGAATGCACAGTAACCCGTTTTCTTCCCTCTTTTCATTTTCCCTACCACTTCATTTAGTATATAGATATTATCTGTCCCCTTCCTGTCTCTTCTGAACCCATTTTGCTCGTCACTTATTATTCCGTTTCCCTCTATGGCTCTATTCATTCTTTCCTTCAATATTCCGCAGAAGAGTTTCCCTATTGTGTTTGTCACTGTCACTGGCCTGTAGCTTTTAATTTCCTTTTTACTCTTGTACCCTCCTTTATGTAATAGCGTTACTCTCGCTTCATTCCATCTTTCTGGGACTCTCATTTCCCAGTACCTCGTTAAGCATTTTCTTCAGTAACAAACGTTGGAGGTCTTCGGATGTCGGATGTCGTCTCCAAGGGGCAGAACGCCTTAGCAAAGATTTAAGTTTACTTGATATTTCCTAGTTTACATCCAATGGATTTTAATTTTCTTAATTAGATGTCAAACTTTTAATTATTATTTCTCTCTTCTTCCACATCTTATATAAAATCTCCCTTTTTCTCTTCTAGATTTTCTTCTCTGAATAAATAATCTCCTATTATTCCCAGTTCATCTTCCTGGTATGGCTGTTGTAGTTCATCTTCCTGGTATGGCTGTTGTAGTTCATCTTCCTGGTATGGCTGTTGTAGTTCTTTAGCTTTCATTCTTTCATTATTTATTGATGGGCACATGTTTCAGATCTTCATAATCATTGACACATAGAGTGCATTCTACTTCTCCATTTATATCTTTTCCTATCGTTTAGTTGCAGAGTTCCACTCCTGGCCTTATACAGTATGATTGAAGATGGGCGGTTATCATACATTTTTTCTTCTTTAATACTTTCTTTCCATCTTTTGTATATTACTAGGCTTGATTTACTATTTACTTCTTTCCAATTTGCAGAATCCCACTTTCTTGTTTCTTCTTTTATTTCTGTTTTCTTAATTCTTATGATATTTTCTCTTCTCATTCCCACAGTAGGCTATTCATGTAAGTTTTTGTCACTTTCATCTATTTATTTCTATCATCCTCACACATTTCCCTTACTATTTCTTTCAGCAGCTGGTTTTCTCCTTCATCGATACTTTTTAAATATTGTAACCTTCCATTTATGATTCTCGTTTTCATTAGTGAGGCCCCTATTTCACCTCTCAATTTACACTCGCGCGTACTAAAACTTGCTCAGGGGTGGGGCCTTCCTTTCCCTACTCTATTCTGAGCAGGTGGAAGGGGGGAATCGGGTCCAAATCTACCCCCACCTTCCACCCCCATCTCCCCCGCTTTCCTTCTCTAGCTGGCAGTTAGTGATTAACGACGATTGTTCTCATGCATTGCAAATTATTGTTAAACCATCATTGCACATGCTTACAATGGCCAACTCTTATAACTTATCAGGAATTTATTGATAAATATACTGTATAATTGTATTCTCAAAATGAGTCGCTATACACAACGTGTGTTACAAGAATCTCAGCTGTAGTGATCTTCTCTCTCTCTCTCTCTCTCTCTCTTAACACGCTGACTGCGAGGTCAGTTCCTTTAAGTTTTTAAAGTATGTAATGGTTTGACAATTTGGATCATAGCAAAATGTTTAGCCTCAATATGAATACAATACGCAACCATGGCTGACAGTTAGAATGGAAAATGTTCAGCACTAGTATTTGTGGAAACTGTTTTCCATTTAAGATCCGTTCTACCTGGAACAAACTTTCCTCGGAAGTTGTAAACATTTCCCCAGTTGAGCAGTTCAAGAAGACAGTAGTCAGTAGATGGTATTTTGCACTTTGTAATGAGTGTAGTGCACTGAACAATGTCTCTCCTTCCACTTCGAATATTTCCCCGAAATGGATCAATAGGTCTTTGAGATGCTAACTATTCCTTGTAACTCTCTCATAGCACACACTTTCTACAACCAAGATATAACGAGTCTGAATGAGGCATATTTCCCTTTATTAGTGTGTGTGACGAATGTTGCCTGCATTCGATACACATAGAAGAGAGTTGATGGGGTTTGTAGAAGTGAGAGGCTGGGATCACAGATAGAGACAAAGAAGGGGAAAGTGAGAAGGCGAGCCCTGCTACTGAAGGGTCGATACTCAAACCTTACTCAAAATTAACACCGACTTTGATCGCAAGTTGTATCGAGTTCTACATTTAATTGATTGAAAACAAATAGTGTAGGCCTATAGGCCACATATAATTAAATACAGACTGTTTATATTATGTATGGTATTGAATAAATGGGAGAAACTGATTGAAATGATACATGAAAAAATCAATAACAGTTGCAACACTATTCCAGCCAATGTTTGCCTTTAGTCCTTTCCTTTTATGATATAAAAACCAAACTTTGTAAGTAATTTGAGAACCAAGGAGTAGATCGTAGAGGGCACGTTGTTGTGTATTGCAATAATGGTTAATATGCGTCAATTCCATCACCAATAGATCGACACGTAATTGCTACTGCTCTGAATAGGGATTTAGCCAAAATTACATCATGGTGTGAACTTTGGGGCATGAAACTTAATGCTAGTAAAACACACTCCATTATCATCAGCAGATCTCGTACCTTGGATCTTCCCCATCCTTATCTACAAGTTTCTGGCGAGCAAATTGAGAATGTGGATACTCTGCGTTTGTTAGGAGTTACTCTTGATCCCAAACTTACTTTTGAAAAGCATATTCGTTCTTTCTCCTCTTCCATTTCCCCCAAAATTGGTCTGCTTCGCAAGGTTTATAAAACATTTGCTTGTGACGCCACAGTTATCAAGTCTTTTTATGCTTTTATTTTGCCACATTTCGAGTACTGCTCACCTGTCTGGTTGTCAGCAGCTGACCGCCATCTCAAGTTGCTTGACAGGTCGCTAAATTCCATCAGTTTTATTCTACCTCATTTTTCTCTTAATCTGTGTCATCGACGTAAAGTTGGTGCCCTTAGTCTTTTATTTAAAGTTTTTAACAACCCTCAGCATCCCTTACATGGGGTTCTGCCTGGGCCCTATGTCCGGGCTCGTGCAACTAGATTCACAAGCAATCTTAATGATCTTGCCATGAGCCGTGTTAATTTTTCTACTACACAGTTTTCACAGTGTTTTGTGCCGGCCATGGTTGACATGGAATAAGTTGCCAAATAAGCTAGTCAATTCAGCTCATATCTACAATTTTAAGTCTAGAGTTAATGCTTTTTTGCAGCATTAATTCTAATTTTAAAATTTATTTTATTCTATTTTATTGTATTATATTTATACTTGATATCCTCCACTGCATAATATGTGTATATGTACAGTATACAGTATATGTTTTTATTTTTTCTCTCTCCAGTGCCTCCGGGTGTTTTGTGTGGATTCAACTTGATGGTGTTTCTGCACCCTGGTTGGAGACTTCGGCATCTCATATAATAATAATAATAATAATAACATAATATCCTGAATACTGTATGAGATTGGATTTAATTACGGTATTATTATATTCGAATCACTATATGGTTAACATAATATCCTGAATACTGTACAAGATTGGATTCAATTACGGTATTATTATATTCGAATCACATTAAGTCTTGATCGTAGAAAGTAGTGCAATGAGAGAGAGAAAAATAGAGAGAGAAACACAATTAGACTACTACAGCCAAGATTCGTGTAACCCACGTTATATATAGAAACTAATTTTGAGAATGCAACTATGCCGTACCGGTATAATGTACTAATAAATTCTTAATATATTCTAAATGTTGGCCATTGTTGTAATGCCCTCGAAAATATCCCTCAACCCCAATAATGTACTACCCGAGTTGACGTCTGGTATAGTGTAAAATAGTCGTTGATGAGAAGTCCAATAAACTCATCACGTGAATCACCACGAGACTATCACCTGGTTCTTACAAATAGGACTAAGGTTACTATAGAAGTAGAAGAGATGGAAGACCCTCCTCGAGATGTTTTTGAGCCTCCCCCGTCCATTTATATGGCCTCGGCGAGGGAGCCTGTGCCGTGGACACCTCCACCCATCTACCACTCGGCTAAAGAAAAGGACTGCATCGAGTACCACGATGAAGAATACTGTTCCCCGGAAATGCACCAAATTCAAGCCATCGATGAAGACCAAGAGGAAGAAGAAATAGAAGAGATGGAAAACCATGAAGACCAAGAGGAAGAAGAAGTAGAAGAGATGGAAGACCCTCCTCGAGATTTTTTTGAACCTCCCCCGCCCATTTATATGGCCTCGGCGAGGGAGCCGGTGCCCAGAAACACTCCACCCATCTACCACCTAGCTAAGATTGAAGACGTTCCAGAAGACTCCCCTGGAAGGATTCCGAAAATCAAAATAGCGACCAGGAACAAAAGCCATAACCATCAGGCTAAAGTAACTCCTAAAGCCAAATCACCAAAGAAGAAAAAAGTCAACATCCAACCACAGCCACCTCAGAAGCTTCCACATCCTCGACCACCTACCTCCACCGGCTTTTATGGTAAAGCCTGTTCTACATCTTCACCAACAGCCTCCACGTCTACTGCATCACCTTCAGCACCTCCGAAATCACATGAACCTCCTCCATCCAACCCTTCTTCACCTGCCCCATCCGCCGAAGATAATCTCTCCTCCTATGATACAGTCGGGCTAAAACACCCACCTGCACACCACATTCGTCGATCGCCCCCTGCTCCTTTCGTCTCCGATCAATCATCCGTGTTCGCTCCAACCTTGAAGATAGCAAGCAATACTCACATAATTTCAGCATCCTCATCCATCATCACTGTAATCCATCAAAACCCAGTCAACAAAAAGGGTTCCCTGACTCCCACAAGGATTAAGAAAACCAACACTTCAACCAAAACTATGCTTGCAACAACTTGCATTCCCAGAAGTGGTCCTTACATAAAAAAAATCATCGGGACCCAAACAAATGACGTAACATAATAAACTAAGAATATTAAGTCCCTACATCAACTACATGTGCATGCATGTGCATGTGCATGTGCAAACTAGCATGGGAGAAGGGGAGTGCACCCGATGACTGGAAGACTGGCATAATAGGGCAAAAGGGAAAGAGGAGTGTGTGGTAACCACCGAGGAATATGTCTTCTAAGCGTAGTAGGGAAGGTATACAGTAGGGTAGTGATTGAGAGAGTGAGAGTGAGAACGGAGAAATGGATAGGCGACGAGCAGGGAGGTTTTTAGGAAGGGAAGAGGATGTGTAGATCAGATTTTTACCCTGAATTGTGTTGTGGAGAAGTATCTGGAGAAGAAACAAAAGGTGTATGTTGCCTTTATGGACTTGGAGAAGGCCTATGACAGAGTGGATAGAGAAGGTTTGTGGAAAGTACTTAGAATATACAGAGTAGAGGGCAAGTTGCTGAAAGCAGTGAAGAGCATGTATGAGGGTGCTAAGGTGGCAGTACGTGTGGAGAGTGAGCAGAGCGAGTTCTTTGACCTGAATTTTGGTTTGAAACAGGGGTGTACTGTGATGTCCCTGTGGTTCTTTACTGTATATATGGATGGAGTCATGAAAGAAATACTATCAAGAGCAGTGGATGTTGGTGTATCTCTGAAAAGGGAGGGAATTGAGTGGAAGCTACCTATACTGCTGTTTGTGGATGATACAGTTCTGATGAGTGATAATGAATGGGAGTTGCAGGGTCTGGTAAGTGAGTTTGGAACAGTGTGCGAAAAACGGAATTTGAAGGTAAATGCGGGGAATAGCAAGGTTATGGTCTTCGAAAGGGGTGAAGTCACAGAGTGTGAGGTGAAGCTGAACGGTCAAGCTATGGAGATCGTCAACTCTTTTAAGTATCGGGGCAGTGTGTTGAGTAAAGATGGGACTATGGATGAAGAAGTGCGGGAGAGGGTACAACAGGGGAAGAGGGTTGTAGGAATGCTAAAAGCAGTAACAAGAAATAGGGTGGTCAGTATGGAAGTGAAGAAGTCCTTGCATGACAGTGTGGTAATCCCGACACTGACTTACGGAAGCGAAGCATGGACGTTGGTTGAGAGACTCAGACCAAGAGTGAGAGCAGTGGAAATGAATTACTTTAGGAGTGCGTGCGGAGTTACATGGAGGGATAGACAGACTAATGAGGAAGTAAGAAGGAGGTGTGGTGTGGAGGTAGATGTGCTGGAAAGTGTGAAAAGGAACAACTTGAGATGGTTCGGCCATAATTATGGAAGTATGGAAAGCGAGAGAATGACTAAGAGGGTGTACGAGAGCGAGGTGGAGGGACAGAGAGGGAGATGTAGACCGAATGAGAGGTGGAAGGATGGAGTGAGGAAGTACATAAACGAAGACGGTGCTGGTTGGGGGGAGGGGCGTCGACTGATTGGGGACAGAGGTGCATGGGGGCGGTTCGTTCGTGGCCACCCCTTCGGGGATCACAGCGTCAGGCAATAGATAGATAGATAGAGATCAACTAGAAGCAGCCCTCGGGACATATACAGAGATACGTACTTGCATAACTCTTTATGCTAACCTGAACAAACCAGCAGATGGAAGCTCAATGACATGGTGGGAACATCTCGATAAATGGAAATTTGTTTCCACCAAGAAAATGCCTGGTGTGACCAGCTCCAGCCACGAGGTCGTGGCTTTGATGGGGAAGAAGGAAGTGATCGAAATAACGGAAAAGCATGCTCACCACCACAGCCACCATATACCGAGACCTCCACCTTTACCTCGATCACCACCCCCACCATCTCCACCAACAATGTTGCCACACCACCACCACAGCCAACATACCGAGATCCCCACCCCTACCTCCACCACCTCCACCACCATCACAAACACCGCCACCACAGCCACCATACCGAGACCTCCACCTTTACCTTTACCACCACCACCACAGCCAACATACCAAGATCACCACTTATAGCTGCTCACCACCACCACCTCTACCAATAACAGAGAAACAGTTACCCAAGCATTCACCACCACTAGCCGTTTTCTCTCTCTACCACACCTCCCCTGCATCAGAGAAAACGTCGACTCAAGGATAACAATTATATACCTCTGCAGGCCAGAAGATAACATGTGATCAGATCTCGCCGATATTACACTTCTCCTGCAACACCCCAAACCTACAAACTTGCAACCACTGTCCACTCCATCTACCTCCAGCCTGTAAAACACATAAGCAGCCCCAGACCAAACCAGAAGACAAATGCAACTATATCACCCCAACCCAGAGTTAAAAAGGACACAACCGCCCCCAGCCAACACGAGTAACTACCACCATGGGCGGGTGCCCAACCCCGAAAGGGCGGGTGCCCAACCCCGAGAGGGGTTGAAATAGGGGAGCTATCCCCCCCGCCAAAGGTGGCTTTCTAGGGCCTTTCCTAGCTGATGCTGAGAGGGTTGGGTTCTAGTCATGTGGTGATGGGCTGGTCTATCAGAGTGAGAACTGAGCGATCTCTGCCATACCCATAGCTTACTCAGACTGTTCCTTTTACTTAGATATTTTCTAGATCTCAAGTGATGGCGTCTCTTCCGTGGATTGACCTTCCAATCTACCAAGATGGGAAGCCAAAGCGTCACATTTTTCCTTTGCCCCTCAACTTTCTCTTCATAATTGCTGAGGGGCACAGGGCCCTGGGTGGGGCTTTGGTTTCCTGGGCGTTTCCGCACCCTCCTCAGCTTTCCGCCATGGTGTGGCTTCGGTTACCCAGGCTTTATTGTGGTCGGCAGGTAGGGTTCTGTGGGGGCGCTCGGTTATGGCCTTGGCCTTGCTTGGGGTCTTGGGGCTGTTCGGCCAGGCAGCTTGGGGAACAACAACAACAACAACAACTACCATCGAGATGACACGCCCTCCAACACCAGGGAAAAACTTATCCATCAACATAACCAATTCCAAAGTCCAACAGAAGAAGAAAAGCGAAGAAGAGAAATCAATCAAGAAATGGCACTATAAGTAAGTAAGTATATCACCCTCTCCAAGCCACAAGGAACTAACCGCCCTACAACATCCTACCCCTAGGCGCCTTTCTGATGTTCAACCACATCACCCCCGAGGCCCTGAGAAACGGTATGACTATGGCGGGAGTTTTTAGGATCGTCACTCAGCCATAGAGCTGTCCTTGCCACCCACAGAGGTAAAGCAGTTTCGAAACCTGAGGGCTCGATATGACAAACTGTTCTCGCCACCCACAGACGTGAGACTGTTCTAACATTTTCAGTGGCTATCAACAAGGCTAGTTATTAGACTCCTTCACAAAGGCTAACTAATATCTTTCCCTTACCCCAGCTGGTGCTATAGTGGATAAAGTACGCTACCCCACAGGGCAAGTAGTTTTATCTGACATAGATCCAAAAGCTTAAAATAACCAGCCACCCCAGTTCTGTAAAGTTCTGCATCAAAGTTCTTATAAGACTAGAGTAGACAGGAGTTCTCTCCTGCGTTAACTCGATTCTATTGTACACAGTCTATAGTAAATAGTATTCAGTGTCTTACACCAGAGAGCTCATTGTAAACTGTGGGAACCCAGTCACGTCAGGACAAACCCCGGCCAGCGGATCTACCCAAGATTGGATTACTAATTCTACACCCATTGGATTATTTATTCTACATATCGAAAGTGAAGTTATTATACCGTACAAATTATAGATCTAACTGGGAAAGTATAATTATATACTTAGTGTAATATCAGAGAGAAAGTATATAAAGATAAAAAGTGAAAGTAGTACAAATATATCTACTAGGTATATCATAAAAAGTATTCTGGAAACATCGGATACTACGCATGTATGCAAAAAGCAAGAGAAGGTAAGCTCTAGTGAAACCCAAAGAAATCAGGGAAGTAATTATAATAATTCTGTCAAAATTAGTAAGAAATATATTCAAGTTAACTTATGCGTAAGCACCACAGTGATTTAACATAAAAAAAAAAAATACGTACAGCTCCCAAATCCAGAACAACTCTACGCAGGTAAATACCAAAAGTTCACATATATAATTACTACATAACCTTTTCTAAGCACAAGTGTAATGCCTCGATTGAAAGGAGTGCTATTCTTATCTCTGAAATAAATACAGGAAAAGTGTAATCTTTCAGTTAGAAAGCGGTCCCTAATACTTACTTCGATATAGCATAGAATAATCCAGTCTTGCGAGTCAGACGTAGTGGAGCCTCGTTCGTGCACTTTTATTGTTTTGTTCTTGACCATTGTTGTTCTAACTTTTACGTATGCGATATTCCTGTGAAAATAAACGGCATATGAATACACGTTTTGTGATAATTATCCTCTATTGTCTTTCTGTTGTAAAGTCAGTGAAAATAGGCTAGCCTAAACAGACCTCGGATGCGGAAATACCCTGAGCCGAACAGGCCAAGTGGGATATCTCTATTGGTCTAACTGGTAAGGTTCCTGCCTCACACCCAAGGGTCGAAAGTTCGTGCCCCCACCAGGGCATGATATTTTCGTGAGGCTATTTCCGCATTTAACGAAGTTTAGGTGTGCTGGTTAAATTGTTCAGATGGTTGAGAGTAAGATCGGAGCTCCATAAATCCTCTTTTGGGTAAGGTGTAAAAACCGATCCCCATACTGTGTCTGTGGTAAAACAATAAAACTTCTCCAGTTAGGTGAGAGATTGAGGATATTAAACCTATTTTCCATTAAGGGTAGACTTCTTAGGCATGACATAATTAAGTACTGGCAAGTATTTCACGGTCTCTGCTCAATTACTCCTGAAGATGTTTTTGATCGTCCCCCATATCTTGCAACCAAGGGTCACCCATATAAAATTGCTCACTCGAGATGTCAGCTTGAAATAAGAAAAATATTTTTAAATCTTAGATATGTGTCTCTGTGGAACTCTTTGCCCACAGATTTGGTATCCCTGACTAACCTGTTATCTTTCAAGGCTGCCCTTTCCGACTATCTTGCAGGAGTTTTATATGAATATTCATGATTTTGTTCTCGATGTCACACCTTCTGGCCTCCTCAACCACTTATACTTGTACCTTGTTTGTTAACGTAGCTGCTTATGATGCACTTTCCAGTCCATAAATGTATATACTCCCTGTTTTTACTACAAATTATAAATTATCTTTGGGCTGGCGCATCAGCAGTGTGTGGCTTCCGTGGACCCTGACCTACTACTTAGCTCTGGGGTCTGGGAAGCCCACCAGGTAAGAACACCAGGTAAGAATAGGAAGAGCCCACTTGATCAAAACCAATGAAACCCCAGTAAAAACCTGGCATAACAATTGTAAACATGTGCAATTATGGTTTAACAATAATTTGCAATGCATGAGAACAATCGTCGCTAATCACTAACTGCCAGCTAGAGAAGAAAGGTGGGGGAGTTGGGGGTAGACTTGGACCGGACTCCCCCCTTCCACTTGCCCAGGGTGGAGTAGGGGAAGGAAGGACCCACCGCTGAGCAACTTTTAGTATGCGTGAGTGTACATATTGGTGCCCATTTTGCTGCTCCCAGTATGTGTCTATATACGGTACTCCATTTTCTATTTTTTGTAATGTTTTAATTTCAGTTTCGTTTATGTTGATATATTATGTTCCATATAGTACAGATGGTGTCTTGTAAAACGACTCGTAAGCCTGGGACGAATTAATGTGGTCCGAATGAGCCTGGGGCCCTGGGCCGAATCAGCCATGGTTCGAATCAGCCGGCTACCGAAAAATATATATTTATGTTACCCTCAAAAAGGCAGCTGCTATACGTTTTCTTTATATCGCGCTCCGTAAGGTTGCAGTGGCTGTGTCGCTATCATAAGCGACCGAGTGTTATACTACTTGTGACGTGAGAGTAAACATCTGTAAGGATTATCATGTATTAACTGACACTTGTGAGTAGGCCTATATATTTTATGTTTGCATGTATCCAAGCTTCATTATGGCACATACCGAGTTTTTCTACAGCCAAAGCTAGGGTGCTAATGTAGTATGTACTGTACGTAACATCTAGCCTAATTATGGGAAGTAGCCAATTTCGTAGGATTCATATCCTTCATTATTGGGTCATTAGCCGGGTCCCTGGAGGTTGGTTATTCCAATGCAAGCAGCAAGTTGGGTATAATGTCACTTGAACCTGTAGGCCTATTCGTAAATAATACTGTTGAAGCATAGCCTAGGCTAGTAGGCTAGGCTAAACATAAATTCTTCGCCCCTTTAAAGTTGGGAAAAGCTAGGAAATTTGATATATTAGGCTAGGCCTAGTTTAGGCTAGCCAATCTAACCCTCCTAAGTTAGGCTATAACCTAGCTTATTTAACCTAACATTTCTTATCTAGGCCTAACATTAAAAATAGCCTAACCATTCTAACCTAACTTTCATAGCCTAGCCTACCGAGTAACCGAACGGTCCGAAGTTCCGAACCTAGGCCTAACCTTAATAATAATAATAATAGCCTAGCCTAATAATAATAATATTTATTCAGTTAGCAATTTACAGAGTTGGTACCACATAACCTAGTAGGCCTATGTTACTAATATGACATGTACCAGCTTTGCATAGGCTAATTCCAACTAGGCCTATGGCCTAAGGATAGCCCAATAAGGCCGTTAGGCGTATTTCCATTGGGGTCCTTGTGGGATTAGGTTAGCTGGGGAAAACGGGAGGATAAAAGAAATAGATACTTTAGAGAAAGTATTTCTAGGGGGTTATTTTAAGATACCTTACATCCTAGCCTATAGTAAATGTCAGTAATCCGTAATCAGTAATCATTTCAGTTTGGTTTGCCTATCTCTTATGTCGTATTTAGTAGTAGACATAAGCTTGGTGCTCCCTTCTCGCAGCTGTCCGGTTCAGGTGTTCCTTCATAATAGGCCTAATAATAATAATAATAATACCGGTAATAATTATTCAGTTAACAATTTAGGTAAGAGTTACCGACCAACCAGTGACCAGTGGCGTCATTTCAGCTTTTGGTAAATATTTAGTTTTACACCGGGGACGATTTTTACAAGTATTTTTTAGTTTTTTTCCTTGTTTTGGGGTTTTTCAGTTGTGTTTTTTTATTAACCCCATCGGAAAATGCAAAACAAGTCTTATCCATCAATCTTAAGACACGGCCCCCGATAGTGGGGAGGGCTATGAAGATCAGGGAAATTGTGGGGTAAGAGGCGTAAATAAAGGGGTAATATTGGAAGAACTCTGAAAATAAAATATTGAAAAGTAACAAAAGTTGAAAATTAAAAAATCCTAACCTAACCTAACCGCACCAACGCAACAAAAAATGGAGATCGGGTGAGCCGTGCGAGATTTAGGGATTTTTTTTTAGACATTTAGGGATTTTTTTTATAATTAATTACCGACGGGGTGGACATATATGGCAATGAAGTACATGACCTAACTAATATATTTGTCTAAATAATATATCGATGGTTTCGACCCGGTGTAGAAATAAATAAATTCCCAGCTTTTCTTTGGGGGGGGGGGGGGGAAGGCTGTTTATGAGGCCATACCGGTAAAATTCTAGTTTCACGTACACAGCGACAAAAGGGAGGCGCCGTTGTAAAAGCATAGCTTCCCGACCAACTATGAAGATCAGGGAAATTGCTGGGTAAAAGACTTAATATAATGATAATATACTACATTAACGACATTAGCCTAACCTAACAACCTTACCTAACCTAACCTAGTATTATGTAATAGCTATGGTGCCGCATATGGGAAGATTTTTTTTTTTTTTTTTTACAGTAGGTATAATTCCTTATAATGCATTTCCGCCGCTTTGGACATATATAGGAATTAAGTATAAGAACATAAGAACATAAGAAAATGGGAGTCTGCAGAAAGCCGATTGGCCTAAGCAAGGCAGATCCCTGTCCCACACAACCCCAATTACAAAGCCCAATTATAGGCTCAACACTCTAATACCCTGAGGATCATCTTACCAAACCGGTTAGAGATTAACGCAGGATTACGGGGGTCTGCAGAGCGCTGATTGGCCCAACCCGGCTGATCCCCCTTCACACCCAACCCTTCTCGTCCATATGCTTATCCAATTTTTTCTTAAAGCTCCATATCGTTCTTGATCCCACTATATCACTTGGTAGCCTATTCCACCCATCTACAACTCTGTTACCAAACCAATATTTGCCTATATCTTTTCTGAAACGAAATTTATCTAATTTGAAACCATTGGTAAGAGTTCTTTCGCTATCACTGAGCTTTAGTACATTTGTCATGTCCCCTTTGTTAATCCCACTAACCCACTTGAACACCTCTATCATATCCCCTCTAACTCTGCGTCTCTCTAACGAATGTAAACCTAATTTCTTCAACCTTTCTTCATACGGAAAATTTCTAATATTATGGATCATTTTTGTCATTCTACGCTGAATTCTCTCCAATGAATCTATGTCCATTCTGTAATAAGGACACCAAAATTGGACAGCATAATCCATATGGGGTCTCACTAATGACAAGTAAAGTTTTAAGATAACATCAGCAGTTCTGTTACTCACACTCCTAGAGATGAACCCGAGAATCCTGTTTGCCTTATTACGAACGCTTATACACTGTTTTCTAGGCTTCAAATCATTGCTAACAAACACACCTAGATCTTTCTCGCAGTCTGAATTTTCTAATTCTAAATTAGCTAGTTTATATTTAACATTTGTTTGCATCTTCCCTATCTTTAATACCTTGCATTTGTCAATGTTAAACTTCATCTGCCAATTTACTGACCATTCATGTAAGGTATCTAGATCCCTTTGGAGGCACTCTATATCGCTATCTGAATCAATTGATCTCCCCATTTTAGTATCGTCTGCGAATTTACTTATCCTACTAGTTATACCTAAATCTAGGTCATTTATGTATATAAGAAACAACAGGGGACCTAATACCGATCCCTGGGGGACACCACTTTTGACTGCTCCCCACTCTGACTTGGTACCATTTATGCTGACTCTCTGTTTCCTACCAATTAGCCATGACCTAATCCATCCCAACAACGACCCTCCTATTCCATGTGCCTCAACCTTTCTCATCAATCTCTCATGAGGGACTCTGTCGAAAGCTTTACTGAAATCTAAATATATAATATCATATGACTTGTCACTATCTACTGCTTCATATACCTCTGAGAAAAAGCTAAGCAAATTAGTAAGGCACGAACGTCCCTGAGTGAATCCATGCTGAGAAGAATTTATTAAGTTAAATTTTACTAAGTGGCTTCTAATTTTCCTAGCAATAATAGACTCTAGCAACTTTCCTATGATTGATGTGAGACTAATGGGACGGTAATTGGATGCTATCGATTTATCACCTTTTTTGAAGATCGGAACTACATTTGCAAGCTTCCAAGCTTCTGGAACTAAACCTGTTTCTAATGACTTGTTAAATATAAATGCTAATGGACTACTTAACTCATCTCTGCATTCTTTTAATACTCTAGCATATACCTCGTCAGGACCAGGCGATTTTTGAGGTTTCAGTCTGTCAATTTCCTTAAGCACATCATTTCTACTTATACTAACTGTACTTAACATATTTTCTATACTATCACTATATACCATATTGACTTCTGGAATCTGTGCCAAATTTTCATTAGTGAAAACGGAAAGAAACTGACTATTTAATGTACTGCACATTTCTAAATCATTTTCTGTTATTTCTCCTATTGAAGTTTTTAGGGGGCCTATTACATCTCTAACTTTAGATTTATATAGTTGGTAAAAAGCTTTAGGGTTATTTTTTGAGTCGCTGGCTATCCTTATTTCATAATTTCTTTTTGCTTTCCTGATTTCCTTTTTGACCTGTCTTGATAGAGTCTGATAGTATATACGCAAATGATTGTCACCTTTCTTTATTTTTCGATATATTCCTTTCTTTTTTCCTATAAGATCTATTAGCTTATTAGTCATCCATTTTGGTTGGTTCTGCGTCGATCTAAATCTTCTTTTAGGGATATATTTATTTTGAGCATTGTGGAGTGAAGCAATAAACTGGTTATATGTAGGTGGCAAGTTTAACTCTGGCATATCCTGACTTAATCGCTTAACAATAGGGTCCACCCTTAAGTCTCTTCTTAGCCCACCATAATCGGCTTTTCTGAAATCTGGGATAAGTGTCGTATTCTCTTTAGCATTCCCTGTCCATTGTATATTAAAATAAATAGATTTATGATCGCTATTTCCTAGGTGGTCACCAATCTCTACATTATTTATCATATGTTCATTGTTACTGAAAACTAAATCAAGAATATTAATACCTCTAGTCGGCGTATCTATGAATTGAAATAAAAAACTATCTTGTACTACCTCTATAAACTCTACTGAATCGGAGTCGCCTATTTGGTGCTGCCAATCAATGTTCGGAAAATTAAAATCCCCCATAATGCACACATTGCTAAACCTTGATGCTATTTTAATTTCCTCCCATAACGATTTTCCGCCATTTCTACTCATATTAGGCGGTCTATATATAACTCCAATAACTATGGTCTCACTACCTTCGTTAACCTCTACCCAAACACTTTCATTATCATTATTTAGTCTAATACCTGATTTAATACAGCTTTTTAATGTACTCCTGACAAACACTGCTATACCCCCGCCCCTCCTACTTGTTCGGTCATATTTAAACAAACTATATCCTGGAATATCAAATTCTGCTAAAAAATGCCTAGATTCTGTATTAATCCACGTTTCAGTTAGCGCTATTATGTCTATATTTTCTGTGCTAACGAGTGCTCTAAGTTCGTTCATTTTGTTACATAAACTCCTACAATTTGTATAATATACCCTCAACCTATTACTTTTATTTGCAACTAATTTTCTATTGTGTTTAGCTAACTTATTATTTCCTGTTGAACTACTAGCTCTAGACGGAAATTCTACTCTATCAGTATTCTCATCTTTACTATCAGTTACATGTGTAGTGTTATCGATACTACTATTACACATCACTATATCCGCACTATCTTGACTGATTATTTCTATTTTACTCACTGGTTTGTCACATGAAGTACCTGCTCCATATGGAGACAGTATTTACTTACACACCCAGGTTTTTTTAACGAAACCCCGCAACAATCTTGTCGAGTGAGCTGGCCAAGGTCGAAACTCCTAGTCGAGAGAGATGTACTCCATCCTGGGCATACAGTTCATCCTTACCATAAAAGAGGGACCAGTTATCCAGGAATGGAATAGTATTTGCCTTACAATACTTCTCCAGCCGGCTATTTACACCAATAGCCCTGGAGGAGTATGGTATATGACAACTCTAAAGTAGCCATAGAAATTTATGAGTATGATGTGAAAGCGAAACTAGAATTAAACCACCATACCTAATTACAATGGGGGGGGGGGGAAGCGAAGCGAGCCTAAGCAGCTGGGGGGTTCGGGCAATGCACACATTTTCGAAATGTGTGCATTGCTAGGAGCATTTTGAAGCTATATGCCAAGCTATATTGAGGAAAATAAAGCAATATAATATATATAATAGGTAAAGCTAAGTATATTGTGTTACGTTAAATATGCCTATTTTGAGCTTAGTTACTAAACCAGATATAACTCACCTAACCAAACGTAACCAAATAAATATTTTTCATTTGTCCCAAAAGTGGATGTCAAGAAAACAAAAGATTCATTAATTTTATGTTTTGTTAATTTCATAATATGGTTATACATTAATGTAAAAGATTTATTTCTTGACCCTTTTGTTCATAATAAAGATAACAGATTTACATTATACTCTAGTCTCTTCTGATTTTATCTACATTCATATTGTATAATTATCACTATAATATTTCATATGCACCAATAGTTCTCAATCCCCACCCTCTCCCATGCAATGGTCCAATGGACATGGTTTGGGGGTGATTTGGGGTATTGCCAATACCATCAGTCCTATCACTACGTACATCGAATCAAAGCCCTGCGTTCCTGGCCTTAAATGCATGATAACTAGATATTATCACAGTATGTAATTAAGGTACTGTATTGTGTTTTTTTCGGTCAATATACAGGAGGCGCTACAATATAGGTAGCAAAATTCTAATGGTAGTTTTGGGTTCCTATCATCATATGCTTCATTTCTATACCGGTATACTTTTTATCCCTGGGAAAAAAAAAATCTTGGGTTTTTTACTTTTTTCTTGTATTTTTTTTTTTTTTTTTTTTTATTAACCTAACCAAAAAACCTAACCTAACCTAACCTAAATGTATTTGGGGGCTATTAGGTTAGGTTTTTTGGTTAGGTTAATGACCAAAACAAAAAATCCCAAGAAAATAAATGAAAAATCCCAAGATTTTTGTTTTCCCCGGGGATAAAAAGTATATATAGAAATGAAGCATATGATGATAGGAACCCAAAACTACCATTATAATTTTGCTACCTATATTGTAGCGCCTCCTGTATATTGACCTTTTTTGCTTCCAGAAAGCTGAAACAAAATCAAACAAAACAAATAGGTTTTTACCAATATAGATACCGTACTAAGAATAAAATAACTCTTGCCTTATTAACCAAATTATAATTCCATTGTAAGGCCATGTACGTGTGTGTGTTGGGGGGGGTGGGGGGGTACATCTGTTAGACTGAATGATATATCCATGCAGTATTTCTTTAGTAAGATAGACACAGTAAAATAGTTTCCTTTTTCCCAAAATGATACTATAGCAAAAATACCAGTTTTGTTCAATTACATGGGGTTAATGGACTTTATCATTCTTGAGCTGTCCTTTCATATATTATTAATTTATGTAGTTAGCTTCAAACAACCTCGTTAGGATCAGCGGATGTTGTTTCCTTTCCTTCGTACATACATCTATCTATCTATCTATTGCCTGACGCCGTGATCCCCGAAGGGGTGACCACGAACGAACCGCCCCCATGCACCTCTGTCCCCAGTCAGTCGACGCCCCTCCCCCCAACCAGCACCGCCTTCGTTCATGTAGTTCCTCACTCCATCCTTCCACCTCATATTTGGTCTACCTCTCCCCCTCCACCTCGCTCTCGTACACCCTCTTAGTCATTCTCTCGCTTTCCATACGTTCCATATGGCCGAACCATCTCAAGTTGTTCCTTTTCACACTTTCCAGCACATCTACCTCCACACCACACCTCCTTCTTACTTCCTCATTAGTCTGTCTATCCCTCCATGTAACTCCGCATGCACTCCTTAAGTAATTCATTTCCACTGCTCTCACTCTTGGCCTGAGTCTCTCAACCAACGTCCATGCTTCTCTTCCGTAAGTCAGTGTCGGGATTACCACACTGTCATGCAAGGACTTCTTCACTTCCATACTGACCACCCTATTTCTTGTTACTGCTTTTAGCGTTCCTACAACCCTCTTCCCCTGTCGTACATACATAATGTCGTATTAATAGGCGTTATGAAATATTTATCTAGACAAAGTTTATAACCAACTCTTAGAAGTCTGATGAGCTATTTCATAATGAAGTTGGGACTTGTGGGGGATGGGGGGGCAAGCCAGACCTGGGGGGGGGGGGGGGGGGCAAGTGCCCCTGCCAGTGACGGGCCCCATCGATGATTATTAGTGTGTTATCACTTTCATGAACGATACTTTGTTGGTGTATATGTACTTACCGTCGCAAATTCGCTATAAGTGAAATACGAGAAACTGTAAGAAATACCTCCCTGTCGATGGCCGCGGCGCAATAGTACACAATGGCCGTCGTTCGGGAGCTCTTACCCTCAATCTTTCAGTCGAAAATCACTACACCTAGTGGTCTTTTTTGGAATCATGAACCATAGCATGAACCAATCACAGCCTTCCATCAAATTATCAACCAATCACACAGTCTTTCAGTCGTCACGTCACGCCCCTCGCCGGCCCGGGCGGGCTCAGTTTGAAGATGGAACCCTAACATGGAGGTCGTGGTGGTATGTGCTACGAGTTTTTCAGGTAATTTGTTGTACTTTGGTATTTTTATTTACCGGATCAGTCTGAAGATGTTTTTTTCTTTGATATACAGTGTTGTTTAATACCAAGGACTGTCGCATTTTACGGTAAACCTGACTTTTTGGACCGACAGCGATTTCAATAAGTTTTATTTTGTTTTTTTAAATTTTTCCTTCAGATATAGTGTTGTTTTATACTGAAGAGGAGCAGAAATGAGTATTTACCCATTATCCAATAATCTAAAACCCCCCCCCCCCTACTAGTGGGGAGGGCTTTGAAGTTCAGGGAAAATGAGGGGTTAAAAGCGTAAAAATACAATAATATGGCGTTTTGTATCAAAACTTGGCTCGGGTTTTCCCAAATTGCAAACCCATAAAACCCAATTTTGTGAATACCCGAGCCAACTTTTGACGAAAGCTGGCTCGGATTTCACAGGGTGGAGTGGGTAGCCTAATATCTTATGTTGTAAAAATAGTCAACTTTGCGAAGACATTAGCCTAACCTAACAACCTAACCTATCCTAGTATTATGGGTGGGGGCTGCCACCCCTGCTGGTTGGGTTAGGTTTTTTTTTTGTTTTTTTTGTTTTTTTTAATAGCCTATGCTAGGCTATTAGCCTAACCTAACAACCTTACCTAACCTAACCTAGTATATGGGTGGGGGCTGCTGCCCCCACACCTCCGCTGGTTGGGTACTGGCTGAAAAACTTATTGTTTTACAGTATAGGCATAGGCCTACTGTATATGTATTTTAGCGTTTTTTGTTTTTCTCCCTTATAATACATTTCAGCTCTTAATGACATATAGCAATGATGTATATGCTCTACCGGACCTATTAGGCCTAATAAGATCGATTGGCTAACTGTCGGTCCAAAACATCGGTATATTGGCGGAAGGAAGGTTACAACGTTTTTGGGGATTTAAGAGCACAGATAAGAAGTTAGAAGAGGTTAGTATTGTTGTGAAGGATTTGGAAAAGTGGATGAGTGATACGGAGAAATGGAAGGGGGATATTGGTGAGAAAGTTAAGGCACTGTGTGTAATGTGTGGTGTGATAGGTGGGGAAGGGAATAGGCCTAGCGAAGGAAGTGAATGCAGGCCTTTTTTGGCAGTTAATGAGAGCCTAGAGATGGTATTGAAAAGGGTAGATGAACTGGGAGCAGAGAATATGGCATTGAAGGAGCAGCTGAAGGAATACGAAGGACGTTTCACGGAAGTAAAGGAGTCGACTGCATGGACGGTGGTAGGTAAACAAAAAGTCAAGGATTTGGAGGATATTATGAAAGAGCAAAAGGAAGAAATGAATATGACCAAAAAAAGTTTTGAGAGTGCAGTTGTAGGGGTCATGAAGAACAAGGAGAGTGTCGTGAGGGAGGCCATGGACAGGGATAGGGGTGTAATCTTGTATGGAGATATAGAGACTCATATGAATGATAATGGAGTGAGAAAAGTGAGGGATATGGAGACAGTGAAGGAGGTCTTGAAAGGTGTGGATGAGGACGAATATGGATGGGAAGGGCAGGTGGAGGAGATCAGTAGGATAGGTAGATATAAAAGGGGAGAGATGAGACCTATAAGGGTACAGTTTAAAACTAGGGTAGTGGTGGAGACTGTGACAAATTTTAGTTGGAGGCTAAATACAAATGATAAACTGAAACACATAAGACTAAAGAAGGATTTGAGTATAGAACAAAGGAAAAAAAATAAGGAATTACAAGAAAAGGCTGATGAAAATGTTGGATGAGGAGGATAAGAGAAATTTTTACTGGAGAGTGAGGGACGGAAAAGTGAGGAAGTGGTTTATAAGAGTAGAAAGGAGGGGGAGATCAGGGAGGGGAGAGAATGTGATGAGAGTTGTGACGGAGGAGGAGAACGGGGTGGAGGTGTCACAGGGAGAGACAGGAGACAAAGAGGCAGACCCAGTAGTGCTAACAGGGGAGTAGGGTACGGACTGGAGGAGCGGGATGGTGTAATTGCTGAAGGAATGGTAGATGGATTAAGGATTATGTTTAGTAATGTGGATGTGTTTACTCAGGACAAGAAAAGAGAACTGATATGTAGGTTGCAGGATGAAGAGGAAAAACCTGATGTCATAGCCCTACAGGAAGTAAGACCAAAAAAATTTAGAATTGAAAGGGAACTGGTGGAATATAGTTTGGAGGGTTTGGAGTTATATGAGAGAAATGCTATTAGAGCAGAGGTTGGAAGAGGACTGTTTATTTATGTAAGAAAAGAGCTCAAGGTTAATGAGGTGGATATGAGACAGCAGTATTGTGAGTATTTGTGTATTGAAGTAAAATGTGTAAGAGGATCAATTCTAATTGCCTCTATATATAGAAGCCCAAATAATAGCAGGGGAGAGGATGATAACCTACTGAAAGCAATGGAGGAGATAGATAATAGAGAGAACAAATATAAAATTTTGATTGGAGATTTCAATTTGCCAAGGATCAACTGGGCAAATTGTACTACTCCAGCGGGACAGGGTAGCCTGAAAAATAAGTTTATAGAGAAAGTGAGAGATTGTTTTTTAACGCAACATATTGTAGAGATGACAAGATATAGAGATGGGACGCAGGGGAGTGTACTTGATTTGATTTTTAGCAATGAAGAGGATATAGTCTATCTATCTATCTATTGCCTGACGCCGTGATCCTCGAAGGGGTGGCCACGAACGAACCGCCCCCATGCACCTCTGTCCCCAGTCAGTCGACGCCCCTCCCCCCAACCAGCACCGCCTTCGTTCATGTACTTCCTCACTCCATCCTTCCACCTCATATTCGGTCTACCTCTCCCCCTCTGTCCCTCCACCTCGCTCTCGTACACCCTCTTAGTCATTCTCTCGCTTTCCATACGTTCCATATGGCCGAACCATCTCAAGTTGTTCCTTTTCACACTTTCCAGCACATCTACCTCCACACCACACCTCCTTCTTACTTCCTCATTAGTCTGTCTATCCCTCCATGTAACTCCGCACGCACTCCTTAAGTAATTCATTTCCACTGCTCTCACTCTTGGTCTTTTTTTTTTTTTTTTTTTTTTTTTTTTTTAAGAGACAATGAACGGAGGAAGGAAAAACACAGATAAAACAAAAAGGTCCATGTGCCTAAAGGCATCCTCCATTCATAAAATGTTTGTAACAACTGGATTTAAACATTTGTTGATTGTAAGTTTGTGGAAAGCAATTCGAGGGAAGTGAATTCCAAAGAGTAGTAGCTCTGGGGATAAATGAATTCTGATAAGCAGAAGTTCTGCATTGTGGAGGAGAAAGTGTAAATTCATGGGCGCTCTCAGCTGCCCTAGTTCTACGGGGAAAGATGTGGAGAGGCGGCACAATTGAAGCAAGTTCCTCGGAACAATTGCTGTGAAAATATCTGTAGAATAATGCAAGGGATGCAACGTTTCTTCGTATGGCTAATGTAGGAAGGTCCTGTGTGATTGCAGGGTTATTGATTAATCTAATAGCTTTATTTTGAATTTTGTCCAACTGCCTCAATGCAACCACTCCACTTCCACCCCACAGAGGTGAACAGTAATCCATCTGAGAGCGCACATGACTTTTATATATTACGGCCAACTGCTCGTCAGTGAAGAATTCTCGAACTCTGTACAGGAGTCCCAGTTTTTTAGAGGCATTCTTAGCAATGCTTCTAACATAATGTGTCCAGCTCAAGTTAGTAGTTAATGTTACACCGAGAATGTCAATACTAGGGGAAGTGGGAATATTTACATCATTAAAAAATATATGGGAGTCAGTGAGATTCTGTCGGTTAGAAAATTGAATGTACTTGGTTTTCTGTGCATTAAAGGAAACTAGATTCTCTTGTCCCCATTCACTAATTCTAGAAAGGTCCCGGTTCAGAGAAATTGCAGTGTTTATTTTTGAATTTATAAGATCGGGTTGGGTGAAAGAATTGGTAAATGTGAAGGAACTGTGGAGTGTTGAGTCATCTGCGTAGGAATGTATTGGATTATGAGTGGTAGATATGAGATCATTGATATGAATGAGGAACAGAGTTGGGGCCAAAACTGATCCCTGGGGAACACCAGCATTTATTGAGTGAAATTGAGAATAAAGGCCATCTACCATTACACGTATTTTTCTGTTATGAAGATAAGAAGAAATTAGTGGAACTAATGATGCAAGGCCGTAGTGTGACATCTTCGACAATAAGGATTGATGCCAGACTCTATCAAATGCCTTTGATATATCCAGTGCTATTGTATGTGTTTCACCATGTTGGTCTGTAGCTTGGTTGATTTGATGCGTAAGAAGGCAAAGAATGTCTGCAGTTGATCGACATCGTCTAAAACCATATTGCCTATCACTGATTAATTTATTATTCTCCAGATGCTTAATTATGTGATTATTTAATATAATTTCAAAAACTTTGCCAAGAGTGGAAGTTATAGCTATTGGTCTGTAGTTTGATGGATCTGAAGAGGCACCTTTTTTAGGAACTGGATGGATGTTTGCTTCTTTCCAGGGTACTGGGAAGCATGAGGTATGAGTACACAGACGGAAAATTTTGCCAATACAGGAGCGAGCACCAAGGAGCAATTCTTAAGTACTATTGGAGGAATTTCATCTGGACCAGGAGCCTTATCTACTGAGAGATTCTGCAAAATAGTTTTGACATGTCTGGTGTGGATCTTAAGTGAGGGAATTTCAGGTGAATTAAAATTAAGTACAGGGACATCTTGATTTATGTCATCTAAGGTTGAGTTGGTGGAGAAAATATCTGCAAGAAGGTTAGCTTTACCTCGTGGGTCACTTACAAGATTGCCAGTCGGAGATTTTAATGGTGGAATGGATGAAGCAGTAGTGAAGTTGGATTTGAATGAGTAAGAGTAGACCAAAATATTTTGTTATCATTTGGATTATTTAGAAGTTTATTTGCCTGCTTATGGAGAAAGTTTGATTTAGTTAGGTTTAATACAGTTTTGGCATGATTTCTGATGTTTCTAAAGTAATTAAAGGCTTCATGTGTTTTTGATCTTGTGTATGCATTGTAGGCTATTGCTTTTTGTTCAGTTACTCTAGCACAATTATGGTCAAACCATTTAGGTGAATTAGATCTTTTACTGTACTTTTGATGAGGAATAAAAGTTTCCATTCCAATTTTTACAAAATCTTGTATGTGGCTCAAGGTGGAGTGTGCATCATTAGAAAAGAAAGAGGTCCAGGGAATATCAATAAAGAAACCTTGAAGACCCTCCCAGTCTGCCCTATCGTAATGCCATTTAGTCACCAAAACAGGTTCAGAGTGGGAAGGTGTGGTAGGTGATAGACAGGTGGCCTGTATCAGACAGTGATCAGAAGATCCAAGTGGGGACCTCACTGTAACATCATAATTTTCTGAATTGGTTGTTAAAAATAAGTCCAGTAGGTGGGAATTATGATTAGGATTATCTGGTACACGGGTGGGTTGGTTGACTAGTTGAATGAGATTAAATGAGTCTGCAAATAGCTCACATTCAAGACCAGCATCATCAGTCCTGGCTGAATGAGTGAGCCATTCAACATTATGGACATTAAAATCACCCAACACAGTGATTTCAGAAGAAGCATTTAAGTTGAGGACACTGAGTTGTGAGGACAGAGAATCAAAAAGACTTTGCTCTGGAGGAGTATTTGGGGAACGGTAGATGCAACATATGTATTTAAATTTACCAGCAGAAATTAATTTGTATATAGAATAATCAAAATAGGGACAATTGAAAATAGTAACCTCCTCCAGGGCAATTTCGGATTTTGCGAAGCAACATACACCACCTTTAGGTCTGAAATTTTGGAGCAGTTGATAACCTGGAAAATTAAATCTAGATGTGTCAGATGTGGATGTTACTTGAGTCTCTGTCAAAAAAAGGAGAGTAGGGGATTCTGCTTGAAGAAATTGGTGTACAGAATTGATGTTAGAGTGAAGTCCCCTTATATTACTAAAGAAATAGCTGTACTGACAAGCAGCTTTGGGACGTTGCAATGCTCTTGACACAGTCGCATGATGACGACCGGGAGGGCCCTGTGTCAATAACCCAACCCTGCCGGGGGTGGATATCCGAGGGACCACCAGGTTTGCTCTTAACAATTGTACTGCCATATTTAAGGTAAGTGTATGGTGTTACATGTATGGTATGTAGTGGGAAGAGTAGTATTTTATGGATAGAGGATAGCGATGTAGGGCAATGTCGTGAAGTTGGATGTGTATGTTATATAAAGAGGGTTTTCCTGATACCCCTGATGTGTGAGGCAGAAAGATATGTATCCAGCTACCAAGGCCTGGGAGAGAAAATGGAATTCAGGCTATTCCCTGAGTCTCCCGAAACCTTGGCGGTAGTACTTCCCTGGGCGGGGCTGCCTACCCCTACTACCTATGAGTGTCTCATGAGTCTGAGTCTCTCAACCAACGTCCATGCTTCGCTTCCGTAAGTCAGTGTCGGGATTACCACACTGTCATGCAAGGACTTCTTCACTTCCATACTGACCACCCTATTTCTTGTTACTGCTTTTAGCGTTCCTACAACCCTCTTCCCCTGTTGTACCCTCTCCCGCACCTCTTCATCCATAGTCCCATCTTTACTCAACACACTGCCCAGATACTTAAAAGAGTTGACGATCTCCATAGCCTGACCGTTCAGCTTCACCTCACACTCTGTGACTTCACCCCTTTCGAAGACCATAACCTTGCTCTTCCCTGTATTTACCTTCAAATTCCGTTTTTCGCACACTGTTCCAAACTCATTTACCAGACCCTGCAACTCCCATTCATTATCACTCATCAGAACTGTATCATCCGCAAACAGCAGTATAGGTAGCTTCCACTCAATTCCCTCCCTTTTCAGTGATACACCAACATCCACTGCTCTTGATAGTATTTCTTTCATAAGGATATAGTGGAACATGTTAATGTGGATAGCCCTATAGGTCGTAGTGACCATGCCTGTATAAGCTTTAGTTGTAACATTAAATCGGAGAGGGATAATAGAAGCAATAGAAAAATATACATGTATGATAGAGCAGATTATGAGCTGCTGAGACGGTGTTTGGACATTGACTGGGGGGAATATTTGAACGGTGAAGACGCTGAAGGAATGTGGAGGAAAATTAGAGTCAAACTGGAGAATGCTGTATCCAAAAGTGTACCAGTAAGGGAATATAAGGATAAAACAAAATTGAGGAAAAGAACTAACCCAGAATTGCCAATGAAAAGAAAGCTTTGGATATTGATTAGAAGAAAGAAACGATTGTGGGAAAGATTAAAATTGTTAAAAAAGAACAGGGGGTCTAGTATAGAGGCTAAGGAAGTGGATCTGGAACGCAGACAAATAAACAATAAAATAAGGTGGGAAACAAGGAGGGGGGTGAAGGAGAGGGAGAGAGAGATAGCTAGAAATGTGAAGGATAATCCAAAAATATTCTGGAAGTACATTCAGGAAAAGTTAACAAGAAGAGTAGGGATCCCAGAGCTGGTGGGGGGGTTGAATGATGGGAGTAGAGCGGAGACTGATAAGGAGAAAGCAGAGGTGCTGGGGAAATACTTTGGGGGGGTACTAACAGTGGAGTCGGAGGATGCAGTGCCTACTATTCCCATCAAACAGGCACCGGCACTAGAACTAATAGAGTTTTCCCATGCTAGAATAAGAAGGGCTATAGAAAAAATGAACAGAAGTAAGTCACCGGGACCGGATGGGATACACCCAAGAATCATAAAGGAAGGAGGGGAGATGTTATTTGAGGTATCGTTTAATACAGGACAAATCCCGATGGACTGGAGAGAGGCGAACATAACAGCTATATTTAAGAAGGGAAAGATAAATGACCCAGGGAATTATAGACCGGTCAGTTTGACAAGTGTTGTGTGTAAACTAATGGAAACGGTAATTAGAGAAGGAATAATGGATCATATGAAGTCGAACCAACTTTTCAGTGGGAGACAGTTCGGATTCTTGCCGGGGAGGTCGACGGTACTACAGCTAATTAAGGTGGTAGATGATTGGATGCAAATTCTAGAAGATGGTGATGTAATAGACGTGGTATATTGCGATTTTATGAAGGCCTTCGATAAGGTCCCACATAAAAGGTTAATAGAGAAAGTTAGAAGCTATAATATAGGGGAGAAATGTGTGAAATGGATAGAAGCCTTCCTGAAAGATCGGAGACAGAGGGTACTGGTGAATGGAATAGGCTCGGGGTGGAGGGAAATTACAAGTGGGGTACCTCAGGGATCTGTGTTGGGACCACTGCTGTTCGTTATATTTATCAACGACTTGCCTGAAGTTATAACTAATGGAAGTGAGGTATACCTGTATGCGGATGACACTAAACTGTATAGAAGAGTGAGGAGTAAGGAAGATATGGGTTTGCTTCAAGGAGATGTGGAGGGCATGAAGGGATGGTCTGAGCATTGGTTAATGCCTTTTCATCCAAAAAAATGCAAGTACATGCGGATTGGGACCAGCAAGATAGACAAGGTAGGATACAGTATGTATGAAGCGATGGAGGAAGTGAGTGCAGAAAAGGATATAGGAGTAGTGATAGACAATAAGTTAAATTTCTCAGAACATTTAGCGGAAAAGATAAACAAAGCCAATAGAATTGTAGGGCTGATAAGGAGGACATTTGTGTCACTTGACGAAGAAATCTTCAGGAATCTATATACAGCGCTGGTTAGGCCGCACCTGGAATATGCAAACCAGGTGTGGGCTCCATATATGGTAAAGGATATAGAAGCAGTGGAGAAAGTGCAGAGGAGAGCTAGCAAGCTGGTACCAACGTTGAAGAACGCGGGCTATGAGCAGAGGTTGAGGACACTGGGGCTTCCGACACTGGCATATAGGAGAAAGAGAGGGGATATGATAGAGACTTTTAAGATAGTGTCAGGAAAGTACGATGAGGATGGGTGTGAAGGTATCTTCTTGATGCGGGAGGGAACAAGAACGAGAGGACACTCTAAGAAAATTTACAAAGAAAGAAATAGGCTTGAGAAGGCAAAGAACTCATTTTGTGATAGAGTGGTAAATGAGTGGAACGCACTGCCCCAGTATGTAGTCGATTCCGAATCAATAAGGGAGTTTGAAAGTAATCTTGATAAAGCATGGGGAAGACAAGATTTGAAGTTTGATTATAAAACAAAAATACAGAATAGTAAAAATGTTGCGTCTGCTACCGCCGCCGCCAACACCGTGAACGACCGCAGCAGTGCAAGTACTGGTACTGAGCTGGATACACAGGCATAGTTTGCCTTTTTCCAGAGGATCTACTGTAAGAAACTGTAAGAAATAACCCATTTTACTATTTTCCCATTAGCCTATCCATCAATCTTAAGACACGGCCCCCGATAGTGGGGAGGGCTATGAAGATCAGGGAAATTGCGGGGTAAAAGCAGTAAATAAAGGAGTAATATTGGAAGAACTCTGAAAATAGAAAAAACCCGAGCCAAGTTTTGACCAAACTTGGCTCGGGTTTTTCAATTGTTCAGTCCAAAATCACAGTGGGCCTAACCTCATTTAGAAAGTTGGCTCGTTTTTCTTTGGCAAAAGTTGGCTCGGATTTAAGGGATTTAGCGGGGTCTGGGGGTGACAGCCCCCCACCCATAATACTAGGTTAGGTTAGGTTAGGCTAGGCTAATGTTAACCCCATAATACTAGATTTGGTTAGGTTAATGATAAAACTTGGCTCGGATTTCATGGATTTAGTGGGGGTGTGGGGGCGACAGCCCCCACCCATTATACTAGGTTAGGTTCGGTTAGACTAGGCTAATGTTAACCACATTCTTACTGGCTTTATCCACGTTGAAAAACAAAGAAACCCGAGCCAATTTTCGAAATGAGGTTACTGTGATTTTGGACTCTAAAAAATTGAAAAACCCGAGCCAAGTTTGGTCAAAACTTGGCTCTGGTTTTTCCATTTTCAAGTTTTGTTACTTTTCAATATTGTATTTTCAGAGTTCTTCCAATATTACCCCTTTATTTACGGCTTTTACCCCGCAATTTCCCTGATCTTCATAGCCCTCCCCACTATCGGGGGCCGTGTTTTAAGATTGATGGATAATGGGAAAATAGTAAAATGCGACAGTCCTTGGTATTAAACAACACTGTGTATCAAAGAAAAAAAAAAAAAAATAACCTGAAAAACTCCTCACTAGTTGGTGATAAACATTTACCGCAATTTACAGAGTTGGTACCACATACTGTAGTATGTTACAAATATGACATGTACCAGCTTTGCATAATTCCAACTAAGGATAGCCCAATAAGGCCGTTAGGCGTATTTCCATTGGGGTTCTTGTGGGATTAGGTTAGTTGGGGAAATGGGGAGGATAAAGAAATGGATACTTTAGAGAAAGTATTTCTAGGGGGTTATTTTGGCAAGAATGTTAAGTGCAGGCGTACCGCCAGCCTTGTTTACACTACGCGTAGTGGCGTCGGACCTTTCCCATCATGTTCCCGTCTATTTTGACTGCCTTTGGATATAAAAATAAATTGCCTAACCAAACAACCTAACCTAGTATTCATGTAGCCTAGTAATGACAGGGGGCAAATAGCAGAAAATATAGCGTCGAGATAGGTGGGAACGTAATTGTGAGCGCACATGACGACCGTACGCCCGATCACAACATCCATCCCATTATTTTAAGATACCTTACATCCTATAGTAAATATCAGTAATCCGTAATTAGTAATAATTTCAGTTTGGTTTGTCGGTAAATTGATACGGTGTGACAGTCACGAGTTTTAGCATGTGTTTGTTTTGTTTTTTTGGTTTTTTTTTTCTTTGATATACTGTACAGTGTTGTTTTATACCAACAACTGCAGCAAATGAGTATTTACCCATTATCCAACAATCTAAAAACACGGCCCCCACTAGTGGGGAGGGCTATGAAGATCAGGGAAATTGTGGGGTAAAAGGAAAAATAGGGGTAATATGGGAAGAACTACTGAAAATAAAATATAGAAAACTAAGACAACGTTAAAATGTGAAAATCCGAGCCAAGTTTTGGCAAAAGTTGGCTCGGATTTGGGTATTTTTCAGAGTACAAAAACCCCAAAATTGGGAAAAAAAAGTTGGCTCGGCTTTTGGCATTTTTCAAAAGTAAAAAAACCCAGTAATTACATTTTGAAAGTTGGTTCGAGTTTTCATGTTTTTTTAAACCCATTAGCCTAAACCCCAAAATTTGAAAACCCGAGCCAACATTTGCCAAAACTTGGCTCAGGTTTAGCGATTTTTTGAAGTAAAAAAACACAGTAACCTAACCTAGAACGTTGGATACAAGAATAACCCTTACCAGCTAGTATGTCCCTAGTTAATCCCATACCTACCAGCTGATCCCTTGTCATGAACCTAACTAAGAAACCTAACCTAACCTTAAGGTAAAAGGTCAATTGTGATTGGCTAAGAAATTTAAAAAAAACCCATAAAACTAGTTTTTGTTGGGGAAAAAGTGTAATCCGGCAGAGAGAACATAAACAAAGTGACAGTGGCTTTGTGCAGTGGGGACTCTGAAAATGTTATAGGGGAGGGAAAATAAAATGTACGCAATTACCAAAGCAGCACTGGATCGCGCAACTGTAAGGTCCCCCGAGTAAGGTAGGAGGGGAAAAAAAAATCTATAAAGCAGATATCCCGTAAAACAGGACTTGTCATTATGCAGACAAGACTCTGTGTTTTACCCTATATCTCCCTTATAATACATTTGCGAAGGGAAGGACATATATAGGACTGATGACTATTATATAACATACCCGGTACCTATAGGCTACACAAACATCGATGGGGCTTGTAACTGTCACACCGTAAAATCTTACCGGTTTGTCTATCTCTTATGTCGTATTTAATAGTAGACATAAGCTTGGTGCTCCCTTCTCGCAGCTGTCCGGTTCAGGTGTTCCTTCAGGCTACGTCTGAAGGAATACAGTGTTCTCTTTTCACGGACTGAACACTGTATTCCTTCCTTAATGCCTTAGCTAACCCATCCTAGCCTACAGGCTACTAACACTCTGCCAGACTGCCAATACCAAATTCTTGAGATTTAGGCTAACTAGGCCTACTCCTGCCATGCAGAATTATACCATAATTAATTAGTCTGAGACCATGCAGGTGTATGGGAGATAATAGAATCCTTAGACCTACTAGCCTATACCGGTACTGGATACCGGGTACATGTCAACTCAAACCCGAGACAACTCGTACTCGAGACATTTTGTACTCTCATAACACAACTCGCACTCACTTTTAAGACCGTACCAAAGACATATCGTGCTCAATTACCACACTTTTATTTAGGCCTAGCCGGCAAGAATGTTAAGTGCGGGCGTACCGCCAGCCTTGTTTACACTATGCGTAGTGGCGTTGGACCTTTCCCATTATGTTCCCGTCTATTTTGACTGCCATTGGATATAAAAATACATTAGCCTAACCAAACAACCTAACCTAGTATTCATATAGTAATGACAGGGGGCAAATAGCAGAAAATATAGCGTCGAAATAGACGGGAACGTAACTGCGAGCGCACATGACGACCATACGCCCGATTACTACATCCATCCCGCCTAGCCTAGCCTACAGTAATTCCAAATATATTTACAACTTTTATTATATAGCCTACCAGTACTATTCCAGTCTAAGCTTTTTTGGTAATAGGCCTAGCCTATAGTAAATAGACTCGCACCCTTATTTTTCATGTTTTTTCTTCCAGATTTTGAGAAATGATGGTTTTCATGGTTTTAGTTAGGCTATACAGTAATTCCAACGAGGGATACATCATACAAGATGGGTCAAAGTCCCCCCTCACCCCACATGATTTAGGCCTATTGAAATCATCATCTAGGCCTATGTTGCCAGAATGCCAGCAGGGGGTAATTATTGATTATACTTCATAATGAAGACGTTTGTAAACAGCGAGGACGTCCGAGGGAGCTCTGAGAGTGATAGGACTTTGCATTTTTGGGAAGGATGTAGTTACCGGGTGTACCACTACCGACATACAACATAAATCATCTATAAATACTTATAATAAAATAAATACTTATAAATCTATAATACTAGGTTAGGTTAGGTTGTTTGGTTAGGGTAATGTATTTTTGTATCCAAAGACAGTCAAAATAGACGGGAACATGATGGTGAGCGTCCGCGTAGTGTAAACAAGACGGGCGGTACACCCGGTAACTACATTCGGTAAGATTAGGAGTAGTGGGCGTACCACTACCGACATACAGCATAACTCGTCTATAAAACATTAACCTAACCTAACCTAACCTAGTACAGTACTACATGAATACTAGGTTAGGTTAGGTTGTTTCGTTAGGTTAATGTTTTATAGATGAGTTATGCTGTATGTTGGTAGTGGTGCGCCCACTACTCCTAATCTTACCCTACATTCTTGCCGCATTTTTTCCAGTAATATCGGGTTTTATATATGTGATCAAAATTATTCTCCCACAGTGGATTAATTATACATAGGCCTAAGTATAGTACAGTCCATCTCCTACAACGCGAGTTTAGGGGCGGCACTGCGCCTCGTGTTGTAGGTATTTCGCGTTGTAGGAATAACACTTTAAATGGAGATAAGGATGTTGTTTTTGGAGGCAAGAAGATAACATTGCATTGAGGGTGGAGATTTTGCAGGTAGGCAGGATGGCAGGGGGCATTATCCATTAGCAAAATCATCTTAAAATCCAGTGCGCATCGACGTCATCGTACTGTAGGTTGGGGGGGGGGGTCGCGCAGTAAGAGGAGGCGCCGGATTTGAAGCACTCGGCAAGGCCATTTCGCGTTATATGTTTTCGGCTCGGGTTATAAGAGGTTTAGGTAATTCGGGACCCCCCCTCGTGTTGAAGGAGGATCGCGTTGTAGGAGCTCGTGTTATAGGAGGATGGACTGTATAAGGATTCCCTAGACCTGCATTGTCCATAGTAAATTATTTATTATACGGTAAGTCGGCGAGCCTTTTCAAAATAATTATCCCCGTTTCTTTGGAAAATACAGTACTGTCAACTGGGGCGAATCCGGTCGATTTTTTTCGTATTTCCGTAGCATGTAGTCTTGTTTTTATCGCAATGTAAGATCTTAAGTATTGTATGTGTAGCTGGTACATTGGGGTATAGAATCATAGCATTAAAGAAATAAAAATACATTGGATATATTTTTTATAAATATAATAAAGGTATCCGAATTCGGACACAATTTGGGGCAATTTCAGACACTTAGCCTGAATTCGGACATGGATTTAAAATACATTCATAGGACTAACCAGGGGATGGATGTAGTTACCGGCTGTACCACTACCGACATACAACATAAATCATCTATAAATACTTACCGGTATAATAAAATAAAAACTTATAAATCTATAACTAGGTTGTTGTTGTTGTTGTTCCCTAACCTGCCTGGCCGAACAGCCCCGAGTCCCTGAGAAAGGCCATGGCCACGATCGGGCTTTCCCACAGAGCTCTCATTGAGTGTAGGTTGTGTTGTTGGCGTAAGTGGTTGTGTGAAATGCAGTCTTCTATGATGTGTTTAATGGTATGGAGTGCTGTGTTACATCCCGGGCAGGCGTCGACAACTGAGTCATCCAGTCTCTTCTGATAGCTCAGGAGAGCTGGATGGTGTCCGCATCTCAGCCTGGCCAGGTGGACTCTGTCCTCGCGAGGAAGGGAGGATTCGGAAGGATGGATTTCGGGAGGTCGTGCATGCAGCTGCGTGTTGTCTGTGAGTGAGTGGATGGATCGGTGAGAGATATGAGTATGGATGTGCTTCTGGAAGTTGGTTCGGGGTGGGCAGGGAGGGAGAGAGGACAATAATTGTGTGTGATACCGTGTGCTGGGTGTTGTTTTGATATTTCTTGGTGTCTGTGGGTGTGTTGCCATGTAGTTTAGTGGGTGGTCTTGGTTCGTGGAGGCTGCTGCCAGGAATTGAGTGCCTCTCATGTCCAGATGGTCTTTGACTTTGAGGATTTTGGTTTCTTGATGTAGGTGATCTGTGGGTGCAGTAGCTGTGCAGCCTGTAATGATCTTCAGGGCTTTGTTTTGAATAGTCTGTAAGGTCTTATGATGTGTTTCAGCTAGGTTAGAAGCCCAGGCTGGGCTTGCGTATTCCATCACTGATCTCATGTATTGTTTATATACTGTGGTGGTAGTTTCTTTGTTGTGTCCAAATTTTGTGTGAGCAAGTGACCTGAGGGCGTTAAGTCTGGGTGTCAGTTTCTTTTTAATGTTTGTGGTGTGCTGTTTGAATGTCATATGAGTATCATATGTTACTCCTAGGATTTTGGGTGTGTGTATGTGTTAGGGGTGTGTTGTTTATGGTGAGTTGAGGGATGTATTCGTGTTCTCCTGTCCAACTTGTGAGCAGGGTTGCGGTGGATTTGGCTGGGGCTAGATTAAGTCTGTTTGTAGTGCACCAGCCATGTAGTGTGTTGAGATAGGGTTGAAGGAGATCTGTTGCTCTTTTTTGGGTCATGGTGTGTGCATGTGAGTGTTATGTCATCTGCATAGGAGGCTAAGTTTATTTGGGGCGTATTGGGTGTAGTTATATTGTGCATGTACAGATTGAAGAGTGCGGGCGATAGGACGGATCCTTGTGGGACTCCGTTTGGAAAGTTTCTGATTTTAGATGACTGACCGGCAAAAGATACGTGTGCACATCTGCCTGCTAGGAAGTTAGCCAGCCACCTTTTTGTGTTGTTGTGCATGTTTGTGTTGTAGATTTTGTTTGTTAGGTTGTGGTGGGGTATACCTTTTGATGGCATCGAAGACTTTACTAATGTCGAGTGTGGCTAATAATGATCTGTGTGGTGGTCTAGCTGAGTTGATGCTGTCAAAAGCTCTTTGTGTAAGGTCTGTGAGAAGAGTGTTTGTGGAGTGCAGTGGCCTAAAGCCATGTTGTGTTGGAGCTAGGGGTAGGTCGGGTGTAATTAGTTGTAATACTAGGCGTTCCATGACTTTGGAGGGGGTGCAAAGGAGTGTGATGGGGCGGTGCGAGGACGGTAGCGTGGGGTCTTTGTTGGGTTTGGGGAATGTGATGATGATACCATGCTTCCAAATGTCTGGTAAATTGTGTTGTGTGAATAGCTGTAGTTTGATATGTTAGTGAGTGCTTGTATGCCTTGTGGTCCCAGGTGTCTGAGGTGTATGTTGCTTATGTTGTCTAGGTCACAGGCAGGTGAGTGCTTGAGATTGTTGATGATATGCTTTGTACTGTATTGTATCTATTGCTAGATGGTTCAGTCTCTGAGGAGATGGCCACTTTACAACTCATCTTTGATCTATCCCTCCCTCATCTTCCTTATCACCTCACTTTCGTATAGGGTACACTATTAAAGTTTTAGTTAATCTACCACCATCCATATACTCTGTATGTTCAAGCCTCCTTAAAGAATTGCTCTTGCAACTCAACAATATGTGCATCCACATTCACAACATGAACATGGTGCTCCTGGACTTCTAAATTTGTCCTTTTATCAATCTATGTACCTCCATTAGCTTTCCTCAAATAGTTTATTTCTACCCTCTTAACTTGTACTTGTGCCTTTTTAGCTATGTCCAAGCTTTACTGCCATACCATAAGATAGTGATGTAATCACAGATAGTGTTGTAATCACAATACTGTACTATCATGCAACAATTGTTCATGGCCATGCTCTCTATTCTATTCTTTGTCACCTCACTTAATGTGCGGTACCAGCAATGCTCCTTCCCTGCTATAATCTTTCTTACATTTCATTATCCAGACTCCTATCCTTACTCATCACACTCTCAAGATAATGAAAATAGCTCACATTCTCCATTTGTTGTCCATTCAGTCTCACTATGCAGTCCGTAGCTCCTGACCTTTAAGACCACAACCTTGATTCTCTTTCACATTTACTTCCAAATTCCGCTTTCCATTGACCATTACAGTACTGTATTTCCAAACAAATTCTCCAAACCCTGCAACCCCCAACCCCCACCATCCTTACTCTTAAGGGGAAACGGACCGTTTTTTGTTTGGCCTACTAATTCCTTTATTCCTTTATTTCTTATTTTTTTTCGCTAGACCTCCATCAAACTTAGAAAAACACCCCGTAGATCCCCCTTCAAGATAAATTTGTACATTTTCCAGTACTGTATAAAAATGTCCCAGCCGAAGGCTGGTTTCTCATAAAATTTCAGGCTCGCTATTGCTCGCCAGGAAATAATCAACATCTAAATGGCACAAAAGGTCTTAAAATTGACAACGAAATGGGCCGAAAGGTCTTAAAATTGCCTAACTAATGGGCCGAACATCTTATAATTTCAAAACAAATAGGGCTTAACACGAGGGAGAAAGGGGACCAGAAAAACGACCCATCTCCCCTTAACCTCAACAGTCCATCACCCTCACCTTAACATAATTGTATCATCTGTGAAGAGTAGCATAGGCAATTATCCACTCACTCCCTTCACTTACCATGGACCCCCCTTCATCAACTGGTGTGCTTTGTGTGCCTTTTACTACCGTACCATACTTGTACTGTACTTCATCCACAAGTATAAGAAGTAACCATGAGGACATAACACAACCCTGCTTCATTCTAATATTCCAAAAAAAAAACCCCACTTTGCTTGCCATCCACGCACACTGCTGCTTTTTCACCCTCATATGCTAAATACTGTTGACTTATGATGTAAAAGCTTACCCTATACTCTACTCCTTATCTTACATAGGGTCGACTAGCTAAGTCATATGGTACTCAAAACTGAAAATAAAACTACCCGTACAAATAGTAGAGTTAGATCAGAAAATGTTGTATAGAGATGTACCGGTATGATAGTTAAGGTACATTTTGACAGTACTGTATAGGCCTATGTTACTGCATATATTTATCTTAGTTTGCTAATCTTTTGTGGGAATTTTTATCAGTATTACGTAGTACTTGGAGCACAGCATGCATATTGGCTAGTCTCCCCTTATCCCTTCCCATATATTCTGTTTCATGGTAGTGTACTGGTATACTTTCTTCAGATCCATAAAGACAGTACTTGTCCATCTTTTTTCCTGATGAATTGCTACCACATTTCTCAGTAATAAGATTAGTTCCACACATGCTCTTTCTCCCAGGCTCCCTCACCAAATTCTCTGTAATCTCCCTCAATCTATTTACACATTAGTATACATTGCCTACTATGATGACATATTCCCCTTCTCCCTTATGGAGTATTGGTGGTACCCGCCTTTCAACACATTCCCACCCCTATTCTGTCCAACTATCCTACATAGGATATCTTGCGACGTGTTGTACGAGGCGACTATGATGCAAATAGATGCTGTAGGGGGACTTTGTTGAGTATTGCTGAAGCACTTTAGTACTAACTCAGCTTTCAGTCACAATTATGACATAATGGAACAGTTCAATTATTGTAGTACAGTCCAACTGCCAAAAGACATTTACAATGTACAGTAATTGAAAAGGAAGCTAAGCTATTGTATGTACATTACACAGGTATATACGGTACTGTATGTATCTAGACTACTGTACAGATTTTCCAGATCCATTAAATCACTATGATCTCTCCCCCATACTTCAACATCTAACCAATTAGAATAAAATAAAAACAAATATTCTCAGACATAATTTATTTGTGTATCTAAAATACTTTGATCAATATATATCGGTACCGTACTGTAGACCTGTGTACTGGGAATGTTTGGGCAATAAAATACAAGTACTGTACAGTAATAAACTAATTATGCTGAACAATTAAACTATAGTATTATCTAAGACAGTAGTGAATGGAGGAGATTCATCCGTGGCCACCCCTTCGGAGATTAGGGCATCTGGCAGTTGATAGATAGATAGAATTTTTGTATTTATCTTTTTATTTGCACTATTACCAGACATCATCATCTCTGACCCCTTGCTTTTTCTTAGGAAACCCCCCACTAAAGGATGGATTTTACTAGACTAACCTCAAACCTTACTGTAACGTAATATATCCTATTCCTAATGATACTCCTGTTTCCCCAATACATCTAAAAATGGTTGGGATAATTTATTTGGTTACCAGTAAGTTTTCTTTTTATCTCCCCCCCCCTCCCCCCTGGGGTAAGGTGACCATATAGTATATCCTACTGCATGTCCTACAAACTGAAACGGGGGATGACTTAAGTTTGGACATATAAGAATATCTCTGTTTGGTTAAAATGTAAAACTTGCAAACAAAGCAAACCAAAACTGGGACAAAGACAATATAAAGTCAAATTAAGTTATGAAAATCGCTATGTGGAAACAAAGCTTAATAAAATAATTTTTTTAAATAAAAAGAACACAATCCATCACATACAGTAGGTTGTACAGTACATTACTACATGAGCAAGTTAATCTGGGTCCCAAGCAAACTAATCGCACACATAAAACGCACTATCGTCACGTTCAAGGAATTAATAAATTTGAGAAGTCCGGGACGTTCTGGTAAATTTGACTAAACTCTGTATGAATAAAGAAACTACATGTCAAATGTCAAAATGTTAATTTAAAATTAAATTTGTAAGATTATATGTAGGCCTATGCACAGTATACATGTCTTGGACATAGCATAAGCAACAAAGTTTAATAATAATAATAATAATAATAATAATAATAATAATAATATTTATTCAGTTAGCATTTTACAGAGTTGGTACCACATAATATGTTACAAATATGACATGTACCAGCCTTGCATAATTCCAACTAAGGATAGCCCTATAAGGCCGTTAGGCGTATTTCCATTGGGGTCCTTGTGGGATTAGGTTAGCGGGGGAACAGGGGAGGATAAAAGAAATAGATACATTTGAGAAAGTATTTCTAGGGGGTTATTTTAAGATACCTTACATCCTATAGTATATGTCAGTAATCCGTAATCAGTAATCATTTCAGTTTGTTTTGCCTATCTCTTATGTCGTATTTAGTAGTAGACATAAGCTTGGTGCTCCCTTCTCGTAGCTGTCCGGTTCAGGTGCTCCTTCAGGCTACGTCTGAAGGAATACAGTGTTCTCTTTTCACAAACTGACTGGGGTAGGTCGTTCCAGTCTTTGAAGGCAGTGAAGAAGAATGTTTGCTTACCCTGTCCTTGGATTCTCGGAACCGTAAAATTAAACATCCTATTTCTCGTATTATGACCACTCCTCTCATTTGCTTAAACAAAATCACTCTTTAGATACTCTGGAGCTGTGTCATAGAATATCTTGAAGGCATTAGTGAGCCTGATTTGTTTGGCCCTGTCAGAGACATTGAACATACCTAGTGACTGAAGTTGTTCCTGACCAACATGCAATCTGGGTCCTAGGTTCAGCATGAAAACTAACCATTTTATTTTGAGTGACCTGAAGTTTGTGCTGTAGAGTACCAGGATGACACAGAATAGTCAAAATGACATTGAACAAGCGCTTGGCAAAGGGTCTTTTAGGTCGCCGCTGGCAAGCATCCCACCTGTCTGTACAGGTATTTTATACGTGCTCTACACTTACTCAGGATAGATTCCAAAATTGTTTCACCTGACAAAGTCGAGTCCAGTTTTAGTCCGAGATATTTAACTTGTGACACTGTTGTTATAGGAATATCCATACAGTTGACCGAGAAGCCCACAATGTCTTTCAGTTTGCGTTTAGTTCCACATAAGATGGCTTCCGTCTTGCCCAGGTGAAGAGATAGTCTGTTGTCCACTATCCAATCACTACATAATTCTAGTTCTTTGGAAAGTGAAGTGGCAATACTTATTGGGTCTTTTCCTGAAACCAGCAGCACGCTGTCGTCAGCATACAGTAATAATTTACACGAGACGCTTAGTTCCATGTCGTTCACATAACAGAGAAAGAGTAAGGGGCTGATGATGCTTCCCTGCGGGACCCCACAGTTAATTGGCATAGGATCAGATATATTATCATCAATTTTGACTCTTTGCATTCTACCACTAAGATAAGATTTAAACCAGTTCACTGACCCAATGCCCATTGCTTGTAGTTTATTACAGAGGATATCATGGTCTACTGTATCAAACGCTTTTTGTAGATCAAGAAGAACCATACCGGTGTAGTTACCTTTAGACATTTCTTTACGAATGTGATCTGTTAAGTGGATGAGACAGGAGTCTGTCGAGTACATGCATCTGAAACCTGATTGAAACTTATAGAATAGATAATTTTCTTTGAGGTAGTGTTCAATTTGGGTGTATACCGCTCTTTCAAGGATTTTAGATACAATACATAATATGCTAACTGGTCTGTAGTTGCCAACATCTAGTTTATTTCCTTTCTTGAATAGAGGGGTTACAATAGCTTCCTTTAGTTCAGCAGGTACAGTGTTGGTGTTAATTGATAGGTTGATGATGTGGGTTAGGGGACCTGCTATACCAATGGCTCCATCTCGTAGAAATTTGGCAGAAATTTTGTTTGGTCCTGTGCTTTTGTGTACATTTAGGTTAGAGATCTCGTCCAGAGTGAATTTTGGTGTAATATTTTTGCTTGGCATTAGTAATTACCCCTTAATTTGAGGAAATATATTCATCCCTTCAATCGTATATACTACTGTATATACTACTGTACTGTATATACAGTACTACTGTATATACTACTGTACTACTGTATACAGTAAACCCTCGCCATCTCGGACCTCTAGAAGTCGGAAACCCGTACTAGTCGGACTGGCTACGGCCTCTCGGACATTTCCGTCATCGTTCCGACAGTCTCTGACGTTGTCGGACTTTATATAAGTATTCGGAAAATGTCCGTCATAACCGTCCTCTGATATCTCGAATATTTCCGAAATGTGTCGTAACGGTGTCCGACAAAGGATGACGTGTCGGATGACGACCTCACGTCACCGGACAATAAGGGTGAATATCTGAGAAACAGAAGGGAGGTCCGACGCCATCTTACATCCGGGGATCGAGCGTGGGAGGCTGGGAGCGTCAGTCCGCACCAAGCTCTGTTGTGTTACACATCGACGCGTGCCATTTATTTTGTTCACCATGCCTCCCAAGGATAAGCCTAAGTGTAAGGTGACTTCTGTATCACTAGAAACAAAGCTACAGATGTTAAAGGATCTGGACAGTGGGATGAAAGCCAAGCAACTTCAGGAGAAGTATAGCTTAGGCAGATCGACAATCTACGACTTCATCCGAGACAAGGAAAAAGTCCGGCATCATGGCACAGCTGTGCTTCGTGGTCCTTCTACCGCCAAGATCTTTCGCAAGGCCAAGCTAGTCTATCAAGACATCAACGACGCAGTGCTGAAGTGGTACAGACAACTTCGTGCTGAGGGCGTACCGTACCAGTGAGAGGCATCGAGATACAACATGCAGCAGAACGCTTCGGACAGCATCTTCATCACCCAAAGTTCAAGGCTAGTGAGGGGTGGTTGTGGAGGTTCCGAAACCGCCATGGCCTCACAAACAGGAGTATTTGTGGTGAAATTTTAAGCGCCGATACTTCGGCCATAGAACCCTACACTGAACACTTCCACGCCCTTATAACCGAGGAACACCTTCAACATTGGCAACTCTATAATGGTGACGAGACTGGCTTGTATTGGCGTTCTCTACCCTCCAACACACAGGCCCACCGAGAAATCACGTCCACACCTAGCCACAAAACTGTGAAGGAGCGCATTTCAGTGCTTTGTTGTGCTAATGCCGATGCAAGCCACCGTGTGACCCCTACAATCGTCGGAAAATCTCAGAAGCCGAGAGTAATTATGGACCTCATCATTACCAAGCAACTCCCAGTCGACTATTATGGATCAAAGAAAGCTTGGTTTAACCAGGTAATCACTGAGGATTTCTTTCACAAGAGATTTGTACCCGACGTTCGCTCTTTCCAGAATCGAGTGTATGGTGTACCCTATGACGAAGCGGTTGCCATCTTGTTGCTCGACAACGGACCTGCCCACCCTTGTACCACGAAACTAGAGAGTGCCAACGGCAAAATTAAGACCACGTTCCTGCCTCCTAATACCACAAGTGTTATTCAGCCTATGGACCAAGGAATAATTGAAGCTTGCAAAAGGCGTTACAAGAGGAAGTTCCTGGAGCAATGCCTTGTCATCATAGAAGATGGGATGGACGAAGAGGGTTATGTGGATACACGCGGGAAGAAATCTCTACAAAAACTGAAGCAGTATACCCTGAAAGACTGCATCTACAATTGGGCAGAGGCGTGGTGAGAAGTTTCTTTCAACACACTGAGGAATGGGTGGACCAAGGTCTTAAGGTCAAGGAAGAGACCCAGGATGAGTCGGACGAAGAGACAGAGGGGGCCAAGATATCAGTCTCGCATGCCCTAGAGTCCTTTGACACCATTCTTCAGTTTCTGACTCAAGTAGATGACCCAAAGTTGCAGTCCCTATGTGAACCACTGCGTAATGGTCGATTCCATATACAGAGGGCACACCTTAATCGGAAAAAACAACGGAAAATCAGCTCCTTCTTTGTACCCTCTGCTCCTCCCAGAGTTCGTACTTCGTCTGCTACCAGTGGGGTGTCGCTTGCTAGCATCACCTCCATCCACAGTGTAGCTTCAGTTCCCAGCACCTCCTCTCTCCCAAGTGTTTCCTGAGTTGCTAGCACCTCGTGGAGCACTGTAGACACTGTGCCACTCTCAGACTTGGACATGGATTTGGATGAATTAATGAGTAGCACGCCTGTGCCCATGGATATACCTGAACCTGACATTGTTTGTGAGGTGGAGAAGGACAGTGTGGGTAAGGGTAAAGGTAAGGGTTCCATGACAGGCAAGGGATATGGTCCTAAGAGTGGGGGTGTGAAGAACAGTGAGGTGGAAAAGAACAGTGCGATGGACATTGAGGTGGAGAAGAACAGTGAGGTGAAGAAGGACAGTGAGAAGGGGAGTGAGGTGGTCAAGGACAGTGAGGTGGAGAAGAACAGTGAGATGGAGAAGAACAGTGAGGTGGAGAAGGACAGTGAGGTGGAGAAGGACAGTGAGGTGGAGAAGGACAGTGGGGTGGAGAAGGACAGTGAGGTGGAGAAGGACAGTGGGGTGGAGAAGGACAGTGAGGTGGAGAAGGACAGTGGGGTGGAGGACAGTGAGGTGGAGAAGGGCAGTGAGGTGGAGAAGGACAGTGAGGTGGAGAAGGACAGTGGGGTGGAGAAGGACAGTGGGATGGAGAAGGACAGTGGGGTGGAGAAGGACAGTGAGGTGGAGAAGGACAGTGAGATAGAGGTGAGGGTGAAAAGGGGATGCTGCAGTAATTAATGCAGTGTTGGGGAGGGGGGAGGGAGGACATCAAGACTACAGACAAGAGCTATGAAGGGGTAAGTGTAATATAGCCTACTGTACAATACATATTGTAAAACTAAAATACATGTACTGTGTTTTCTATTACAGATTATAGGGTTCGAATAGGGTTGTCTTCGTTTTCTAGGTTGATGCGGACTTCTCTCTTGAGGTCGGATTTTTCCTGTAGTCTCCGAGTTCATTGTTGCCTCGGACGTACGTTGGTTAGGTCGGATTTTATCCTCTGTTAGGTCGGACACAAGCCGGACTCCGGACATCTCGGATTTTCGGTCATCTCGGACTGGGTCTCCCCCCAATTAGTCCGAGATAGCGAGGGTTTACTGTATATCTGAATTCAATAATCTCTCTATCTATTGCTGGATGCCGTACTCCCCTTTGTGAGGATGGCCATACACAAAATGCCCCTAAGCAGACCTGTCCCCCACGAGAAGGACAACCCGTGCCAAGTTATTCAAGGACTTACAGGATTGACCACTCAACTTGGGGTTCATCCAACTCTGGGGCCCTCTATGTATATTTTTAGCTTTATTTTTCAACAGTAGTGTGTGGTTAGTCCATCCACCAACCTGCTTCACCCTTAGGTGAGCAGTGAAGATTTGAATAAGATTTATTCCACTGAAGAGATTGTAGACACTAATTGAGCAAGGCAGTATCCAGGGGAGGGCTCATAGGCATGTGATAATATGCAGCTCATTTTCATTTGTCTGGCTTCCCTCACTGTTTTTGTTTGTCTCATCTACATAGAGAGTAATCCAGCTAGCTATAACAAGCACCTCCTATTCATTTCACTACACTAAACAAGCACACCACACTTCTTTCCAATTCACCAACAGATATTTTACTCTATTCTACCTTGAATTTGGCTCTCTATCACTCTTGTAATTTTTGGGGAGACACTGGTTACAGGCAGCTTTGCCTTTTGTCTCCTTCATACACATAGACAGATAAAACAAAAAACTGATTGCCGACCAAGGTAGATGAGTCCTATCCACCCAGATTTTTATAAGGTCGTCTCCCCAAGATCGGTTGCCAACCAAGGCTGACTAGTCCCGATCATTAATGCATTCATTAATGCTATTTCTATTTCACTGAATGTCAACCGCAGTACCAGGTACTCAAATGTTTTGGGCTCGTTACTCTGTGGTGTGGCACATTTGTATCGAACGCCTTACTCTTAATTCATACTGATTAGTGCATACTGATTATAGAGTAAAAACTTGTCATATTTGAGAGGGTTTCCAGAAGTGGAGCGGGGTGGGAGTGCCGGTGTCATGCATTGTTAACCAACACTTAATGGGACCTTTACATGCCCTAAAAGGAGGTGTTCACCAAGTTTTATGGAAATCTTTGCATTGCAGTTTGTACAATGTTTTATGTTCTTTGGCTTGATTTTTTTCTTTTTTTTTCTTTTTTTTTTTACACATACAGTCAGAAGCACTAGAACTATTGATTGCAAAAGTCAACAAAACCTGTATAATGATCCAAGGAATGTAGCCACCAGAAATTGTGATACTCTCTGCAATAGTATTGGTGATAATACCATATAAATATAGGGGCCAAGGTCTCAACCTCTAATTGTATACGTCCAATCGTCTTTAAAATTTGCATGTAAAATCAGTGACTAACATAGGTATTAGAACCTTGCTTATCGAGATCATTGAATAAAAGTTCTCATGGTCATATTTGGGTAGGGGCGGTGCCCACGATTGGGTAGTGAGGAACGGGGCATCGTCCAATCTTTACTAAAAGTTAATGAGATCCTCTTGGGTACCAAATGAAGGGATAAAGTCTCGTCCAATCCAGTCATTTGTTTACCGGAATATTTTGCGAACACACATACAGTACACAGGTGGACAGGTGTGATGAAATACTGTGCCTTGTGCATCACGCCTATGGCAACGTACAGGGTAGTGACATCAAAATCAACTCCAAACGTAGTATTGAACCATGGAAAGGAAAAGAAAGGGCCGAAAAATGGACATGTGACCAGTGTGTCAGGGTCTGCAGGGGAGAAGTGGCAAGGATAGTATAAGGACAGTGGTAGTAGGCTACAGTCCGTAGCCTATTTAAACCGCTGTAGTAGGGAGTCTAGGAACAGCCTGAAAATACAGAAATCCGAGGTTGTCTGTATTCTCAAGGACAGCAGGGGAGCGGGACAGTGCCAGTGGTAGTAGGCAGCAGTAGTATTTGATTCTAGCAGGGACAACAAGGAACCATGGTAGAGATAATAGGATAATTGCCAGCAGTAGTATGGAAAGCGAGAGAATGACTAAGAGGGTGTACGAGAGCGAGGTGGAGGGACAGAGAGGGAGAGGTAGACCGAAGGAGAGGTGGAAGGATGGAGTGAGGAAGTATATGAACGAAGGCGGTGCTGGTTGGGGGGAGGGGCGTCGACTGACTGGGGACAGAGGTGCATGGAGGCGGTTCGTTCGTGGCCACCCCTTTGGGGATCACGGCGTCGGGCAATAGATAGATTGATAGATAGCCAGCAGTAGTTGGCTACAAGTATGTGCAACTACCAGTGCCAACAAAGAGAGTGCAAGCATAGTTTGCTAGGAGTATAATGTGAACCTAGCAGGACCAGCAGGGTAACATGGTAGGGACAGTAGGGAGACAGTGGTAGGGACAGTAGACTAGCAGTATAATGTGAATCAGGACAGGGACAACAGAGCATCGTAGCAGGGACATGAGGGATAGTAAACTAACAGTATAATGTGACATTAACAGGGGAAACTAGGGACCGTGACAGGGACAGTAGGTGCCATGGGATGAACAGTGACAGTGGTAGTTGGCTAGTAGAAGTAAGCGGACTGTAGTAGGGATAGTGGTAGTTAGGGGTATGTGAACCGCAATAAGGACAGTGTTAGTAGGTTAGGTACAATGTATGAACCACAATACGGACAGTGGTAATAGTAGTTAGGAACAGATTATGAACCGTGGTAGGGACAGTGGTAGTAGGTAAGTTAGGAATAGTAGGCTATATGAACCGTTGTAGAAACGGTGGTAGTAGTTAGGAACAGTATATGAACTGTAGCAGTGGTTAGGAACAGTATATGAACTGGTAGGGACAGTGGTAGAGGTTAGGAACAATATATGAACTGTGTTAGGGACAGTGGTAGAGGTTAGGAACAGTATATGAACTGTGGTAGTGACTGGTAGTAGTTAGGAACAGTATATGAACTGTGTTAGGGACAATGGTAGTAGTTAGGAACAATATATGAACTGTTAGAGGTTAGGAACAATATATGAACTGTGGTAGGGACAACGGTAGAGGTTAGGAACAATATGTGAACTGTGGTAGGGACAGTGGTAGTAGTTAGGAACAGTATGTGAACTGTGGTAGGGACGGCAGGGGTCGTGACAAGGACAGTTGTAGCAGACTAGGACTAGTATGTGAACTAGTAGGGACAGCAGGGGTCGTGACAAGGGCAGTTGCAGTAGACTAGGAGTTGAATGTAAACTGAGAAAGGGACAGCAAGGGATGTGGGAGGGGTAGGAGCGACTGTGGTAGTATAATAGGAATAGTATTTGAAGTGAGGCAGGGACAGTGGCAGGGGTAGTAATAGCATAAATAGATAGAGTGCCAGTAGTATCTACTGTATATCTATATGCAGTAGGGACTAAAAACAGTAGGGGCCATACCAGGGACATGGAGGACAGTGATAAAGGCTAGAAGTAGCATGTGAACTAGGAAGGGATAGTGGAGGCAGTGCCAGTGGTAGTCGTAGGTTAGGAGTAAAGGCACGCAGGCCCAGCCGAGGTGAGAGAGGAGGCTGGGTGGTGGTGGAGAGAATCCTGAGAGCGAGATAGACAGTGGCGCCTGTTGGCTCGTGTCGCACGCACCACCCGTTTACAGGTTGCATTAAAATCTAACACTTGTATCCAACACACCATCCCTCGCTTGCCTGTGACACTCACACATATCCAACTTTGAAGGAAATTAGTCCGTAGTTATCTCGAATCGCCTCTAAATAAGCCGAGTGAAGCGTTACTGGAAGCAACTGAAGCTTAGCAAGGATGTAGAAGGAAACTAGGTCGTGTTGCTCGTACCGTACTCAAACATCGCCTCAGTCGCTCTAAAATTGCCGTTGTTTGCACAGTGTAAGCTATTGAGATATCGCAGAGTGCACCGCAAAATAGCCGGAATTCGGTATTTTAAATTCCTAGATTGAGTGGTCTAGACATCTGTAGACCTGTTAGATTGCCTGTTATTACCTTACATAGCGAAGGAAGATGTGACGATCCGAAAATCTCATCAGTGGTGCTGTGATGGCTTTGACAGTATACTAAACGCTCACATCGGTATTGGGGTATTAGAACTATATATATCTAAAGCCTATGAACCATCTCGTGTTTGTTTGGTGAACTTGTGAACACACTGAGGAAAGGTAGCAATATCCGAGTGCCACTAGTATGTATAATTATAATGACTGGACCCAGCAGCTTGTAATCAACCTGTAACGCACCCCCTCCCCTACTTAGATAGCGCCAGGTACAGTATAACACTATATTGCATCCCCGTGTTTCTCTCGCTGCATCATACTATCGGCCTTTAACTATTGCATAACAATCTTTTTGCCATTATAGGTTTAAGTTATCTATTCATCGCACGTGTTTTTTTATATACCGGTACTGTATAGAGCATATTTTTATCTATGGCGCTGAAACTGATATTTGGATTGAATTATTATGTTCGCTTCAGAATTTATAGTTTTTTCTTCTGAAGGCATGTCGATATTCGAACACATTAATTAATGCTGAATAATAATGTTTCACTCAGGTAAATACGCTGGTATATGCTGAATGTACAGTCGTAGCACCAATAAAGTTATACACATTTCAATCTTTAAACCTATAGAGCCAAGTTTTAAGTATTTTGGATAAACATAGTGACTGTATCGTCAATTGGTTGTAGCATTAATGGTGTTTACGACTATACCTGCTACGGTATTTGGTTATGCTTGTATGATGATTCTGTGTAGGCTACCGGTATACATCCAGCATATGCCCTATGTACTGTGTATATATATATATATATATATATATATATATATATATATATATATATATATATATATATATATATATATTATATTTCGTTTATAATTATACTTACCGGTGACGTACAATGTAACTTTATCTTGATTTTTGTTTTCGTCTGGAGTGCGAATTGTTTGGGTAAACTATATACATCTATTGTGTATTACAGTTAATTAATTGCGAATTATATCTATATTTTTTTCGTATACTGTATTTTTTATAATCAGACTAGGATTGTTAGATTTGTTTTTTGTTTTTTTCCGTCTGGAGTGCGTATTGTTTGGGTCAAATATAGGCCTATACATATACAGTATTGTGTATTACAATTAATTGATGACAAATTACATCTCTATATTTGTTCGTATACTATATTGTTATAATCAGACCAGGATTTGTAGACATCTTATATATGCTTATTAGTCGATGGGCCAGATCCTGAAATTGGAAACAGATTTATTAAAAGAAAAGAACAACAGAAAAAGGAAAAGTGGGGATTGGGCCTGAGTATATACATATACATATATATACATACATACATACATACATGTAGTGATGTACACCCTATGTGGTGGGTTTGTGTTCTTTTATTTCAAAACAATATTTTACTAAAGCGTTATTTTCACATAGTGATTTTAATAGACCCTAAGTTTGTGTATTCTTTCGTTACAGTTCTATTTTTTTCTCCGAATATCACGTGCACTAGGATTGACTCTTACTTTATTCAACACATTTTGTTGTGGACAGCGACAGAATAGTACACATTTTAATGTCAGAAACGTTATGCAATACACTCAATAGACTCAGAAACGTATGCAATACACTCAATAGACTCAGAAACGTTATGCAATACACCCAATAGACTCAGAAACGTTATGCAATACACTCAATAAACTCAAAAACGTTATGCAATACACTCAATAGACTCAGAAACGTTATGCAATACACTCAATAGACTCAGAAACGTTATGCAATACACTCAATAGACTCAGAAACGTTATGCAATACACTCAATAGACTCAGAAACGTATGCAATACACTCAATAGACTCAGAAACGTTATGCAATACACCCAATAGACTCAGAAACGTTATGCAATACACTCAATAGACTCAGAAACGTTATGCAATACACCCAATAGACTCAGAAACGTTATGCAATACACCCAATAAACTCAGAAACGTTATGCAATACACTCAATAGACTCAGAAACGTTATGCAATACACTCAATAGACTCAAAAACGTTATGCAATACACCATGCTATCCGATTACGTCAGCATAGTATCCTTATTTCGTTATCTATCTTCTCGTCGCAATTTTCCACACAACTATTCCTTATTATAGGTTCCACACCAATCAACCCTTTCTCTTCTCTTGTATAACTCTAATCGAAATCGACTTTGTTTTTTGTCAATGTTAATCTTAGCTTCCTGGAATGATCAAATTCTATCTCTTGCCAAATCCGCTTCCCAGAAGCTATTAGTGCTTAAAGGGGGTCACCTCGCTTTTTTTTCTTTCTCTCCCTCTCTCTTTGGCTTGCATCTATGCGGCCCCAGTCAGTCTACTGTTTTAAGACGTTTACCTCCATTCAGGTGTCAATATTTTCCTGGCGAGCGGTAGCGAGCCAGCATATATATATTTTTGTTTTGACAGCAAGCTAAATATTGTAAATTTTTCGATAGAAAAATGTCTCCTGCGAAGCCGGATAATCGACGCCTGCATGGGGATATACGTTTTAAAACAGTTGGCTGAATGGGACCGAATGGATACAAGCCAGGGAAAGAGAGAAAAGGAGAGCAAGATAAAAAAAAAAAAAACCCGGCGACCCCCCCTTAACTGAATCCACGAATTCTTCCCACGCAGCCTCTCGGTATAGCGTGTCTCCCCCCCCCCCCATCTGTTGACGCCCTTTCCATTATATTCTGTCAACTATTAGACAATTTTATTCAGCTTAGGAAGGACCTCTAGCAAACAAATAAGGTTTCAAACTATCTCGACCATCCTTTTTAACTACCACAGATCTTATATATAGCTAGAGTAAAATGTAACACACGTCGCTGGTACTCAAAGGGTTAACCTCCGTTGTGGACTTGTGGTATAGTGGACAGAGCTCCTGCATTCATAGGTTCGAATCCTAGCTCTAGCTGATATAGTTCTATCTATGTTCAATTATATAATATGGTGATGCACTTCTTAATTAATTTTGGTAGTATGAATAGATACTTGATTTTGTTCCAGCTGATGGTTAATTGATTCCCTAAGCAACTGATTTATCGATACTTACTGAGAAAATATGAAACGGCTGTATCTCAACTTCCTAATACTACCGGTACCCAATTTGTCATAATTAACAACATATTTCACTACCACATGTTCATAATAACTAAGGAATCAAGATAGGCCCATGGCACTTTATTCGTAGCTGAACAAAACCCCAGACTATAGTAAAGCGTACGTTGAACAGAAGTTATTATTAGTTCCTTTAAGCAATTATAAATTAATAGGGGTAGACAGTGAAGAGTATATTTGTAATTCCTATTCTACCATATTTAAATCCAACAACAAACACTTTCCGTTGTCCAAAATCAAACCTTCTACTTTTACATGCGTCACCCAAGAGCATCGTCAATATGTGTTATCGGAATGTACGGCTAGATCCAAAAGTTCAGCTACAGCCTTGATGACAAACCATAAATGTGTGGAATATCGATGTGAGTATCCTAGGTTCGAGTCCTTGGAGTGCCACATGTATTTGTTGATTTCATTAATTGAGTTTAGAAGTAAAGTTGGCGTAAAGCAAGATATTAATTAATCTCGAGATGATAATTCTGAATTCTTTACAATCACCTATGCTCATTTCTATTTTCTTGCACTCATAGAATTGCTAAGTTGATGAATAGACTAGTTATTAATAACTTTTTCCTCAAGGTTGTCAGCTAATTTTTGAAGCCAGGTGTACCCGTATCGTTATAACATTATACCGAGAAAGTGTACAATATGCTATCTCGCACCGTCATATATTATATTATATTAACTGTCTTCGTGGTGCGATGCATAAGGTGTTGATTTTCGGTGTGAGCGTCCTGGGTTCGAATCCACGGACTGCCACATGTGTTTGTAAATTTCATTAACCGATTTTAGGAGTAGAGTTGGTTGTTGGAAGGAACATAATAATTATGTAATTTTCTGCACTGTTTACTTCCGTTTTGCAGTTTTCTTTTTCTCATTCCCGTTACACTGTTTGTATTGCACAGTTCATTCACACTCACCTCTCACATAATGTATTGCATGTTTGTTTGTATAATAGTAGGCCCTACAGGATTTTCCATTGTCTGTATTTGAATTTGTTTTCATAATAGGCCTAGTTGGTTTGGTAGTGGAACACAAGCTGACAAGATACCGGTGTACAGTAATCAGCTAGTTTCGGTGCTAGCTCTACATTAGCAGGACAACAGACAGGCATAGACCGAGTCATGCCAACATTTCTTTCAGCTATTTTGTTTGTTCAGCCCGTTTTTTTTTTCTGGTATCACAGTAGTGTTTGTTTGCAACGTTATAGAAAACTACAGCACTAGCCCTTTTGGAGTTAAGGGGAGATTTCCACTTGAGGGATTTTTTTCTTGACCCCTTTATCCCTCATGGTTAGCCCCATTGCTTTTGATATTATAAGACGTTCGCCCCATTAGTTTTGGCGATTTTAAGAACTTTCGCCCCATTTCTGTCAATTTTAAAACTTTTCGTGCCATTTAGGTGTCGATTTTTTCCTGGCGAGCGATAGCGAGCCTGTAATTTAAGAGGAAACGGCCTTCGGCCGGGACATTTTTCTACCGAAAAATGTACAAATTTATCTTGAAAGGGGGTCTAGGGGCTGTAATGTTAAGCTTGATGGAAGTCTAGGGAACTAACTAAAAACCTCCCCTTAAAGAAGATACAAATATTGGTTTCTGGTCTACTTATAATGAATATACTAAAGAATATGTGCTGTTTTTTGTCTTGAGGTTGAATGCTTTTAAGAAACTATAATCTAGTGTATTCCCCACCAGATTAATTGCCGAACACGAGAGCTTTTATAGTCAACATTCGATGATCAACATTTTTCTGGCATATGTCTGGAATATTTTGCACTGGCATCGGAAACTAAACTGGTGATAGATGAAGTTAGGTTGTCGAAATATTTTAAATGTTAACCTCATAAGACCAGTGTTGAGGATAAATGTTGAGGGAAAAAGCGGTCGTGTGATACCGGCATTAGCTACTCCTCCTTTATCGTTCTAAGCACAGATATTTACTTTGTCAGTATGTGTGTTCTTTTTTATCAATTATAATATATTTATATATTTTCTTTACATTAGTGTGATTGTCCAGTTGAAGTTTTATACATTTCATTATGTTTGTCCAGTTGAAGTTTTATACATTTCATTATGTTTGTCCAGTTGAAGTTTTATTTATTGCATTATTTTTTGTCCAGTTGAAGTGTTTTATATTTCATTATCTACATTGGTCTTGTTTATCATATTTTACCGGTAGTTTGAAGTGCGAGAATCTTTAGCACGTGTCATTTTCCTCTTCGTTACCGTAGTGTGCATGCATAGTTAATGTTATGTTATACTATTAGCTAAGATCTTGTATTATACGGTCCATAATTATATATATATATACTGTACTGTTCTCTTGTATACTATTATCTCTAGTAGTGTAATTACCAAACATTACCCCTTGCATTCATTAGCCCAGATAGTATCACACTGTACAGTCGCGCTAATAAGTCATGTTTCGGCACCAAGTATGTTTTGATCAATAATTGGTATCAGCAATATCTAAGCTTCATTTCTTCATATCGAGTGAAATATACGAACATGTTCCTACACTTACCCGCCCTGTTCAACATCTGACAGACATTAATACAGCACAGAGCAAGCCAAACGTAATGACAGCTGGGACATGACTTATTAGCGCCACTGTACTCGCTGGCGCCAGACATGACACCACCCATCATTCATTCCTAACCTTAATGGAGCCCACCTCGCGTTTTTTTTTCTCTTTCTCTTCCTCTCTCTTTGGCTTGTATCCATTCGGCCTCATTCAGCCAACTATTTTAAGACGTTAACCCCATCCAGGTGTCAATATTTTCCTGGTGAGCGGTAGAGAGCCAGCATATATATATTTTTTTGTTTTGACAGCAAGCTAAATTTGTAAATTTTTCGATAAAAAAATGTCTCCGGTGAAGCCGGATTTCTCTATACAATGCTGGCTCGCTGTCGCTCGCCAGGAAGAAATCGACACCTGGATGGGGATAAACGTCTTAAAACAGTTGGCTGAATGGGGCCGAATGGATACAAGCCAGGGAAAGAGAAAAAGGGAGAGAAAGATAAAAAACACCGGTGACCCCCCTTAACACCTTCACTGTACACTCGGATGCCATAGTCTCTTGCCCATTCAGAATTATTCGGGGACTTCACCTTTTTGTTGTCCATGTGTATGAAGGAGACACAAGGCAGGCTGACTGTAACGAGTGTCTCCCCCAAAGCCAAAACAGTGAAAGACAGCCAAATTCAAGGGACGTTAAGGTCAAAATCCCTGGACACACGAAGTTTAAAGCAGTCTAAGTCATAGGATGAAGGAATGATTGATTGAGAGAGAGAGAGAGAGAGAGAGAGAGAGAGAGTTCACTAGTTGAGTAGAAGAAAGACAGAAAATGTGCCAATGCTTGGGTTGGAGAGCTGAACAGAATAGGGGTGGGTCTGTGTTGAAAGGCAGATGCCTCGCACTTGCCGCAAGGAAGGTGGTATGCAACGAAAGAGTTCTGAAGAACACTGATGGTTGTAATAGCTATAGAAGAGTGAACGAGATGCAATATTGCGGCGAGTAGAAAGAGATTGTAGGGAACTAGTAAGAGGAAGTGAGTTGATGAGGCGAAATGCTTTTGACTTTATTCTTTCGAGAAGTGTGGTATGGGTGGAACCTCCCCACACATGCGAATAATACTCAATACAGGAGTGCACTGTGCCCCTATACAGAGCAAGAAGCTGTGCGGGGGTGGAGAACCCACAGAAACGGTTGAGTACACCTAGTTTCTGAGAAGCTGTTGTTAGCAAGAATGGTAATACGATGTTTCCAAGAAAGGTCGGATGAAAAAGATAGACCAAGAATATTGAGAGAAGATTAAGGGTTGCTTTGTGTATTGTTGAGAAATAAATTATAGTCTTCTGGAAGATTGCGACGGGTAGATAGATGGAGAAATTGGGTCTTGGGAGCATTGAAAGTAATAAGATTTTCTCTGCCTCAATCAGAAACAACTGATAAATCAGAAGATAGGCGTTCTATGGCCTCGTCACGTCACGTGACTTTTGGAGTGATTGCATGCTGGGTTGTTGTGAAAAACTAGTTGAATAGTGTAGGGTAGAGTCATCAGCATATGAGTGGATGGAATAGAGGTACAGTTGAGGAGATCATTAATGAATATTTATTTAAGAAAAAGGACTGGAGACAGAACAGAACCCTGAGGAACACCGGAGTTGATAGGTTGAGGAAGTGAGCGATCGCCATTCACAACTGCAGCTATGAAACGGTCAGAAAGGAAATTCGAGACAGACACCGATAGAGGGATAGAAACCGAAGGAGGGTTGATGAGAGATTTGTGCCAGACTCTATCGAAGGCTTTCGATATGTCTAGCGCAATAAAAAAAGTCTCACCTAAGTCCCAATGGGAGGATGAGCAAGAGTTAGTAGATCACCAGTAGAGCGGCCTTTAAGGAAACCATTCTGGCGATCTGAAAGTAAGGTTTTTGGAAGAGAAATGCTCAAGAAATTTTGAATTAAGAATAGTTTAAAAAACTAGAGATGGCAGAGCAATTGGACGATTTCTAATTATGGAAGTATATCTCTGGAAACGAATTTATGAATACAGTTTTTATTAATCAACTTCTAAACTGTACTATATATTGAAAAGCAAGTTATATCCAAAATTCAAACCATAGGGGGATCTACGAATTCAAACCATAGGGGGATCTACGAATTCAAACCATAGGGGGATCTACGAATTCAAACCATAGGGGGATCTACGAATTCAAACCATAGGGGGATCTACGAATTCAAACCATAGGGGGATCTACGAATTCAAACCATAGGGGGATCTACGAATTCAAACCATAGGGGGATCTACGAATTCAAACCATAGGGGATCTACGAATTCAAACCATAGGGGGATCTACGAATTCAAACCATAGGGGGATCTACGAATTCAAACCATAGGGGGATCTACGAATTCAAACCATAGGGGGATCTACGAATTCAAACCATAGGGGGATCTACGAATTCAAACCATAGGGGGATCTACGAATTCAAACCATAGGGGATCTACGAATTCAAACCATAGGGGGATCTACGAATTCAAACCATAGGGGGATCTACGAATTCAAACCATAGGGGATCTACGAATTCAAACCATAGGGGGATCTACGAATTCAAACCATAGGGGATCTACGAATTCAAACCATAGGGGGATCTACGAATTCAAACCATAGGGGGATCTACGAATTCAAACCATAGGGGGATCTACGAATTCAAACCATAGGGGGATCTACGAATTCAAACCATAGGGGGATCTACGAATTCAAACCATAGGGGGATCTACGAATTCGTACGATTGAGCTAGAGACAATGGTAACCGAGTGTACTGTATAATGACGCTATTTGTATTGTTTTCTGGCTAACGTTAGACGAATTTATTCAGCTGCCCTCTAAGGATCGAATGGGTTAACAAATCTATATTTATTAACCCTTTAACTCCCACAGATCCTCCCAGGAAGATTCTATAAGGTTAGCCAGAATAATTTGAAGAAAGGCGTCAATTGACCACTTGCGTGTTTCGTTCTATAAGGAAGTTGGAGCTGTAGACATCGATATTTAGAAGACTTACCAGCTAAAATACGGTTGTGGTACATTTATAAATACATAGAACCTAATTCAACATACTCTTTAGCTATCAGATACCTAAATTATTATTGCATTTCTATTTGATATCGATGTCTGTAGCTCCAACTTCCTTATAGCCTGAAATTCACAAGTGGTCAATTACTGAAGGAGTTACCCCGCCACCTCTCATGTCTCAGGCCGTATTCTTAAACCCTTTAAGGGGGCCCACCTCGTTTTTTATATATTTCTCTCTCTCTCTCTCTCTGGGTTGTATCCATTCGGCCCCATTCAGCATACTGTTTTAAGACGTTTATCCCCATCCAGGTGTCGATTTCTTCCTGGCGAGTGGTAGCGAGCCAGCTTATATTTCACAATGTTTTTGACAGCAGGCTAAATCTGTAAATTTTTTGATAGAAAAATTTCTCCGGCAAAGCCGGTTTCTTCATATATTGCTGGCTCGCTATCGCTCGCGAGGAAGAAATCAACACCTAGATGGGGATAAACGTCTTAAAACAGTAGGCTGAATGGGGCCGAATGGATACAAGCCAGAGGAAGAGAAAAGGAGAAAAAAGGCAGGTTACCCCCCCTTAAGCAGGTGGTATTCTCACTTCCGCTTTTATCCAGCTCAGGAGAAAAAAAACATAGTAAAGAATTAGTATAGGTGTTACCTACCTACCCCATAACTAAAGCCGGTATCGCACGAGCGCTTTTATAGTCAACATTCGATGATCAACATTTGTCTGGCAACATTACTGGAATATTTGGCCCTGGTATCGGAAACTAGACTGATGGTAGATGAATTTAGGTGACAGAAATATTATAAATGTTGACCTCATAAGCTGCCAGACCAGTGTTGAGGATAAATGTTGAGTGAAAAAGCGTTCGTGTGATACCGGCTTAACAGAGATTATGGAAGCAAGTGATTATTTTGAAAGAGGAACTTCTGTAATTTATTTTCTATACACAAGAGTGTTTACTTATTGAATATTCGTTCATGGAAGAGATGGATATCGCTGTGGATCACTTGAGGTTTAAGAATATGGCTTTATTACACATATTACACGTTGGAAATCTGAAACATTTAATGATATATATGTAGGCTATTCAGTTTTGCCTTCTAAAATGTTTATGTTCTTTATTGTCACCAGCGGGTGTTTAGTTTCCAAACCAAATTATTTATATGTAACTGTTTATACTCCCAATTAAGATTACTATTATTCGAATTACTAGCCTGTTTGTATAGTTTTCACTTGTGTACTCTCTTTTGCAATTGGTCTATTGAATTTGTCCCTATACTTCCAGCTAACATATATATGTTTTCCGAACATTGGCAGTTGTGTTTTCCAGATAACGTTATATCATATATTATTAAGTTATTGAAATTGAATGTGTAACCTCTAGCTATTTTATTGTTTACCGTAGGAAGTAAAACTATAAACATATGTTTCAGCATTCTAAGCTCAGGTATTGATTTAGTCTAGTAGCAGTAGTAGTACCTGTGTTGGTATAGGTAGCGCCAACGAACTTGACAACAATCTCGATCCCTGACCTCATTGTAACTCAAAAGGGACTAGATCAAACTGGCTGTAAATATCTACACCTATTAGGTGGACTCTTCCCAAATGAGAGGAGTTTCAACCTGATTTCATTAATTCATTTTGAGTTATAAGAAGTTAAGTGGACAAGATTATTGTCAAGTTCGTTGGCGCTACCTATAGTACCTGTGTTGGTAGTGTATTTAACCCCGCGACTCCCCTCCCTCCCCTCCCTCTAGCGTACATGTAAGAGACTAGTGAGGGTCTCTGCACCACCCCACTACCACCACCACCCCAGCACCCACCACGCCCGTCCGCACGCCCGCACGTGATGGCCACGGGCGGTCGTCTGAGATGCGGCGGGCGTGACTCAACTGCGGTACTACCTTGTTTGTCAGGTAATTCACAAATTATCAGATACTGCTTGTAGGTTGCACGGTAGGCAACACCCCTTAAAGGCCTAGTCACACGAGCGGGTTTTCCGGCGACTTTCGATCGGCAACTTTATAAACTTTGTCCTGGCAATATTTATGGAGTTGATTTTTCATTGGTATTAATAACTATAGTCTATTTGTATTCACCCGGTGGAAAATGTAACCCCTTAGTAACTAATTTATTGATAGTTAATGACAAATTATAAACCTATTATGTCAGCATTTTATTTCGACCAAGTTTTGTTACCCCGAAGGGGTGGCCACGAACGAAATGCCCTCATGCACCTCTGTCCCCAGTCAGTCGACGCCCCTCCTCCCATCCAGCACCGCTTTCACTCATATACTTCTTAACTCCATCCTTCCACCTCTCACTCGGTCTACCTCTCCCTCTTTGTCTTTCCACCTCACTCTCGTACACTCTCTTAGTCATTCTCTCGCTTCCCATACGTTCCACATAGCCGAACCATCTTAAGGTGTTCCTTTTCACACTTTCCAGCACATCTACATCCACACAACACCTCTCTCGTACTTCCTCATTCGTCTGTCTATCCCTCCATGTAACTCGGCACGCACTTCTCAAGTACCGGTAACTCATTTCCACCACTCTCACTCTTGGTTTGAGTCTCTCCACCAACGTCCATGCTTCGCTCCCGTAAGTCAATGTTGGGATTACCACCCTGTCATGCAAGGACTTCTTTACTTCCATGCTGACCACCCTATTTCTTGTTACTACTTTCAGCATTCCTACAACCCTCTTCCCCTGTTGCACCCTCTCCCATACCTCTTCATCCATACTCCCATCATTACTAATCACACTGCCCAAATACTTAAATGAGCTGACATTCTCCATAGCCGGACCATTCAACCTCACCTCACACTCTGTGGCTGCACAAAACCATAACCTTGCTCTTCCGTGCATTTACCTTCAGATCCGTATTCCACACACTGTTCCAAACATACCGGTAATTAACGAACACTGCAACTCTCATTCACTATCGCTCATCAGAACTGTATCATCGGCAAACAGCAGTCCAGACAACTTCCACTTGTTTCCTTCCCTTGTCAGCGGTACACCAACAACCACTGCTCTTCCTTGTATTTCTTTCATGACTCCATTCATATATATATATATTGAACAACCATGGGGACATCACACACCCTTGCCTTAACCCAACATTCAGATAAAAGAACTTGCTCTGTTCATTCTCCAAATGCAATGACGCATTTGCACCCTCATACATGCTCTTCACTGCTTTCCGCAACTTGCCATCTACTCCGTATATTCTCAATACTTTCCACATCTATCAACTCTGTCATAAGGCTTCTCCAAGTCCATAAAGGCAGCATACAACTTTTGTCGCTTCTCCAGATATTTCTCCACAACACATTTCAGGGCAAAAATCTGATCAACACATCCTCTTCCCTTCCTAAACCTGCTATGCTTGTCACCTACCCATTTCTCTGTTCTCGCTCTCACTCTCTCGATCTCTACCCTACTGTACACCTTCCCTACTACGCTTAGAAGGCATATTCCCCGGTGGTTACCTCACACTCTTCTTTCCTTATACATGGGGACTACCTGTCTTCCAGTCATCAGACACACTTCCCTTCTCCCATTCTAGTTTACACATTTTCCATACCCATTCGATCACTTTCTCACCACCATACCTCAGCATTTCCCCACACACTCCATCTATTCCTGATGCTTTCCCCATCTTCACTCTTTTTATGGCTTCACACAATACAATTCTGACCTTCTGATCCCCATCTCTTCCTCTACTACTTCTCTTCTTCCCCCTCCCATACCCCATCCAACTATGTTTTGCTGATATTTAATTTCTTACGTTTAACAATTAGTTGAAATACTCCCTCCATCTCTCGACTCTCTCTTGCTTCTCGGCTAACACTCGCCCATTCTTATATTTCACACCCTTTTTATTTCTCTTGCTACCCTCCCTAACTTTCTTGACCTCTTTCCAGAACAGTTTCTAACACTCCCTCCAGTTTACACTTAGATTCCTTCCGAATTCCTCATCTGCTCTTCTCTTACTTTCCTTCACTGCTCTCTTCACCACTCTTTTTCTCTAAGTACCTCGCTCTTTTCTGTCTCTCCAAATCTTCGTTCCCTCCACAACCCAACCTCTCTCTATACGCTTTCTTCTTGTTTTCAACAGCTATTTTTACCTCTTCTGTCCACCATGCTGTACCCTTCACTCCCCTCCCTCTTCTCCTTACTCCACATACCTCCTCACATACTGGACATATCTCTTTCTTAACCCCTACTGTACCAGAGGGTATAACTATAAATGTACCCTCCAGTACCAGGCATTGTGGCCAAAATGGCTTTAGTCAAAAGAGAACACCCTCTCACCTCGAAAGTTAGGATTACTGACCCAGCTATCTCTCACAGGCTTGGATCCAAGCTGAAAAGTGTTGCCAATGTCTCAGAGCTGTGCGTACAAGTCATGGTACCAGGTATCCCTCGATACGGGTAGTTACAAGGACCGCATATTACTGACGGAGGACATCTTCCTTCGCTGGTACTGACGAGTTACTTTTTTACTGACGGCTGTATACTGTCGCTGGTACAGTAAGGGTTAAACACTGCTCACCTCTTCCACTTCCTCCATACCCTCCAGGTCAAAACTACCTAGTCGTCTCTCTACTGCTCTCTTGAACTCTTCCCCTTTCTCCTCCTCCTGTAACCTCTCCACCCTTTTTGCCACTCCACCTTCCTCCAGCTCTCCTCCCCCACTTTTTTTCTGTATCCTAATTTTTGCCACTACTACATAATAGTCAGACAACCCCCCCCCCCAAATCAGACTGAATTGATAATTTTTCGCAGGATTACAGATCCTCACTCGATAACTGAATTCTTATAACAGTTCACATTGAGAAGCGGCCAGGCCAGAGTTGTCGATCAAAATTTGCCGGAAATGTCGTTGGTATGAACCTGACTGTCTTCACCGCTTTTACGCCACCAACGCCCGAACACCGTCGCGACCTATTGTCGATGTATTCGTCCAGGACCCATATTCCTAGACAAACCCCATCATTGTCGTTGGTAATTACTATAGTGTCACCGTATTCATAGCCATATGTGCAAGTTATAGTAATTGCAATGAAAGTCCTATAATAATGTTCCAGTACTTCTCATTGCAATTACATAACTAGACTATCATATTGAATGGCTAGTAATGCGGCAAAAACCGGCAATAATAGGGTCTGTTTAGGAATATGGGCCTGTATCTTCAAAGTTCAAACTCTTGACCTTCGTGTCTTCACAATACATTTCGTCTCTTTAACCCTTTCGATCACATGACGCCAATTTGTGTTTTATTATAGCTACCTCCAGACGATTTTCGGATTGTATTCAACTTGGGAACGATCTGTCAAAGTCAAAGAGTTTTGTGTATGTTAATAACATCATCTGGCGGTATCATGAATAAAATAGATAATTTGTCCTCTGATATAAGGTAATATTCCGTTTTTTTTTCTATCCCAACGCTGCATACCCATGATCATTGACGTTTATTATTTCCTCTTCTCGTTTCGTATTGTATGTTTCCCCTTCTCGTCAGTGTGCCTTCTTGTTGTCTCAGTTATTTTCGTGCCTTCGCCTTTTCACATTTTTCTAGTAATTGTTTCATTTTAATCTCATTTTTAAACCACTTTGGTACGGTGGTGATAATATACAATAGGAAAAGAAAACACAAAAGCTGTAAGTTTTTGCTGTAGCTTCCTGTAGTCATAATATAGATACACCCATTTGAAACTGTATCGAACCAAAACGAGATAAATCAGTGCTGTATATTATCCTATAAGCTTCAGAGTCTGGCATTATTGGTTCAAAGAGTCGAATGGGGTATATACTTATTATGACATAACTACCATACTTTCAAGACATCATCAGGGTATATTGACTTGACGATGCCTAGAAACTATATACGGATAGCCTACCTAAAGTTCTGTACTTCCCTTACCATGCGTGCTACTATTAAGGCAGTGTCACACGAGCGATTTTCAGTCCATTTTTATGGGCAATTGTAGTCTGGCAGCTTCAAAATTTAAGTTCCATAAGGATTAAACTAGCTAACATAATCTACCTTGAAGCTAGTCTCTGATTCCAATGCTAAACCGCCTCAAAACAGTACGAGACAAAAATTGCTCATCACAAATTGCCGGAAAAAGCGCTCGTGTGACACCGGTTTGACCCCTATTGTGTGCCCTTCTCCCTTCATTTGCGGAACTAGTGTAGGGTCTACCCTATTTATCAGCCTGTTGATTATTCTACTAAATCGTCCTTGCCCTCGCTTCATTAACCCTCTCGATTCTTTACCGCTTCTCCACCTTAAAAATAAATATATATATATATATATATATATATATATATATATAAAATAAATGAATATATAGTTAAATAAATAAATAAATATAAAATCAACTAATCCGCCTCCTGCCCCCCCCCCTCCCCCCCCCCCCCCCCCCCCCCCCCCCTCTCCCTTCACAAGATGTTTGTAATGTTACCGGGATGTCGGCCATGACAACACGGATATAAACATATTATATTTAGGGGAGATGGATGGCTTGTCTGGTCCCCCTTCTTCCTCATGTTTAGTCCCATTTGTTTTCAGATTTTAAGACGTTCGGCCCATTAGTTTTGAGATTTGAAGATCTTTCGCCCCATTTCTTTATCAATATTAAGACTTTTCATGTTATTCAGGTGTCGATTCTTTCCTGGCGAGAGATAGCGACCCTGTAATTTAAGAGGAAGCGGCCTTTGGCCGGGAAATTTTTCTATAATTTTTTTTACAACTATATCTTGAAGGAGGGTCTTTGGTTATTTTTTTATGCTTGATGGAGGTCTAGGGAGGAAACCAAAAAAATATATAAAAAGATACATAAATAAACAAATAAATACGCCCATCCCCTTAACCTAACCTAGTATACAATGGAAAACGAACAGCAACTGTCAAATTAGTCCGGACAAGGCTACATACAAAATATGAAACAGCACATATACTGTATGTGCTTGCCTTGCTTGACTTGACTTACACATTAAGGGGGTATGCTACACCTGGGGGCAGTCACGGGGTCATAAATATCACATTTTACAAAACCCGCCTCAAAATGTTCCTATACTATCGTGGAATAATACACGACCGACCCGTATTTCACTGGGCCGCGCAAATTTAAATGCCCGGGCGGGAGTTAAAGGGACGAAGGTTGTAAGCAAGTGGAGGTGGGCATAATTGCCCAAAATTATCTTCATTCCATACTCTAGTTCATGCATAACCAATAGCCAGAGCATAATACATTTATATATCCGTGAATAATACAATGATGGAGCTTTCTAATGACACCTGAATCATCCCTGTACCACATCTGGTTATCTTGCAATGATCTTGCAAACAAAGGCCTAAATTGATAAAACAGATTTTTGTTTTTTGTTTTTGCATTTTTTGTTATGTGTGGAACTGCACATGAGTGACCGAGCACTATCTCAGAGTTTAGTGTGTGCCCGCCGCCAGTGGCTGGTGGTTCGAACCCTTCTGCGATCCCTGCAACAGCTGGCCTCTCTCTCAGGGCTCATAATAGCCTCAAAATGGAGCCTGTCATATGGGCACCGTACAGAATGGGTTAAAAGGCTGTATCTCCGTTCAATAAATTTGGTGTTTTAAATCTATCTATCTATCTATCTATTGCCTGACGCCGTGATCCCCGAAGGGGTGGCCACGAACGAACCGCCCCCATGCACCTCTGTCCCCAGTCAGTCGACGCCCCTCCCCCCAACCAGCACCGCCTTCGTTCATGTAGTTCCTCACTCCATCCTTCCACCTCATATTCGGTCTACCTCTCCCCCTCTGTCCCTCCACCTCGCTCTCGTACACCCTCTTAGTCATTCTCTCGCTTTCCATACGTTCCATATGGCCGAACCATCTCAAGTTGTTCCTTTTCACACTTTCCAGCACATCTACCTCCACACCACACCTCCTTCTTACTTCCTCATTAGTCTGTCTATCCCTCCAGTAACTCCGCACGCACTCCTTAGTAATTCATTTCCACTGCTCTCACTCTTGTCTGAGTCTCTCAACCAACGTCCATGCTTCGCTTCCGTAAGTCAGTGTCGGGATTACCACACTGTCATGCAAGGACTTCTTCACTTCCATACTGCCCACCCTATTTCTTGTTACTGCTTTTAGCGTTCCTACAACCCTCTTCCCCTGTTGTACCCTCTCCCGCACCTCTTCATCCATAGTCCCATCTTTACTCAACACACTGCCCAGATACTTAAAAGAGTTGACGATCTCCATAGCCTGACCGTTCAGCTTCACCTCACACTCTGTGACTTCACCCCTTTCGAAGACCATAACCTTGCTCTTCCCTGTATTTACCTTCAAATTCCTTTTTTTCGCACACTGTTCCAAACTCATTTACCAGACCCTGCAACTCCCATTCATTATCACTCATCAGACTGTATCATCCGCAAACAGCAGTATAGGTAGCTTCCACTCAATTCCCTCCCTTTTCAGCGATACACCAACATTCACTGCTCTTGATAGTATTTCTTTCATGACTCCATCCATATATACAGTTACACAACCACGGGACATCACACACCCCTGTTTCAAACCACATTCAGGTCAAAGAACTCGCTCTGCTCACTCTCCACATGTACTGCCGCCTTTGCACCCTCACACATGCTTTCCCCTGCTTTCAGCAACTTGCCCTCTACTCCGTATATTCTAAGTACTTTCCACAAACCTTCTCTAATCCACTCTGTCATAGGCCTTCTCCAAGTCCCATAAAGGCAACATACACCTTTTGTTTTTCTTCTCCAGATACTTCTCCACAACACAATTCAGGGTAAAAATCTGATCTACACATCCTCTTCCCTTCCTAAAACCTCCCCTGCTCGTCGCCTATCCATTTCTCTCCGTTCTCACTCTCACTCTCCTCATCACTACCCTACTGTATACCTTCCCTACTACCGCTTAGAAGACATATTCCTCGGTGGTTACCACACACTCCTCTTTCCCCTTTGCCCTTATATAGGGGACTATTATGCCATCTTCCAGTCATCGGGTGGCACTCCCCTTCTCCCATGCTAGTTTGCACATTTTCCATACCCATTCTATCACTATCTCACCACCATACCTCAACATTTCCCCACACACTCCATCTGTTCCTGGTGCTTTCCCCAACTTCACTCTTTTCATGGCTTCCCACACTTCTGACCTCCTGATCCCCACCTCCTCCTCCACTACTTCTCTTCTTTTAAATAATCCCAGAAAATAAAAAATCAGTCAGATTTACTTGAGATTACCAGGGAATATTATTTATGATAGGAGCTAGAGACCTATGTTAAGATACTGTTGAACATGTGAAGGAGTTAAGTGTAATAGGTGAAAAAGTCACAAAAATACTGATTTATATAACATAATTTAAGCACAATTATACATATAATATTTCACTAGTGTAGCCTTTTAGGAGTATAATATATATTTTTCACTAACGCTAAACATGTAGTATGGTAACGTTAATGTGAGGTGTGAGTGTACATCCGGGAGCCGAGGTCACATTATAACACGGAACTGAGGTCAGAGTGTCGGGAGCATATTTACTCCCTGGAGGGCAAATGCCACACAGGAAACTTATGATATAATATAGTTTTAACCTTACTTTTACATTCATACATACTACACTATAGTATTTTTCAACGTATTGTGATATCGTATAGCTTGCTTTTCTACTACCTGCTTCAAAATTACCATATTCTATCGGTAATAGTATAACTCCTTTATATTGATAGTAATAATTAAATTAATTTATATTGATATATGTTTTTGATTGTCAGCAATTTAGTAGGGTCTTGTTGTGTATATTTTCTCCAAGGGCAAGGCTTTACAAGTGAAATAAATGAATAAATTATTTAATAACCGACGGGGTAAATTTAATCCAGGTAATTGTTTTAACTTGTCGCCGGTGACACTTGCAGCGTTAAAATAAAAAAAACAAAAACAAAACAAAAACAAACAAACAACAACAACAACAACAACAACAACAACAACAACAACAACAACAACAACAACATACCAGAACCCTCAAGGGGAGCGTATGAACGGGTGAACGGATGTACACTCCTAAGAATGCCTCTAAAAAACTGGGACTCCTGTACAGAGTTCGAGAATTCTTCACTGACGAGCAGTTGGCCGTAATATATAAAAGTCATGTGCGCTCTCAGATGGATTACTGTTCACCTCTGTGGGGTGGAAGTGGAGTGGTTGCATTGAGGCAGTTGGACAAAATTCAAAATAAAGCTATTAGATTAATCAATAACCCTGCAATCACACAGGACCTTCCTACATTAGCCATACGAAGAAACGGTGCATCCCTTGCATTATTCTACAGATATTTTCACAGCAATTGTTTCCGATGAACTTGCTTCAATTGTGCCGCCTCTCCACATCTTTCCCCCGTAGAACTAGGGCAGCTGAGAGCGCCCATGAATTTACACTTTCTCCTCCACAATGCAGAACTTCTGCTTATCAGAATTCATTTATCCCCAGAGCTACTACTCTTTGGAATTCACTTCCCTCGAATTGCTTTCCACAAACTTACAATCAACAAATGTTTAAATCCAGTTGTTACAAACATTTTATGAATGGAGGATGCCTTTAGGCACATGGACCTTTTTGTTTTATCTGTGTTTTTCCTTCCTCCGTTCATTGTCTCTTAAAAAAAAAAAAAAAAAAAAAACAAAAAACAACACACACAAGGTAAGAACAGGGCTGCACACACGCATACATATACGTACATTATACGCACACGCACACATACGTACACCACACCACACCACACACACACACACACACACACACACACACACACACACACACACACACACACACACACACACACACACACACACACACACACACACACACACACACACACACACACACACACACACACACACACACACACACACACACACACACACACACATGTATGAAGTATGTCCACGGAAAACTTATATCTATAGTCTGTTTGGTTTCAACTGATGGTAAATTGAATCCCATATAACTGATGTATCGATACTTAATGGAATAATATGAAACTGCAATATCTGTAAGTCCTAATATTACCAACCTTTCATAATTAACAACATAACATACTTCGCTACGGCTTCTGGCTATCGAGGCGATAGCCATTGAGGCTGAAAGTACACACTACCCTAACCTATCTTATCCTAAATAGTCAGCAAGCTGAATATTAGCTGCTACAATGGGCGCCGATGTGTGTGTGTGTGTGTGTGTGTGTGTGTGTGTGTGTGTGTGTGTGTGTGTGTGTTTACCTAATTGTATTTACCTAATTGTGTTTTACAGGACTGAGATTAATCTCGTACTGTCCCATCTGCTATAAATTGATCATACTTTTGCTTAAATGAATGAATACTTTGAGCACACACCACTTCTTTCGGTAACTTATTCCACTCATCAACGATTCTATTAGGAAAGCCATATTATCTTCTTATGTCTTTCTTGCTTCTCTTCTGTAGTAGTTTGTAATCATGTCCTCTTGTTCTCCCTGTAGCTGGCTTGATGAAGTCTTCTTTGTCGGTGAATGATATTCCTTTGGCTTACTTATACATTGTTATGAGGTCGCCTCTGTGTGTGTGTGTGTGTGTGTGTGTGTGTGTGTGTGTGTGTGTGCGCGCGCGTGTGCGTGTGTGTGTGTGTGTGTGTGTGTGCGCGCGCGCAAGCCCAAGCCCGTCCATGCACGCCCTGACCTTCCATATTGCACCAATTATTTACTTCCAGGCCAGACTCTCGGGTCATGACATCTTGGCCTTCCGACGCGGTACTAAATGTGTCTTATTTAACCCTTCCCGTAACGTGATGTCCTTGTATACTCTTTCTGGCTAGCATTCGACGACTTTGTTCATTTGTGAGAATCAAAGGGGTACGGTAATCAAGATGTCTTTACCTCCTTAATTCCTAGCTCTTCCTAAACTGTTTTTTTTTTCAGCCCCATTAGTATTCACATTTTAAGATATTTGGCCCATTAGTTTGGTGATTTCAAGACTTTTCGCTACATTTATTTGTCAATATTTTGAGCTTTCGTGCCATTTCAGTGTCGATTTTTCCTGACGAGCGATAGTGAGCCTGTAATTTATGAGGAATCGGCCTTCGGCCGGAACATTTTTCTATCGAAAAATTTACAAACTTATCGAGAAGCGGTATCTTGGGGATATTTTTTAAGCTTGATGGAGGTCTAGGGAAGAAACTAACTAAATACATAATTCAATCGACCAATAAATAAACCCTCCCTTCTTAAACCGGCCCATCATATTGAGGAATGTAGACAATTGCTCTGGTTTGCACGCATGGTGGAGACACGTGTTTTTTTTTTTTTTTTTTTTTTTTTTTTTTTTTTTTTTTTTTTTTTTCTATATTCCAACTTACTTCCTCTCGGGCATAGGCTGAAAGCCTTAACATTCACCGCTTTACAATGAACAGTGAAGCCCGTGAGGTCTTGTTCCAGTCTAGGGAGTGAGACATGTGAAGCACGTAGAGTACAACGAGCACCTGCCATCTTGCCTTCACATGAGGCACGGTGCTCACTCATGGCCCGAAACGACCCCATCTCTGAAGCCACCTCGTTCCCGTGCTTCACTGTCTCACCAACCTACACTCGGACTCTCACACTTACACACACACAACGCCACCTGTTGAACAGATAACTCACCAGGCTTTACTGAACGACCTTCGTTTTTTACATTAGTTTGTATATTTTTTAACAATTTATCCCAACCAATGAATGATCTTATTTATTGCTTATTATTTAATGATAATTTAATACCGGTACTGGTAATTTGAGTGCATTCCTCTGCAAAGTAAGCATTATGTATTTCATTCGGTAAGATTGACTTTAGCTGCCACAAGAGAACCTACATACCCCCAGAAGGGGTAGAATGTGGGCAGGGAACCAGGTGGAACCCAGAGGTGGGGCATCTAGGATTTTTTTTACAGAAACCTCACTCACAGGTAGCTGGGATCGAACCCGCGCTACTAGAGCCAAACGACCAGAGTACAATTACTCAGTGCGCTCGGCCACTGTGGCCACAGTTGTGTGGCCTTCGTTACTTCCATTTTTCCTTCCTTCCTCTCTGTGTGTGTGTGTGTGTGTGCGTGCGTGCGTGCGTGCGTGCGTGCGTGCGTGCTAATGCTATATATCTTTGTGATCGACCTTGTGTATTACTAATTATGAAGGTATTCGTGTATAAACTAATTAGGAATATTGGTATTATATTGTGCCATTATTATCCGGGTAGATGTCTTTCATCGCTCCAGATCAGCACTGGTAATATGGTAGTAAATCTGTGTAAATGGTGGAAATTTAGTGTATGTGGTTGTCGCAGTGCAGTGTAGCTTCCTTCCTTCCTTCCTTCATTCATTCTTCCTTCCTTCATTCATGTATTCTTCCTTCCTTCCTTCATACATTCTTCCTTCCTTCCTTCATACATTCTTCCTTCCTTCATGCATTCCTCCTTCCTTCATGCATTCTTCCTTCCTTCATGCATTCCTCCTTCCTTCATGCATTCCTCCTTCCTTCATGCATTCTTCCTTACTTCATGCATTCCTCCTTCCTCCATGCATCCCTTCTTCTCTCCTTTAAGAGCGATATCTCTCACAAGGCTCAGCCAATGTAGTGTTAATTTTGTAGCCTATTATGATTATCATGTGTATGTTCTACTGGCTAAATACAAAAGTTTCAATTAAATTAAATTAAATTTATGCATTCTTCCTTCCTTCATACATTCCTCCTTCCTTCCTTCATGCATTCTTCCTTCCTTCCTTCATGCATTCTTCCTTCCTTCATGCATTCTTCCTTCATGCATTCTTCCTTCCTTCATGCATGCTTCCTTCCTTCATGCATGCTTCCTTCCTTCCTTCCTTCATTCTTCCTTCCTTCATGCATTCTTCCTTCCTTCATGCATTCTTCCTTCCTTCATGCATTCTTCCTTCCTTCATGCATTCTTCCTTCCTTCATGCATTCTTCCTTCCTTCATGCATTCTTCCTTCCTTCATGCATTCTTCCTTCCTTCATGCATTCTTCCTTCCTTCATGCATTCTTCCTTCCTTCATGCATTCTTCCTTCCTTCATGCATTCTTCCTTCCTTCATGCATTCTTCCTTCCTTCATGCATTCTTCCTTCCTTCTACATGCGTTCCTCCTTCCTTCATGCATTCTTCCTTCCTTCATGCATTCTTCCTTCCTTCATGCATTCTTCCTTCCTTCATGCATTCTTCCTTCCTTCATGCATTCTTCCTTCCTTCATGCATTCTTCCTTCCTTCATGCATTCTTCCTTCCTTCATGCATTCTTCCTTTCTTCATGCATTCTTCCTTCCTTCATGCATTGTTCCTTCCTTCATGCATTCTTCCTTCCTTCCTTCATGCATTCTTCCTTCCTTCCTTCATGCATTCTTCCTTCCTTCATGCATTCTTCCTTCCTTCATGCATTCTTCCTTCCTTCATTCATTCTTCTTTCCTTCATGCATTCTTCCTTCCTTCATGCATTCTTCCTTCCTTCATGCATTCTTCCTTCCTTCCTTCATGCATTCTTCCTTCCTTCATGCATTCTTCCTTCCTTCATGCATTCTTCCTTCCTTCCTTCATGCATTCTTCCTTCCTTCCTTCATGCATTCTTCCTTCCTTATGCATTCTTCCTTCCTTCATGCATTCTTCCTTCCTTCATGCATTCTTCCTTCCTTCCTTCATGCATTCTTCCTTCCTTATGCATTCTTCCTTCCTTCATGCATTCTTCCTTCCTTCATGCATTCTTCCTTCCTTCTTACATGCGTTCCTCCTTCCTTCATGCATTCTTCCTCCATGCATTCCTCCTTCCTTCCTTCATCCATTCTTCCTTCCTTCATCCATTCTTCCTTCCTTCATGCATTCCTCCTTCCTTCCTCCATGCATTCTTCCTTCCTTCATGCATTCCTCCTTCTCTCCTTCATGCATTCCTCTTTCTCTCCCTCTTTCATTCTTCCTTCATTCATGAATTCTTCCTTCCTTCCTTTTCTTAATTTCGTACAGCCGTATTTTCCCCCCAATCACCTTTCATTCATCCTTCACAGCCGCTTCCTTCCTTTCTCCTCCCTCCTTCCTTCCTTCCTTCCTTCTATCCAGTCATCTTCCTTTCTGTTCCTTACTTGCTTCCTTTATCCCTCCCTTCCTTCCTTCCAGCTGCTTCCATCATTTTCTTCCTCTCTTCATCCCTCGCTCTTTCCTTTCCTTCTTTCCTAATGTCCTTTCTTTCTTTCACCGTCCCTTCCTTCTTCCACCTTCCGTCCTTCTGTCCTTCCTTCCTTCTATCCTGTCTTCCACCCACCTTCCATCCCTGCCTTCCACCCACCTTCCCTCCCTGCCTTCCACATTTCCCTTCATTCTTCCACCCTCCTTCCTTCCTTATTACCTTTCTTCCTTTCTTCCTTCCTTCCAATCGCTTCCCTCTTCTCTCCCTTCCTTCCTTATTTCTTCCACCCTCCTTCCTTCCTTCCTTCTTTCATTCCTTCCTTTCAGCCGCCTTCCTCTTCTCTTCCTTTCTTCCCTCCTTCTTGACAGCTTCCTTGACACGATTCCGGACTTAGGTTTACCGGTCAACTCTTTAACAACTCTTTTCGCCTACATGGTAATATATATTAATATATCGTATTCATCATTCATTCAAATATCTACAGTATATGGACCATCCTTTCTTTCAAGCGTTTTTTTTTCTTCCTTCTCTTTATTCTTCCCTTCCTTCCAGCCGCTCCTTCTTTTCCAACCGCTTCCTTATTCTCTTCCTTTCTTCCTCTTCTTTCCTTCCTTCCAGCTTCTTGCTTCTTTTCTTCCTTCCTTCATTCCAGCCACTTCCTTCTTTTCTTCTAGCTGCTTCCTTCTTTCCTTCCTTCATTTCCAACCGCTTTCCTCTTTCATTTCTTCCAGCCGCCTCCTTGTTCCCTTGCAGCCACTTCCCTCCTTCCTATACAGTTCCTTGACACGATTCCCGACTAAGGGTTACCGGTCAACCCTTCCACAAGTCCTTTCGCCCTCAGTGGAATATATATATTTTTTTCTATGTGAGTGAGGGAGACAAATGGATATAATTATAGTCTATCTTTATTCAGTTGGCTAAAAGTGTAATTCCTTAACTCGTACAGTATATACCGGTGACGTCCTTTCGATCATATTTCAGATACTATTAGACCATATTACAAGCTTAGGAAGGATCTGTCGTAGCTCAAAGGTTGAAATTAGATACCGGTAGTCTGTAGCCTCTTAATGGGTAGACGTCCTTTATAAGCTGAATACAATCGTCTAATAGTTGTAATATAATGAGAAGACGTCACCGGTACATTATGGGTTAACGACTAATTTCTTGACAATTAATGGACATACAAGAGCTTGTTATGTTTCTGTATCATACTAATTCTGAGTTTGTATCATAGTTAGGCTGAGTTTTCATATTCAACAACCAATTTGGATAACAAATATTCGTAAGAGCTGAATAATGAAAATTATGGCCATAGTGAAAATCAGTAACCGATACACGTTCATATTACTGTCATGATATTTTGAGTTTGTACACCTTGCCAGTGAGTATGTATATCACTTAAAATACTGTAAGCTAGTATATTAAAAAGAAATCCAACTATGTGTATGTATGTATGTATGTATGTATGTATGTATGTATGTATGTATGTATGTATGTATATACCCAGGCACATACCCCATAGCTGGGGGTGGCCGAACAAAACAACAGAGTTCCAATTCTTAGGGTCCGGGACCACTTTTGCGTTCCATCGCCCCTTTCTCTGTCTCTTCTAGTAGGTGAATATTATGAGGGAAGGAGGATTCCTAGCCCTCTGCCCATCCAACTATATGAACTAATAATATGTTTCGGTTTGATGTAAGTTTTTAAGGGAATACGTTTGAAAAATAGTTGGGAATATGGGGAAGACGAATCATTAATAGTTGGGAATATGGGGAAGACGAATCATTAATAGTTGGGAATATGGGGAAGACGAATCATTAATAGTTGGGAATATGGGGAAGACGAATCATTAATAGTTGGGAATATGGGGAAGACGAATCATTAATAGTTGGGAATATGGGGAAGACGAATCATTAATAGTTGGGAATATGGGGAAGACGAATCATTAATAGTTGGGAATATGGGGAAGACGAATCATTAATAGTTGGGAATATGGGGAAGACGAATCATTAATAGTTGGGAATATGGGGAAGACGAATCATTAATAGTTGGGAATATGGGGAAGACGAATCATTAATAGTTGGGAATATGGGGAAGACGAATCATTAATAGTTGGGAATATGGGGAAGACGAATCGTTAAAATAATGGTTCCCAGCTTTTAAAAAGGAAATTATTCCGAATGCCTAATTAATATTCTCTCTCTCTCTCTCTCTCTCTCTCTCTCTCTCTCTCTCTCTCTTTCTCTCTCTCTCTCTCTCTCTCTCTCTTTCCGACACACACACACACACACAGCCGTAGCCTAGTAGGTAGAGCTCTCGTCTCACACACGAGGGGTCGGGGGTTCAATCCCCGGCCGGGCGGAGACAAATTGGGCTTGTCTCCTTTCATGTGTTAGCCTCAGTTCACCTAGCTGTAAATAGGTACCTGGAATAAGTGGACGACGTTGTGACGTCCATCTGGGTTCTGGCAAAATGGTACAATGCGAGATGGGTATTTATGGTTCACCTAAGCTGATGGCTACCTAAGCCTTCGGGCGAGACGGTACCGTCTATAGTGAGAATGGTACCATACAGATCCACCCTAAGCCTTCGTTTCCGATGTCGCCAATTGGCTAAAATACAGACTACACACACATCCACAGCCATTCCAACAGTACATAAAACACTTAACATGCATTTCACGCAATACATTCCCAGTTAAGGAGGCGCGATAATAATGAGCTTAGCTCGCATTGCGTGGATTCCCCTTGACGAACAAGTAACTGAGTAACACACACACACACACACACACACACACACACACACACACACACACACACACACACACACACACCGTACTCCTAGACTAAAACTATAAGTGTCAGTGGTAATTACTATAGTTTTCCCATTTTACTAGCTAGTGAATATGATATATAAATTATTATAATTGTGATGAGAAATACTGGAACATTATTACAGCACTCTAATTAATTACAAGAACTGTGCATCATTGTAACTGCCTCGGGTTACGGCCAAACTATAGTTATTATGTACTATTGATGAGAATAATATTGATAATAATACTATTGAAAATGCTGGGTTTTGTCTAGGAGTATGGGCCACACAGGCAAACATGCATACCTTATTCACAGACAGAAGCACTTGCACGCACGGAAGTGTGTATGATCAGGCACAATTGTATGCATGGTCACGGAGTGCAACGGACGAAGTTCTCTGCACTTGCTGTCTCAGGCACTGTGGGTGTATATTTTAATTGGTACTGTATGGATGAAAGTTGGGCACATATGCCTTTATAGTACTGCATAGCCATATCTACGAATGTTGCGACACCATCCCAATAACGTCAACGCTTTCATTAAGAAAGCTTTAGGCTCTACTGTAAAACAAAACAAAGGTATGCAAAGGGTATATAATATCATTGATCACATTGATTGTGATTGACCTTTCTATCCTTGTATTAGAAGGGTTTAATACTATCATTATACAGTACCTTTAACTGAGTAGATTGGTATAGACACTTTAACTACCGTTTTCTTACCCATGATTGTAAGAGTGTAGAATAAGCTGATCAAAAATGTCTAGCGATAGCTAGGATTAAATTTACATGTGGCTGTGTGCTTATATATTTTACCATCAGGATCCCCCGGGGTGGTCCGTGCTGAAATGATAATAGTCAACAAAACTGTTTGACCAACCCATATTTTATTTTGTCAGTTCCTCTTTGCTGGCCTCTCTCACCCCTATCGATTAACCCTATTTCATTGAGCCCTCTCCCAACCCTGTTCGACAAACTTCAACTCATTGAATCGCTGAACTCTTTCCCACCATCTTCTACCCGTTTGATAAAGCCTGGCTTTACTATTACTTGAACTCTCATTTTCTCTTCGTTGAACTCTCTCCCACCTTGCCCAGTGAACTCTCACTTAGTCTCGCTAAAATAATCCCACCCTGCTCTTTGATCCATCATTATCTTCATTAAACACTCTGCTACCCTGTTCGTTTAACCATTACTCTTTCTCTTCATTATACTCCTACATTGCTCGTTGACTCCCCCCCCCCCCTTGTATTCTTCGTTAAACCCTCTCCCACCCTGCCTGATAATCTCCAGGCACCTAGCTCGTTGAACCCTACTATAACCTGAGCGGGTTCCCAACCCCGAAAGGGGTTGAAATAAGGGAGCTATCCCCTCGTCTAAGGCGGCTTTCTAGGGCCTTTCCTAGCTGATGCTGAGAGGATTGGGTTCTAGTCATGTGGTGATGGGCTGGTCTATCAGAGTGAGAACTGAGCGATCTCTGCCATACCCATAGCTTACTCTGACTGTTCCTTTTACTTATATATTTTCTAGATCTCAAGTGACGGCGTCTCTTCCGTGGATTGACCTCCCAATCTACCATGATTGGAAGCCAAAGCGTCACATTTTTCCTTTGCCCCTCAACTTTCTCTTCATAATTGCTGAGGGGCACAGGGCCCTGGGTGGGGCTTTGGTTTCCCGGGCGTTTCCGCACCCTCCTTAGCTCCCCGCCATGGAGTGGCTTCGGTCACCCAGGCTTTATTGTGGTCGGCAGGGAGGGTTCTTTGGGGGCGCTCTATTGTGGCCTTGGCCTTATTCGGGGCCTTGGGGCTGTTCGGCCAGGCAGCTTGGGGAACAACAACAACAACAACAACAACCCTACTATAACCTGTTTTATATGAGTAGGCCAAAACTCTTGAACAATAACCTATGTAACTCACAAACAACTAGAGTAATCAAGCTAATATTTCTATTACACTTGTTACAGGAAGCTTTGACTTTTGTCTCCCTCATACACAGAGGACACACAATGGGAAGGGTCAGCCAGGGAATAGGTGTAGAAATGCACAGCCCATTTGCTCTGGCCCTTTTTGAGATACAGAGGTTAGGGTTGACGATTTCTGGCCTACCGTACCTATTTGGAACAGGGTAAAGCTCACCCCTCCTCAGTTCCGACTTGTAAATTAGAAGGAAACTTTTTATGTGACCGGCCACGTTCGATAAGCATACTAAAGACCTATTTATTTTCCTCAGTGGGGGACGAGGGGGGTTGTGTAGTTAAGCAAATCCGCTAATGATGTTTTTAATGATCTTGTTATGCAAATGGGATGGGCTTTGGAGGGAATATTTTAACACTTACGTACATTACAGATGACAAAGAAATACCACACACACACACGCACGCACGCACGCACGCACGCACGCACACACATCCATCCACCCCCACCCACCCACCCACCCACCCACCCAAAAATTTGCTAATGATAGATTAAAATCCTCACAAAATGACGAAGAACGGGTGAAATTTGTAGAGCTACGACGCAAAGCCAAAAAGTTAATTAAGCAAAGTAAAAAGACCCTGGAGTTACATGTTGCGAATCAAAGTAAAACAAATCCGAAAGAATTCTATAGTTATATCAGAAAGAAAAAAGTAGTTACTTCAACTGTTGGACCGTTAGTCGATGAAAATGGAGAATACACCAAAGACGAAGTACAAATGAGTAATGCCCTCAATACCTTCTTTGCATCAGTTTTACAACAGAAGACCTCAGTGATATCCCTACACCATCGCCGATTCAGATTGATAATTCAGATGTTCTAAGCAATATCACCGTTACAGAGAGAGAAGTAGGTATTGAATTGTTTAGATAAACTCAAGGTAAATAAAACGCCAGGACCTGATACAATTTCACCTAGAGTCCTAAAGGAAGCTAAGGATGAGCTCTCCAAACCATTGACATTGCTATTTAATAAATCCTTGCAGTCTGCAAATATGCCTGATCAGTGGAAGCTAGCCAACGTAACACCGATATTCAAAAAAGGCAGCAAATCCCTACCCAGTAACTATCGTCCAATTAGCTTAACCTCAGTTGTATGTAAAATATTAGAAACACTCATAAGAGACAGACTCGTAAATCACTTAGAGGAAAATAACATACCCGGTACTTAAAGATACTCAACACGGCTTTCGTAAAAAACGTTCCTGTTTAATAAACCTCTTAGACTTCTTCCACAGTATCCTCAACCTCTACGATGAGAGTAAAGCTGTAGATATTATATACCTTGATTTTCAAAAGGCCTTTGACAAAGTTCCCCACAAACGTTTACTGCTAAAACTAAAAGAAGCTCATGAAATACAAGATGGTGTGTTGAAATGGATAGAAAATTGGCTCAGCGACAGAAAGCAAAGAGTAGTCATAAACGGTAAGGCATCTAAATGGACCAATCAATGTAAGTAGTGGGGTAACCCAGGGATCGGTACTAGGACCAATTCTCTTTCTAATGTACATCAACGACATAGATGAGGGTCTCACCTGTACAATCTCAAAATTTGCTGACATTACAAAAATTGCAAATAGCGTACTCTCAAAAGAACAAGTTGACGATATGCAACACAATCTAGATAAGTTGTCATGTTGGGCCCAAATTTGGCAAATGAGTTTCAATGCGGATAAATGTAAAGTACTACATATCGGATACCTAAATGAGAAAGCAAACTATTCGATGAATGGCACTCAACTTAAGAATGTAAACAGAGAAACCGATCTGGGAGTAACAATATCGAGTAACCTAAAACCGAGTCAACAATGTTCAGAAGTTGTTAAGAAGGCAAACAAAATAATTGGCTTTATAGGCAGGTCATTTGAGCATAAATCCAAAGACGTTATCCTAACCCTTTACAATTCCTTAGTCCGCCCTCTTCTTGAATACTGCGTTCAATCCTGGTGCCTTTATTACCAAAAAGATAGACAAGCTAGAACGAGTTCAACGTAGGGTTACCAAAATGATACCTAGCCTAAAGAACAAACCATACGAGGAGCGTCTTAGAGAATTAAATCTATTTCCTTTAATCCAGCGCAGATTAAGAGGCGACTTAATTTAAGTGTTCAAAATCATCAAAGGCATCGACAATATGAACTGTAGTAAGTACTTCACTATCGACCAATCTAATTACACGCGGGGAAACGGTTGCAAAATTATTGATAAATCTTTTAACTCACACGAAGCTAAGAATTTCTTCTTCAATCGAGTTGTCAACTTATGGAATGGGCTTCCCCGAGATGTCATAGACTGCAGCACCGTTGATTCATTTAAAGTTCGCCTAGACAAATATCTCGCTTCAAACCCGCGACTGACTGCGTTTGTAAATGAATAACTTTATTTTATCCTCCCCTCAGTTACTAACCCATCTGTCCCCTACTAACTTCCTAATCCTGCCACGGACGTTAGTTCCAGGGCAGTAGTTCCCTTTCCAATGTTCCCTTACCCACTCTAAACCACTGTTTGGACACTTGATCCTCAGTGTTTTGGAGGACAAGCAGCCTAGAAGGGTCACTAGATCTGTTGTTGCTTGATTTCCTTTGTACTCCTTTGTACACTCACGTACGCATGAACTGACTAAATTAAATCGCACACTCGCACGCAAACACACATACACATCACACACACGTACACATACACACACACACACGTTCACATTACTCATTCACACACTACACCTACATGTACAGTGGACAGTTACACACATATGCACACGTACGCATGTACCCATGTACTCGGTACATTCTACATTATACAGTGGACAGTTAGATATTGGCCTAGACACATTAACGTGATTTACATTCATCGTGTACAGTTGGCCTAATAAGTGATGTCTCTGTTGTCTTTACGTTTGTCTCTCTCTGTGCTGTATTAATGTCTGCCAGATGTTGAATAGGATGGGTAAGTGTAGGAACATGGTTGTATATCTCACTCAAAAAGAAGACATCATGTGTAAATATTGCTGATACCAATTATGGATCAAACATAATTGGCACCAAGACATGACTTATTAGCGGCACTGTACAATCACACACAGTAACATACGACTATGTCCATGTGGAGTCAATAGTATGCCGACAACCTAGATGACCAACTACAGTATGTCATTTGGAAGTGAAGGACTTTATGTAAACAAGCCACAGTTGTTTTCAGTCACCCATTAAGTTTTTGGTATTTGTTTTCGCTCGGAATGTTGTCAGATTAACGTGCTACCCTCTAGATTGGTTGTTGCATCATTATTAAAATCCGGGTGTACATTTATGCTCAAAAGTTGCTTCCTTGCTTCCATAACTTTACCTTTCTTTAACGGACTTATTATTTCAAACCGTTCATTATTCTCATTACACATGGACGAAACTTTTATCTAAGCTTCGTTCAGTAGGGTGTAGTTATTGTTCTGCATACTGTATATCAAAAGAAGACACTACGGTAGAATATGTGGAAGGTGGAACACAACTTTTAATACTGACTGTACTTATGATACTGTACTAATACACACATGCATAGTGCATACAAACAGGATTAATATTTGACGTGGAGAGTCTCACATTTACACTTGAAGACGCGGAAGGCATTGCTTGTATGTTTTAACACCCACCCAGGGGAGGTGTGGTGGAGTGGTCTTGCCACTGGCCTGGTAATCCAAAGGTCCCGGGTTCAAATCCCGATGTATCAATGGGAAGATATTATTGGGATGGAACTTGTGCTGTACCTGGTATCAGTGCATTACCACAAGCCCACCGAAACGTCAATAAAATACCCTCATTGTTCCCTGATTGAATAGCACTGTATGAATATTCCCATATTCAAAATATGCTATAGGGGTGCAATGCCTGGTGAGTTATCTGCTCAACAGGTGGCGTTGTGTGTGTGTAAGTGTGAGAGTCCGAGTGTAGTGGGTGAGACAGTGAAGCACAGGAACGAGGTGGCTTCAGAGATGGGGTCGTTTTCGGGGCCATGAGTGAGCACCGTGCCTCATGTGAAGGCAGATGGCAGGTGCTCGTTGTACTCTACGTGCTTCACATGTCTCACTCCCTAGACTGGAACAAGACCTCACGGGCTTCACTGTTCATTGTAAAGCGGTGAATGTTAAGGCTCTCAGCCTATGCCCTAGAGGAAGTAAGTTGGAATATAGAAAAAAAAAAAAAAAAAAAAAAAAACCCACCCACCCACCCACCCAGCCACCCACCCACACACACACACACACACACACACACACACACAGTGTCATCTGCTCCCCAACCGAGACATGCAACAGACCACAGCAACACACTCATTCCTATCGGAGCAAGAACCCAAAGACATAAAATCAACCCCTTCCCTTGCATCGTTAACTTGATCAATACCGTTAACTTGATCAATACCGTACTAAGTAATGTAGCAAACAATTTCAGGGTTAAAGGGTTATCACAAATTCACAACACAATTTATACTCAGCAAAATTAAATATAATTTGTTTTCCCATATCCTGCCTTAAGCCTGGTTCACACATAGCCGAGTCGGTGCGTGAATCCAACACGAGTCACACTCGTCGATTATCGCCGTCGCTGTTGCTATTGCTCAATTGTAGCAATTGCTCCCGAGTCAAGGAGAGTGTATCACGAGTTAACTCGAGTCAACACGAGTCGACACGTGTCCATGCAAGAGTCTGTATGAGTTACTGAAAATCAAAACAAGTGTACCTCGAACCAAACACGAGTGTCCAAAATTTGAAAAATAACGGCCACATTCAGAGCACGCAAACAAAGAGTATGGACGAGTCTAACACGAGTCAACGCGAGTCAACACGAGTCAATGCGAGTGTTACACGGATCAACATGTGCGTTACATACGTGTTGTTGCGTGTAGACACGTGTTGATTCGCCAACGTCGAAATGATGACGAAAAGCGACGAATCAGCAAAGAGTGTTACACGGGTTTACACGAGTCAACATGAGTTAACACGAATAATGAAGAGTTATTCAGAGTTCAGCACGAGTTAACACGTATGTACACGAGTCTACACGTATGTAGGCCACAATCGTGGGTACTCGCCACGTGGCCCAAAAATTTCATGTGTGCATGAAATTTTTGGACCCCGTGGCGAGTACCCACGAGTGTGTCGAGTAAACAAAGAGTATACACGAGTCTAACACGAGTGTTGAGGAGTCTCGACAAGTCATTGCCGAATAGCAAAATTTCAGCACTCGTGTTGGACTCGCGCACCGACTCGGCTATGTGTGAACCACCCTTTATAGCTACATAATGCGTAAAGAGACTCACACGTTTTATAATTTTGCAGAAACTCTATCAATCCTAGTATATACTTCAATTCCATGCACCCATTTTTTCCTTAGATGTATGTTCACTTTATTTGATTGGATTATGCAGATAATGTATTTCTGTAATGTACCGGTACTTCGAAATTTCACTACCTTATTGTAATTCAGCTGAAACTCTCACTCGTAATTCGGTATAAATTCCAATCACTCAATGTAATGTTATATCCTGTCTATTGTAACCTGCACAATGTGAAATGAATCCGGTTCAATTTAGACTACCATATACTTTGTACAACAGTGCACAATATTTTACGTTCTCATGTGGTTATATATATATATATATATATATATATACAGGGCTGGGGTCAATTCATTTTTGTCAATTCAATTCAATTCCAATTCAATTTAATTCACAAGCTTTTCAATTCCAATTCAATTCATTTCATTATGCCAATCACACACCAACAGGGCAGTGCAGGCAGGGTTACCAAATGAAGATACAAAATACCACTAGATTCGTTCTCTAAAGTCGCTAGAAGGCTTATAGATAATCAATACATGCCGAAAATCACTATATTTTATTGTTTATTTGAAAATACTGTAACTTAATTATTGTACAATAATGAATTCGCACAGTACAGTATAAAATTATATTTTATCAATTCACATAAATTCATTGATATCAATTCCAATTCAATTAAAGTAATTTTGTTTTATATTTATCTCAATTCCAATTCAATTCAATTCTAATTTAATTCATTATTGACCCCAGCCCTGTATATATATATATATATATATATTATGTTTATGTATGTAGGCCTACAGTACATACAGTGTATGCATTGTTATATACAGTAGATATATGGGTAAGTGTAGCTACTGGCAAATGTTCGTACAATAAGCTCTTCCGATTTTCTTTATGCAAATATATCCATTATGAATGATGTTCAGATCAAATCAGCTTATATTAATAAATACATACCATGTTTTTATTAATATATAGCTGATTTGATCTGAACATAAATTGATAGACTTGCCTAATGATAATCACAAGAGCTCACGAACAATTGTGAGTAGCTGTACATGCAAACAAATTGTACATAATTATTATATACAGTACGATATATATATTTGTCTGAATGTAGTCTATATCATTGTAGTACAAATTAGTAGAGAATTGTCCTGGCTGAAAGCTGGTTACTTCTAAATTTATCTCGAAGGGGATCTTGAGGTGTTTTAAACTTTGATTGATGTATACAGTAGGGAGTAAACTAAGCCCGTTTCCCTTTAACATAGGCCGACATATGACGCGATGTTGAGCCTATTAGGGATACTTTAAACCCTTTGTTACCATCAGGGGTATTTAGAAACCTTTAGTTTAGTTACTTCAACCTCTGCAGTTGTCTTTGAGTTAGCTGTGGGCAGAAAACTAATTTTGGAGAGGTAATAATAAGAGTGAGAGAACTCTATTTCTTATTGCTAATCTGGCAACCTCTGCGTCATATGAGTCTGAAGGGGTTAACATAGGCACAGATAACCTTTGTTTTTCATTAGGTTGGTTCTTTTTTGATAGCGGTAATTTTATCATTGCGTTTTGTATACAGTACTTGTTCTTTTTCGCCATGTCCATTTGTGTCATATTATGTTTGTACTTGTCCACTATGTTTATTCTTCTTCATCTTCCTTACCCCCCTCTTCCTCCTATTCTCCCTCCTCCTCCACTTCAATGTCCCCTCCTATTATGTTTATAGACCACATTCCCCGTGTTTTATGTCCGTGCCAAGTGTCGTTTGTTATCCATGCCTCACAACTTTGGCCACACAATACGCTGATTTCGGTACTGTTTATATTTACGGCATTCTTTTTTCTCTATATAAATGGACTTATTCCTGATTTTATTCTCTTATCTTTCTCTTATCTCCTCTCCTCTCCACCATTTATCTCTCTCTCTCTCTCTCTCTCTCTCTCTCTCTCTCTCTCTCTCTCTCTCTCTCTCTCTCTCTCTCTCTCTCTCTCTCTCTCTCTCTCTCTCTCTCTCTCTCTCTCTCTCTCTCTCTCTCTCTCTCTCTCTCTCTCTCTCTCTCTCTCTCTCTCTCTCTCTCTCTCTCTCTCTCATGAAAGGCATCGACAATATGAACTGTAGTAAGTACTTCACTATCGACCAATCTAATTACACGCGGGGAAACGGTTTGCAAAATTATTGGTAAATCTTTTAACTCACACGAATCTAAGAATTTCTTCTTCAATCGAGTTGTCAATTTGTGGAATGGGCTTCCCCGAGACGTTATAGACTGCAGCACCGTTGATTCATTTAAATTCCGCCTAGACAAATATCTCGCATCAAACCCGCGACTGACTGCGTTTGTAAATGAATAACTTTATTTTATCCTCCCCTCAGTTACTAACCCATATGTCCCCTACTAACTTCCTAGTCCTGCCACGTTAGTGGCAGGGCAGTAGTTCCCTTTCCAATGTTCCCTTACCCACTCTAAACCACTGTTTGGACACTTGATCACCAGTGTTTTGGAGGACAAGCAGCCTAGAAGGGTCACTATATCTGTTGTTGCTTGATTTCCTTTGTACTCCTTTGTACCCTTTGTACTCCTTTGTTCTCTCTCTCTCTCTCTCTCTCTCTCTCTCTCTCTCTCTCTCTCTCTCTCTCTCTCTCTCTCTCTCTCATTGTAAACACGCCTAATTAACCTGCTGTTTAATCCCAATGGTCGCTTCTCTATTTTTCTGACCTTTGATAACTAGCATAAAATCCTCTTTGTGTGTCTGTGAAAAAACAATGGGGTAACGTGTTTTGATATTGATGTGAGTATCGGAGTGGAATTTAATCTTTTGACTCCGGTGAATTTGGATGTTTATATAGGCCTAGTCTATCTGGATAATATAAAGATGTTAGCGTTTTCGTAATAAACACGCAATTCTTAATTTTTATTATGGTGTCATTAGGCGACTTCGTTCGGTTTAGGAAGGGCCTCTAGGAATCAAAAATAATTAATATAAACTTATCTCGATTAAGGGGATGTATTTAGTTTGTTCCCTAGACCTCCATCAACCTTAAAATTACACCCCCTCGAGTCCCTTTCAAAATAAATTTGTACATTTTTTGGTAGAAAAATGTCCCGGCCGAAGGCCGATTCCTCTTAAATTACAGGCTCGCTATCGCTCGCCAGGATAAAATAGACACCTGAATTGCACGAAAGGTCTTAATATGGGGTGAAAGTTCTTAAAATCGCTAAACTAATGGGGCGAACGTTTTATAATATCAACAGTAATGGGACTAAACATGAGGGAGAAAGGGGTCAAGAAAACAATCCCTCAAGTGGATACCTCCCCTTAAGCCTACGACGCCCACATACTCTTAAGCCTACGATGCCCACATACTCTTAAGCCTACGACGCCCACATACTCTTAAGCCTACGACGCCCACATACTCTTAAGCCTACGACGCCCACATACTCTTAAGCCTACGATGCCCACATACTCTTAAGCCTACGACGCCCACATACTCTTAAGCCTACGACGCCCACATACTCTTAAGCCTACGACGCCCACATACTCTTAAGCCTACGATGCCCACATACTCTTAAGCCTACGACGCCCACATACTCTTAAGCCTACGACGCCCACATACCATTAAGCCTACGACGCCCACATACTCTTAAGCCTACGACGCCCACATACCATTAAGCCTACGACACCCACATACTCTTAAGCCTACGACGCCCACATACTCTTAAGCCTACGACGCCCACATACTCTTAAGCCTACGACGCCCACATACCCTTAAGCCTACGACGCCCACATACCCTTAAGCCTACGACGCCCACATACTCTTAAGCCTACGACGCCCACATACTCTTAAGCCTACGACGCCCACATACCCTTAAGCCTACGACGCCCACATACTCTTAAGCCTACGACGCCCACATACTCTTAAGCCTACGACGCCCACATACTCTTAAGCCTACGACGCCCACATACTCTTAAGCCTACGACGCCCACATACTCTTAAGCCTACGACGCCCACATACTCTTAAGCCTACGACGCCCACATACTCTTAAGCTTACGACGCCACATACTCTTAGGCCTACGGCGCCCACTTACCCTAAACACTACGACGCCCACATACTCTTAAGCCTACGACGCCCACATACTCTTAAGCCTACGACGCCCACATACTCTTAAGCCTACGACGCCCACATACTCTTAAGCCTACGACGCCCACATACTCTTCAAAAATTGTTTCCCTTCCGAATTGAGTCTGCTCACTCTCTAGTTTTAACAGGATGTATCTCCATAAAACATCTGTCGGAGAGGGTTAACAGGATGTATCTCCATAAAATATCTGTCGGAGAGGGTTAACAGGATGTATCTCCATAAAACATCTGTCGGAGAGGGTTAACAGGATGTATCTCCATAAAAATCTGTCGGAGAGGGTTAACAGGATGTATCTCCATAAAACATCTGTCGGAGAGGGTTAACAGGATGTATCTCCATAAAACATCTGTCGGAGAGGGTTAACAGGATGTATCTCCATAAAACATCTGTCGGAGAGGGTTAACAGGATGTATCTCCATAAAACATCTGTCGGAGAGGGTTAACAGGACGCATCTGCATAAAACATCTGTCGGAGAGGGTTAACAGGATGTATCTCCATAAAACATCTGTTCAAATATTATATTGTCGAAAGTAATGTGGTTTTTGTGTGTTTGATAAAATAATGTAAGTTCCTTAAACTTGCAGAGAATATTAATATCTAAGAAGGGTTCTGATTATTGCCCCTTGTCCTTTATTTAACATCCACTGAACAAGGCTTTTGTTAGCATGGGGTATGCCTATGTGGAATATGTATGTGCCTACCATTGTTTGTTTACTTCGCTTTTATTATAATCCATTAGCCCTTCTGTACGATTTTTAAGTTTTCATTTTTGTTCTGACTAACATTCAATGATGATATGCAGCCTAGGAGGAACGTCCAGGACTCATAAGGGTAAAATGAACTTAATTTAATTATTTGATTGCCACATGTACAGTACTTCTTAAACTGCATAGCATCGTATAACGGTACCCCGAATAAAGGCAAACCTATTGCACTGAAAGGGATAAGGTGTTAACATAATTTTCAAGCATATATCATAAAATATCTAGTGTTCTTAAGGGGGGTCACCGGCTTTTCTCTCTCTTTCTCTCCCTCTCTCTTTGGCTTGTATCCATTCGGCCCCATTCAGCCTACTGTTTTAAGACGTTTATCCCCATTCAGGTGTCAATATTTTCCTGGCGAGCGGTAGTGAGCCAGCATATATATTTGTTGTTTTGACAGCAAGCTAAATTTGTACATTTTTCGATAGAAAAATGTCTCCGGCGAAGCCGGATTTCTCCATACAATGTTGGCTCGCTATCGCTCGCCAGGAAGAAATCGACACCTGGATGGGGATAAACATCTTAAGACAGTTGGATGAATGGGGCCTAATGGATACAAGCCAGGGAAAGAGAGAAAAGGAGAGACAGATAAATACAGCCGGTGACCCCCCTTAACCGCGACTTTACATACATACATACATACCGTGGAGTGCGTGTGCGAGAAGTTAACCCCTTCTATACCGGCGACATTTGTTTAACTTATTCGGTTACTTTTAGACGATTTTATTCAGTTTAAAAAGGGCCTCCAGCAAATAACAGGCTTCAAACTATCTCACTTAACCCTTTTTACGACCACAGATCCTTCTTAAACTGAACAAAGTCGTCTTAATATAGTTAAAATAAAATGAAAAAGACGTCGCCGGTATGGAAGGGGTTAACCATGCATTGTGTGAGGCCCTCTACACCGTCCATTGTATGTTAATATTATGACGTCAGGTTGAGATTGATTACAACACGCCTCTCATAGCGTGGTATTGCATATTGTTGTTTAACCCTTTCAGTACATACCATGGTGCATTCTTTCATTTTATTGTGGCTATTATTATACGATTTTATTTAGATTAGAGGGAATCTGTGGCAGTCACTCATATTACCACTAATAGACTCGGATAAAATGACCATGGGAATTGGTTTTGTAATATCTTAACCCTCTCACGTCCTGACTCAATTTTTGAGCCTATTAGGGATACTTTGAAGCCTTTGTTACCATCAGGGGTATTTATAAACCTTTAGTTTATTTACTTCAACCTCTGCAGTTGTCTTTGAGTTAGCTGTGGGCAGAAAACTAATTTTGGAGAGGTAATTATAAGAGTGAGAGTAATCTATTTATTATTGCTAATCTGGCAACCTCTGCGTCATAAGGATGTGAGAGGGTTAAGGACAAAAATATAATAAATACCCGGTATATAAATATATTAGATCACCATTATGCTACTTATGGTATTATTAATATTATAAGCTTCACTTGTGGATTATGATTCCTTGTATTCATACTTTGTACCGTCTTACAATGCATGCTTGTCTGTTTGTAAACAACGTTCCCAAAAACATGTTAATACATCATCACCTCCTCCACACTCTACCTTAACTATACCACCAACATACTCCCATATCACCATACCATCAACATACACTTCATACCACCAACTTACTTCCTCTTCACCTTTCTTATTGTTCTCCTTATACCCCTGTCCCGTCTTTCTACCCCCTCCATCCCTTCCTCCATATTTCGTTTTCTGTTTTTGCTCCTATTCTATTACCGGTATGCATAACTCTCCCTTACTCCACCCACCTCCCATTCCCTATCACCTGTTTCCCTATCAGCCTCCTCCTCCTCCTCTCTCCACCAGATCCCCACCAGACCCCTCCTTGCCATTATCACCTCCCCCCCTCTCGCTTCTTCACCACCATTTTGCCTCATCCTTCTCCCCCTTTCTCCACCACCACCACCACCACCACCACCACCACCACCGATAGACCCCCCCCTCCCTCCCCTCCCTACTCTCCCCTTCCCATGGACCGCTTGTTTTTGTCCCTGCACGCATTGTCGAACGCTTTGTAAGTATTCACGGAAACCCAGACACGAATATTCCACCCAAACAATGGAACAGCGGGCCGGATGATAAGATAAAACAAGGACAAAAAGAAAAGAAAAGAAAATGATAAAACAAATCAAATATTCTTGTGAACTTGGAATAAAAGAGGTGTAAATTTTTTATAAATTCAAATAGAAAAGCTGGAAATTTGTATTTGTTTGGAAAAGTGGCAGATGCGGACAATGTAATCCCGACAGTGCGGTCATATACAAATGGTAGCGAACTTAGTTGATTTGATATTGTTATTTGACGAACAAACTGTTTTTGAGCTTCTCATTAGTGTATGTACACATTAAATGAACAATTTATGACGATTGTACATACTACAAAGTCTGAATCAGTGGTACATTTTCCGTAAATTAAACAAATTATATATATAGCATATTTTGCTTTAAGTACCGTAGTAATATTAACACTATACCTTATATTCTCGATCAGTTATATACCTCATTTTTATATCTATATTATTAGAATATACGAAACACCCTCAACAGTTGTAATGATAATAGAACTATGTTAATTTTGCTTCCATAAATTTAAAATATTCAGGCATGATAATGACAGCGCAGCATTATTCATCCTAACTGCACAGAAGACATAGTGACCATTGCCTTATATATATATACAGTTACTTAATTTGTGCCGATTCATATCTGTAGAAGGCCTATATCAAATTAATCATGGTTTCGTACTTCATGAGCAACCCATTTCTTGTAAATTAATTATTACATAATTAATTAAAGCATATCAACTTGTACTGTACGTATTAAGGGGAGATGGACATATTAAGGGGAGACGGACGTATTTATTTGTTCAATTATGGATCTTTTTATTATTTCTTTAGTTTCCTCTCTAGACCTCCATCAAGCTTTAAAAAAAAAAAAAAAAAAAAAAAAAAAAAAAAAATCCTTCAAGATCAATTTGTACATTATTCGATAGAAAAATGTTCCTCTTAAATTACAGGCTCGCTATCGCTCGCCAGGACAAAATCGACAGCTAAATTACACGAAAAGTCTTAATATTGAAGAAGAAATGGGGCGAAAGGTAATACAATCCCCAAACTAATGGGCTGAACGTCTTAAAATCTGAAAACTAATGAGGCTAAACATGAGGAAGAAGGGGGAGCACAAAACCAGCCCATCTCCCCTTAACAATGTCCGCGAATGGTTATCAGTGCGTGCGTGTGTGTGTATGTAGGCTCCATCTGGGTTTTATGGGGAGATGGGCCGTTTTTCTTATCCCCCTTCTTCCTCATGTTTAGCCCCATTAGTTTTTAGATTTTATGATATATGCCCCATTAGTTTGTCGTTTTTTATGACCTTTCGCCCCATTTATTTGTCTATATTAAGACCTTTCGTTCTTTTTAGGTGTACTTTTTTTCCTGGCGAACGATAGTGAGCCTGTAATTTTGTAAGAACCGGCCCTACCGAAAAATGAACAAATTAATCTAGAAGGGGGATCTAATGGATTTTTTTTTTTAAAGTTTGATGGAGGTCTAGGGAGGAAACTAAAAAAAAAAAAAAAAAAAAATATATATATACAGTATATATATTATATTATATTATATATATATATATATACATACATACAAAGGAGCAAATAAATACGACTTATCCCTCCTTAAGTATTTTGTGAACTTGAGGTTTTTGAAGTAATTTTTTTTTAGAGTGAATATGTTTATTTTGGTATGTGAATGTGTTTAATGTGTAGTCTGACAGATGTTTCTTTTAATATGTATGTTTATCAATTGCAATCTCTGAAATGTAGAGAGTACAGATATTTGGAAATTATTGCATGAATCTAAAGCAGCTAATTCGGAATGTTGCAATTATAGAAAACGAATATAGTATTATTATGGATATACAGTTGACCGAGAGTAAATGTAAATACGTTGCTTTCATAATGATTATCCCCTTCAGCACGATGACGTATATTTTCCCTTCTATTCAGGTTCACATTAGACGATTTTATGCAGTTTGAGAAGATCCTATGCTATCCAAAGGGTTTATTATTATCGTATTTACCCTTTTCAGTCTTAAAGGTAGATCATAAGCTAAATAATGTCGACTAATGGTAACCAGAATAGGATGAAAATTACGTCATCGTGCTGAAGGAGTTAATAGAGTAATGTCTATACAAAGGTAGGTTTTTGTTTCGTGTTTTGAACATTCTTGGGGGATAGAGAACAGTTTAATTTGTTAAAACGTTTACTTTTAGTTCATTTTGTTTTAGTAACTTCCTAACATTCTATGATTTTATGCAGCTTGGCAAGTACCCATCAAAGAAGCAAAACTAATTCAATCTAATTACAATCGTTATCTGTCAGAATATGATGAAAATGACTCCGTTATGCTAAAAAACGTGATAATAGTGAATTAAACTGTGCTATTGTTAATGCTAAAATATGTATTATGTATTTACTGTGCTGCACTATTTCCTCTTGTTAATCATTTAAAATCTAAATGGTTTAAAATTATCTGTTGTCATTGTAAATTTTCCCTTTTTTTTTGGTACCGGTGTCTTTATTTAAAGTCTTTTATATACCAATATACCTGTATACACTGTTTATACTGTGTTCATATTATAATTGTGTAGGCTAAATATTTGAAGTCATTTATATAACTAATACAATTTAGATATGTACTAGTAAGACTGAATCATTTAATGACGTTTATACGGTAGATACAAACTTTTATTTAGTTTGAGTGCAGGTCTCAAAATTGCAGAGGTACCGACAAAGTTATCTGGCTATACAATTTATTATTGTTACAGTTTCTAAGCTTGGATTTGGGTACCTGTATTTAATTACTGGTATAATTATTATATCAATTTCCCTCATATACTATAATTATTATTTCGTTCTGGCTTACTATATTAGCCAAATTTACACAGCTGTCGAAAAACTTAAACACTATATCTATTAACCGCCTGACTCCAAAAGGGCCTTCTTAAGCTGAATAGAATCTTCTAATCATTACCAGAATGAAAACAAAAATGGCTTCATTGTACTGAATGAATTGTTTGAACAAAAAATATACTATTTGTTCTGGCAGTTAGAACATTTATTGAATGACAGTAACACGTTACAAACCTATTAGTGTGGCATATATTTAAAAACTTAACCCTTCCTGTACCAGCGACGTCTGTTATATTTTAATCAAGCTCTTTTTACACGATTTTATGCAGCTTAAGAATTGGAAGCCTTAATATTGCTAGATACCCTTTCTAAACTGAATATTGCTAGATACCCTTTCTAAACTGAATATTGCTAGATACCCTTTCTAAACTGAATATTGCTAGATACCCTTTCTAAACTGAATAAAATTGATTAGTAATAGCCAGAAAAAAAGTAAGAAGGATGTCGACGGTACAGAAGGGGTTAACCGACTACTTGCATAAACTGTTTGAGATATTCCTGTAATAATATAACATATACCTCTTGTTATTACAGGTGAGTGCCTCGTTACCGCACCTCTACACCGTCACCAGGTAAGCTTACCACTTATTCTGGCAGATGAAAAGTTTGGGGACTACTTTTTTCAGTCGGGTAATTTCGGTCGTTCTCCTACAAAGTTAATTTGGGTGCCCTGTACGTTACTGTACTACTATTAATGTACTTCATATCATATTCGGTTACACATACTTCTACTTGATCTTTTGTCAATAATCAAATAATTCTGTCCTGTAAACTACAATTTTTTTTTTAAATGGTTTAAATTATGGTATGTTCTAGTGATTAGTGAAACTATATATTGTTTGAAAAATATAGCCCCATGTGTCGCAAGCCCATTATTATTAACCCGAGAAGTGCGATAGGCCTAATGAAAATGTCTGTATAGCGGATGCAATAGGCCTCTCGGAAGAAGGCTCATAACAAATAAGAAAAAATGCCCTACTGGCACTCAAATGTAAGCAATCCCTCCCTATATTCGTCATTCCTTCCTTATTTCTGCACGAAATATGGTGAGTCATGCTCCTCCACAAGCCCTTTCCCCGATCACATGTGAGAGTGATGACAGACACAGCTCAGGGCCTCCAGAGACTTTGCAGAGGTAGGATGTTGCCCTCTCTCTCCCGCCTCCATCCATTCCCCTTCCTGCCACACATATACTTTTTCACTAGATATTTGCTGTTTACACCTATTTTCAGGTCTTCACTGTTCACATGTTCATCATACAAGTAAAATATACACACATGGAGCAGAAATAATACTTTATATAGTATATATGACAAATTATGTCAGAATCAAAGGTTATTTTTTTGCATACACGGTCTTTTAAAAAACAATCAAGAATACTTCGTAGCGAGGTCGGTCCTATGTGATCTGTGCCCCATAAAATGTTCTTTCCTCTCGCTTAAGCATTAGGCATTTCATAGTGCAGTTAGATACAGTACATGATTAGATTAATATCCAGTATTTGATAAATGGATATTAATCGTGGTCATATGCTGTACTGGTACTTATAAATATCTTGATTTTGTAGTGGTTAGAGCATGTAAGTTCTGTATGTGATATCTAAGGTTCGAATCCTGAGAGAATCACATGTTTTCATTAATTTAATTTGGGGTGTTACTGGTGTTCAGATCGATGTTAACAAATATTATTTAGGATTGCTATTATAATTATTTCAGCATAAGGTCACCTCCAACATTGTATTTTTACATCACTATTAAAAAATATTATTCCGGTATACAGTATATTAAAAAAAAGTGTGTGGGTGTGGGTGTTTGAGAGAGAGAGAGAGAGAGAGAGAGTGGGAATGGGAACAAGTATGGCGTTATTTTAAATGTATATTTCTAACATACAAATAGGTGTGGCTAATATTTTTTCTACAAGTCCCTCTTGGGGTTCAAACTGGCCGTGTCAAGCCAGCCTTATAGGGGAGGCAGACCGTTGTTCTGGACCTCCTTCTCCCTAATGTTTAGCCCCACTAGTTTTGAGATTATAAGACGGTCGGCCCATTAGTTTGTCGATTTTAACAACTTTCGCCCCATTTCATTGTCAATTTTAAGACTATTTAGGTGTCTATTATTTCCTGGCGAGCGAAAGCGAGCCTGCAATTTTAAGAGGAACCGGCCTTCGGCCGGGAAATTTTTCTACCGAAAAATGTACAAATTTATTTTGAAAGGGGGTCTAGGGGGTGTTTTTCTAAGCTTGATGGAGGTCTAGGGAGGAAACTAAAAAAATATATGAATACATGAATTAATAGACCAAACAAACGGCCAGTCTCCCCTTAACTCCGTGTTATGAAATAGATCTGTAACACATCTTCAAGGGTCGGACGAATAGAGAATATAATTGTACCTTCTGTTTTGTAATGAAATACCTGCATGTGTTTAGCGTTTTGGTTTTCTTTCTTTCTTTCTTGTCAAATATACATAACATCAGTGATTAATTTAATTTTATTTTTTATTTTATTTTCCAGTCAGTAGTCTAGTGGTTAAGGCCTGTTATATACATTACATTTCCATATTTACACTGACGATGAAAACCTATTAGAGTCTACACACCGCACTCCTAGACAAAGTAGAAAGGAAATCCTTTCGTATCATTAACTCACGCCCACTCACCAACTCTCTGCAAACTCTCTTTCTTCGCCGCAATGTTGCATCTCTCACTATTCTATCGCTACTATAATGATCAATGTTCCTCAGAGTTTTCCCAGTGTATACCATCTCCTCTACGTAGGGTACGTAGTACCCGTCTTGCAACACAATCCCACCCCTACTCTGTGCAACTCTCCAACCCAAGAGTGAAACGCTATTCTCAGACTTTCTTATATTCAACAGCTGAGCTCTGGAACTCTCCCAGAATCAGTCTTTCCTTCTTCCTATGACTTAAATTGCTTCAAACTCAGTGTGTCCAGGCATTTTGGCTCGAACGTCCCTTGGTTTTGGCCCTGTCACTCTTTCAACTCTGGGGGAGGCACTCGCTACAGGCAGTTCTGCCTTGTGTTTCTCTCACTCACATAGAACAAAAAACCTCGCAGGAATACATGCCTCCATGAGACAGAGAGAGTGGGAGAGGGAGAGGGAGAGAGAAAGAGGGAGAGGGAGAGAGAGAGAGAGAGAGAGAGAGAAAGAGAGAGGGAGAGGGGGGGATAGAGGCTGGAGGGTAAGACTCAAGGCAGATGTCCAGTAGTGGTCATCAGAACAAAAGAACCTTGTTAGTGCGTGAGGAGGAGGGGGAGGGGGGGGGGGCAGGTGTTCTAGTTTTATCTCAAGGTGTAGTAGCCTCGTACTAGCTTTTATATGCACATGGTAGTAGTAGTAGTAGTAGTAGTAGTAGTAATCGTCGTTGTATTATTATATTATTATTACAAAGGAGTACAAAGGAGTACAAAGTACAAAGGAGTACAAAGGAAATCAAGCAACAACAGATCCAGTGACCCTTCTAGGTTGCTTGTCCTCCAAAACACTGAGGATCAAGTGTCCAAACAGTGGTTTAGAGTGGGTAAGGGAACATTGGAAAGGGAATTACTGCCCTGGAACTAATGTCCGTGGCAGGATTAGGAAGTTAGTAGGGGACAGATGGGTTAGTAACTGAGGGGGGGATAAAATAAAGTTATTCATTTACAAACGCAGTCAGTCGCGGGTTTGATGCGAGATATTTGTCTAGGCGGGTTTAAATGAATCAACGGTGATGCAGTCTATAACGTTTCGGGGAAGCCCATTCCACAAGTTGACAACTCGATTGAAGAAGAAATTCTTAGATTCGTGCGAGTTAAAAGATTTACCAATAATTTTGCAACCGTTTCCCGCGTGTAATTAGATTGGTCGATAGTGAAGTACTTACTACAGTTCATATTGTGAATGCCTTTGATGATTTTGAACACTTGAATTAAGTCGCCTCTTAATCTGCGCTGGGTTAAAGGAAATAGATTTAATTCTCTAAGACGCTCTTCGTATGGTTTGTTCTTTAGGCTAGGTATCATTTTGGTAACTCTACGTTGAACTCGTTCTAGCTTGTTTATATCTTTTTGGTAATAAGGGCACCAAGATTGAACGCAGTATTCCAGAAGAGGGCGGACTAAGGAATTGTAAAAGGTTAGGATAACTTCTTTGGATTTATGCTCAAATGACCTGCCTATAAAGCCAATTATTTTGTTTGCCTTCTTAACAACTTCTGAACCTTGTGTGACTCGGTTTTAGGTTACTCGATATTGTTACTTCCCAGATCGGTTTCTCTGTTTACATTCTTAAGCTGAGTGCCATTCATCGAATAGTTTGCTTTCCTCATTTAGGTATCCGATATGTAGTACTTTACATTTATCCGCATTGAAACTCATTTGCCAAATTTGGGCCCAACATGACAATTTATCTAGATTGTGTTGCATATCGTCAACTTGTTCTTTCGAGAGTACGCTATTTGCAATTTTTGTAATCGTCAGCAAATTTTGAGATTGTAACAGGTGAGACCCTCATCTATGTCGTTGATGTAAATTAGAAAGAGAATTGGTCCTAGTACCGATCCCTGGGGTACCCCGCTACTACATTGGGTCCATTTTGATGCCTTAACCGTTTATGACTACTCTTTGCTTTCTGTCCGCTGAGCCAATTTTCTATCCATTTCAACACACCGTCTTGTATTCCATGCGCTTTTAGTTTTAGCAGTAAACGTTTGTGGGGAACTTTGTCAAAGGCCTTTTAAACATCAAGGTATATAATATCTACAGCTTTACTCTCATCGTAGAGGTTGAGGATATCGTGGAAGAAGTCTAAGAGGTTTGTTAAACAGGAACGTTTTTTACGAAAGCCGTGTTGAGTATCTTTAAGTATGTTATTTTCCTCTAAGTGATTTACGAGTCTGTCTCGTATGACAGTTTCTAGCTTTTTACATACAACTGAGGTTAAGCTAATTGGACGATAGTTACTGGATAGGGATTTGCTGCCTTTTTTGAATATCGGTGTTACGTTGGCTAGCTTCCACTGATCGGGCAAAGTTCCAGACTGCAAGGATTTATTGAATAGTAAATGTCAGTGGTTTAGAGCTCATCCTTAGCTTCCTTTAGAACTCTAGGCGAGATTGTATCAGGTCCAGGCGTTTTATTTACCTTGAGTTTATCTAAACAATTCAATACTTCTCTCTCTGTAACGGTGATATTGCTTAAAACATCTGAATTATCAATCTGAATCGCGCATGGTGTAGGGATATCACTGAGGACTTCTGTTGTAAAAACTGATGCAAAAGAAGGTATTGAGGGCATTACTCATTTGTTCTTCATCTTTGGTGTATTCTCCATTTTCATCGACTAACGGTCCAACAGTTGAAGTAACTACTTTTTCTTTCTGATATAACTATAGAATTCTTTCGGGTTTGTTTTACTTTGATTCGCAATATGTAACTCTAAGGTCTTTTTACTTTGCTTAATTAACTTTTTGGCTTTGCGTCGTAGCTCTACAAATTTCAGTCGTTCTTCGTCATTTTGTGAGGATTTTAATCTATCATTAGCAAATTTTTTAGCAAGCAGGCAGTTTGAAATATCTTTATTCCACCATTTGGGCTTATTATTATGGCCTGGACGCCGAGTTTTCGATGGTATGCAGTCTTGCACTGCTTTTAGGTAAGTGGCTTCGAATAACTTCCAAGATGTATTTATGTCGTTATTGTGAATTAAAAAGCTCCAGTCAGTTTCTTTAAACATAGCTCTAAGTTTATGGACGTTTGCTTTCTTGAAATTAGGGACTTTTTCGATGCTACTATTTGGTTCGTTACTAGTAAACTTTAAAGTGAAAGTTATCGTATGATGGTCCCTGTTACTGAATTCATCACCAACATTCAAATTCTCTATTAATTCTTCTTTTGTTGCAAGTACAATGTCAAGAACGTTATTACCACGGTTCGGCGTTCCAACAAATTGATAAAGCGAACTCTCTTGCAAGTTCGTATACAAGTCATGTCCGGAGTGTGAAGTAAGAGTATCGCCCCACTTGGTCACAGGTAAATTAAAGTCACCAAAAATTACGGTATTTTGGGAGTTACTTATATCTTCAATTTGTTCGTAAATTTCTCGGTCAGTTTGCACTGATTGAGCTGGAGGTCTGTATAATTAATGCAAGTATTATTTTGGTACCTTTATTATTCTTTATTAGCACAAAAGATGCGTCGACGTTCACAATTTGAGGTTTTTGACAAGAGGGTAGGGTTAAGACTTTCTTTGATATAAAGTAAAACGCCACCTCCATTTCGATTTATTCGGCGCTTTTCTCAAACATTACATAACCTGGAAGTGAATACTCTGCTAAAAAGTCTCTATCTTCTGTATTGAGCCAAAGATTCTGTTATGCCAATCACATCATAATTTTCTGTAAAACAACTAGCTCCTCTAAATCTGAAAATTTATTGCGTATGCTACGAGCGTTTGCATAGAAAAACCTTTAAATTTGTTATTTTAGAACTCACGGAACGCGCTCAATAATATTTTTGGTTCTTGTCGGATTCTACATTTATGTTCATGGCTGTCCTCGGTCCTCGCTGTCTCCGGTCCTTATCGCTGGTGGTCCTCGGTTGCCTCTGTTTTTTTCTTGGCGTTGGATGATTTATGTCACTGCTGCTTCTTCTCGGATGGCGTTTTTTGATCCATGGCTGCGGACTGCTTCGTGTAGGAGACGACCCATGCGTGCTGAACCCACAGGGTTTAGATGAGTGCCATCCTTGCGGAACAGAGTAGGCTGGTTGTAGAAGTTGTCCCAGAGGTTGATGAATTCAACTTCTTCCCTCAGACACAAATTAGTTGTAGTAGTAGCAGCAGCAGCAGCAGCAGCAGTAGTAGAAGTGGGGGTGGTGGTAGTAATAGTAAGCATTCTAATAATAATAATAATAATCTATCTATATCTATATATATCTATCTATCTATCTATTGCCGGACGCCGTGATTCCCGAAGGAGTGGCCATGAACGAAACGCCCCCATGCACCTCTGTCCCCAGTCAGTCGAAGCCCCTCCTCCTATCCAGCACCGCTTTCACGCATATACTTCTTATCTCCATCCTTCCACCTCTCTCTCGGTGTACCTCTCCCTCTCTGTCCTTTCACCACTCTCTCGGTGTACCTCTCCCTCTCTGTCCTTTCACCACACTCTCGTACACTCTTTTAGTCATTCTCTCGCTTCCCATACGTTCCACATGGCCAAACCATCTCAAGGTGTTCCTTTTCACACTTTCCAGCACATCTATATCCACACCACACTGCTCTCGTACTTCCTCATTTGTCTGTCTATCCCTCCATGTAACTCTGCACACACTTCTCAAGTAACTCATTTCCACCCCTCTTACTCTTGGTTTGTGTCTCTTCATCAACGTCCATGCTTCGCTCCTGTAAGTCAATGTCGGGATTACCACACTGTCATGTCTTTACTTCCATGCTGACCACCTTATTTCTTGTTACTGCTTTCAGCGTTCCTACAACCCTCTTCCCCTGTTGCACCTTCTCCCGCACTTCTTCATCCATACTCCCATCTTTACTCAACACCCTGCCCTAATACATAAATGAGCTGACATTCTCCATAGCCTGACCGTTCAACCTCACCTCACACGCTGTGAGTTGACGATGACGCCTTTTAACCTTTAATTATGGCTAAAACCTTACGATTTTATGCAGCTTAAGAAGCACCTACGTTATTCAGAGGGCTTATTGAGATCGTATTTACCCCTTTGAGTCCTAGAGGTAGATAATAGACTCAAGAAAATCGTCCAATGGTTAGCAGAATATGATGCACATTAGCCTACGTCATCGACCTGAAGGGGTTAATGAATGTGACAATGTATTTAAGGGGGGATGGTTAACTTTTTGGGCAATTTTTGCATGTATTCATTATTTGTCTAGTTTCCTCCCTAGACCTCCATAAAAAAAAAAAAAAAAAAAAAAATATCCATTAGATCCCCCTTCTAGATTAATTTGTACATTTTTCGGTAGAAAAATTTCCCGGCCGAAGGCCGGTTCTTCCAACATTACAGGCTCACTATCGTTCGCCAGGGAAAAAATCGACACCTAAATAGCACGAAAGGTCTAAATATTGACAAAGAAATGGGGCGAAAGGTCTTAAAATCAACTAACTAATGGGGCAAACATCTTAACATCTGAAAACTAATGGGGCTAAACATGAGGGAGAAAGTGGTCCAGAAAACAGGCCCATCTCCCCTAAAGTTTGTCATTCATGCCATCATATATAATTGACCTGTCCTAATTTCAACTAACCCATCTTCTTCAACCCTATTTGGTCATAGGGGGGTCTTTTTTGGATCTCCCCTGTTTCGTTCCATTAGTTGAGATTTTAAGACACTTCACCTCACTAGTTTGGCCACGGAGAGGAACAAAACTTATGTGAGCAACTGTACATTTCTGTCCAAATACAAAACGCTTTACGTGGACAAATATCTCGCTCTCAATCTCTAACTGACTATCACTACTGACTGGAAGTATCTACAAGCCAATAGGATTTTTAACAACCGCAACATTCTCTCTCTCTCTCTCTCTCTCTCTCTCTCTCTCTCTCTCTCTCTCTCTCTCTCTCTCTCTCTCTCTCTCTCTCTCTCTCTCTCTCTCTCTCTCTCTCTCTCTCAACCTCTCTCTCTCTCTCTCTCTCTCTCTCTCTCTCTCTCTCTCTCTCTCTCTCTCTCCCCATCGCCCCCAGCCTCCCCCCCCCCCCCCAAGTCGCTCTCTCCTCAAACCTCTCACTCTACATTTTTTCATTCCAGTGCTTTCTCCTCGTTATTTCATTCTTCTTGCTTTTACTCGACCCCTGCTATTTTTAGAGGGGGGGGGGGGTCGTAGTTCCCCCTGCTTGCTTGGGTGCCCTGCTTGTTGTCTCGGCTTGTCGTGGGTTATGCCCTATGTTATACTCCTGGGGCTCGGTTTATTTAGTAAGTCATTGATTTGGTTTTCTGGGCGAGCTATAGCGACCTTGTATCTTAGGTGAAATCAGCCTTCGGTCGGGATGTATTTCTATTGAAACAAATTTATACATTTTGTTTGAAGGCGTCTGGATGGAATTTATTTTTGTATTATTATTTGTTTTGTTTTAGTTTGAAGGAAGCCTTCCAAGGTGTTTGTGTTAGCCTAGGGAACAAATTAAAATGCATTGCTTGAAAATGTCAAAAGCAAGCAAAATCCTCAATGATCAATAAGCCTGTATAACCAATATGTTGTAGTTTTTTTCTGTTATAATTTTTTTTGTTTTGCCGTTTTTCTTGTTTTACCGGTTTTCTTGTTTTACATAAGTTATGAAAATTGCGTTACTTGATGACCCCATTTAAAAGCTTACAGTACATTTACTGAATGACGTCATCCAAGATCAAGAGATGGATCAAGACATGGAGAGGATTTTATTTTACATTGATTGGCACTGACAAGATTTCTGGGGTGTGCTGGGCTCCATTACGAGCCATCAATCAAACGAATCTGTCAACAAATGGAGGACAAGTGCTCTGTATGAGGTCGCCAATTATATTACATGTAGGCCCTATTACACAGTAACACGCTAGCTTACTCTAATCGGTATTTAGTCCCCTTAATTATTCTCAAAATGGCTACGTTTTTGCAGAAGGAATTATTATATTTTGAATTCATATGTGATGAAATATTACAATTCAATTTAACGTTTTCTACTGGTTATCGTAGACGGGAAAGCCACCTATCAATTCACACGAAATACCTAACACACATAAGTTTCACTAAATAACTATACAATATTTAGCTAGTTTCCAATCCATTTCGCGTCACTGAATTGGTCGGCTTGGCCTACTGTATATGCTAGTGCAAAATATATAGGAATTACACATGAATAAATTATGATTAAGAGGATGCAGTTCGCGTCAATTACCGAATGATTGTTAGTAGTATTTGGCTTCCTATATGTCAATTTGCTAAGTTCCTAGCAAATTGGCGTCATTTGGGTTTATAACTAAGTGCTTCAGAAACTATTGTTAAAATCAAATATATATGCCTGCAAACAAATCTCATGCCTCCCTCCCTCTTATCCTCTCTACTCAATCCACATAAACCCTACCCCCCCCCCCCCCCTCTCTCTCTCTTTCTCTCTCTACTACATAATCTCTCTCTTTCAAATCGTGTATCTCTCCGTAATGGACCGCAAGGTCTTTGATATATCAACTATTCCTTGTAGGTGCTCGTAAGTCTCTCATCAGCACCATCCACTCCAGGCACCTCTCACCCCGGCAGCCTGGGGCCACATACTGGTACACTCTTGACCAACACACCCTCTTATACTGACCAAGGCACCACACACACGTAATGATTAGCTAGACCCTGGTTTTATATACTGTATACGTACAGCGCGGTCATTAGTTCTGATACATACATTTTCCAAGATGTCTAGGGCTGAATCTCCTTATTAAATATGTGCCAGATATTGGCTTTTTGGAAGTCCATTTGATCAGTTCGCTTTTTTCTTTTTCTTTTTTTTTTTTTTTTTTTTTAAAGGAGATACTGTGATTGACGTTGTGTCTCTTTGCAGTAAACAAATTTCTAAAATAAAACTTTATGGACGGATTTAATTGGAAATTAGCCAGTACTATAGTTTGGTACCCGAATTGAAAGAATTAACTTTTGGCTAGCAATTGCGTGACTGATAAACCACTTAGTCACGAGCCGCAATGAACTTTTGGCTAGCAATTACGTGACTGATAAACCACTTAGTCACGAGCCGCAATGAACTTTTGGCTAGCAATTGCGTGACTGATAAACCACTTAGTCACGAGCCGCAATGAACTTTTGGCTAGCAATTACGTGACTGATAAACCACTTAGTCACGAGCCGCAATGAACTTTTGGCTAGCAATTGCGTGACTGATAAACCACTTAGTCACGAGCCGCAATTCACTTTTGGCTAGCAATTGCGTGACTGATGAACCACTTAGTCACGAGCCGTGACATAGTCAGTAAAGTGTCGGCTGCTGATCAAAGGGTCAGCGGATCGAGCCCGCACTGTCAAAATGTTATTGGCAGATGTCAAGCCCGGGCAACTTGACCTAGTGATTCGTGACAAACGCCTAATGTTCATAGCCACCCCTTCTCGCGAATTACGACGTATAGCAAAACACAAACAAAAAATGAACCACTTCCACTCCCCCAGCCGACCTTCATGCCCCTCTAAATAAACTCGAAATTTAGCCTTGTTAAGTTGCTGATGATTTTTGGATAGTACCTTTAATTATTTCCCACATAACATAATAATGATGTAGTTTTGGTTGACAAAGTAACTAGTGAATCTTGCACAATAGATTTGGTTGGAAATTAACTCATACCTGTTACGGCCACTTTGTTTCTATTTCTATTGAGGTATATGCCATTAAATGGGGCATGTATGCATTACTTACTTGCAGGTTCGAAATCATTGTCACCGTTTCTTGAAAATCTGTTCATATTTAAAGTACTGTAGTGTCACTGCATGTCTTGAACCTTTCAGTAACAGTGACGAATGTTTAATTTTATTCAGGCTACTATAACACTAGTTTATTCAGCTTAGGAAGGGCCTCTAACATTTTAAGGCTTTGAACTATCTCAGATATCCCTTTTTGCAGCCGCAGACCCTTCCTAATCTAGAAATATCCAGAATATAATGAAACAAACGTCACTGGTACTGAAAGGGTTAAGGGGGTACATCGAGCCCGGAAGAGGTCAGGGAAGCTTAACCATAAATTGATATATTGTTTATAGGTTGCCAATGAAGGTAATTGCCAAAATTATGCTTATGTGTGTGTGTGTGTGTGTGTGTGTGTGTGTGTGTGTGTGTGTGTGTGTGTGTGTGTGTGTGTGTGTGTGTGTGTGTGTGTGTGTGTGTGTGTGTGTGTGTGTGTGTGTGTGTGTGTGTGTGTGTGTGTGTGTGTGTGTGTGTGTGTGTGTGTTAATCGAGCGATGCCATTAATTAGTATTTAAGGGTATTAGTTTATAGTCTTATCAACCGTAAACTAATTTTTTCTCCACGGATATCACTACACAAATAATAACGCAAAAATAAGTAAATACATAATTTAAAAACAAGCAAACCAGAAGGAAATATTTGAAGGAAGAGTAATATCAGGTGAAAGACAATTGAATTCAAATATATATAGGGTTTTTGTTGACTATAGGGCGTGTTTTATTAAGGGGGGATGGTTCACTCTTTGGGTGATTTGTGCATGTATTCATTATTTTTCTAGTTTCCTCCCTAGACCTTCATCAAATTTACAAAAAACATCCATTAGATCCCCCTTCTAGATTCATTTGTACATTTTTCGGTAGAAAAATGTCCCGGTCGAAGGCCGGTTCTTCCAACATTACAGGCTCACTATCGTTCGCCAGGGAAAAAATCGACTTAAATAAAACGAAAGGTCTAAATATTGACGAAGAAATGGGGCGAAAGGTCTTAAAATTGACTAACTATTGGGGAAAACATCTTAACATCTGAAAACTAATGGGGCTAAACATGAGGGAGAAAGTGGTCCAGAAAACCGGCCCATCCCCCCTTAAGTTAAATATAGGCTTACTTTAACAAACAGATTCAGGTGTCACATACTGTATTACTTTAAATTGCTTGTTATTACAGATTCTTCTACTTTCTGTATTTAGTTCTGTATTTATTTATTTTTTGAGAACCATAATCAAAGTAATTCCAAGTAAATACAGATTTTTTTTGAGTGATATCCATGTTTGTCACAACTTCATTTAAATACCGTATGGTTGAACAATTATCAGTAGTTTATTACTCCATTGTATAAGGTAGCTCGACTAAGTTTTGTTTTGTGTGCGTACAAAGGAGAAGTAGCAACAAATACCAACACGTAATAAGAATGTTGAGATAACTTTGAAAAGTTGACAGAATGAATATAAACACACCATATGAGGAGGAGCACTTTATTGACAACGTTTCGCAGTAACCTGAAGAAGCTATCTGTTGTCAATAAAGTGCTCCTCCTCATATGGTGTTTATACTCAAGCAATAAGAAGATAGGGATGGACAGGAAAGACAAAGGAAAGAATTATGATATAAGTATACATAATAGATTACCTAATATTTTTTTTTACTCAAGAAAGTGGCAGCCATACATAATTAAATAAGCAAACGACAAAGAGATAAACAAGACAAACTAGAACGAAATAGACCAAAGTAAATAGTAATAAAGGGGGTCTGGAGATATACCTCGCAAATGAAAATCTCCCGTTAAAGCAGATATAACAACTTGATCAACAAAGATACACAAGAGTAGATAGCATGGACATACAAAACAAACTATGATAACAAATAAGCAAAAGGCGTTATTGCAGACATAGCATAAGTTTCATTTTCAGAACAAAATTAATTACTTTTGTTGGACTAGCATCAATCGAAAAATAAACAAACATTGCCTTTTAAATAAAAACACAACCAATGTATTTGTTTTGTTTCACGACTGAGTAACAGTAAACAAACCAACCAACCAGGAAGGAGAACTAGCCTAACAAGGAAGAGCCCGACAGACAAACTCGGAAGTGAAAAATGGTAATAATGAAGAACGTAAAACTGAGAAGCAAGAGGGTGCATCAATTTACCGGGAAAGACTACACACTTTCCGGGGATTTCTGACTCATTTTCAACCATCCCCTCCCTCCCGCTCAACCCCCCTATGTCTACTCCCCCCCCCCCCCCCCCCACACACACACACACATTTGTCTACCTCCCTCCCCCCCCTCCCCCTTCTTCTCTCCCCTCCTCCCCCCTCCTCCCCCCTCTCTCTCTCCCTCTCTCTCTACCTCCCTCCCTCCCTCCATCTCTCTACCCCCTCCTCTCCCTCTCTACCTACCTACTTCTTGCCTTTCTCTTACCTCCCTCCCTCCCTCTACCACTACCCCCCCCCCCCTCTCTCTAATTACCTCCCTCGCTACTTCCTTCTCCTCCTCCCCCCCCCCCTCTCCCCCCCCCCCCCTACCTTCTTCTCGTACCCCCATTTTTTTATTTCCTGGTTCTTCCCCTCGCTCTTGACTCTCTCTCTCTCTCCATTCTCTCTCGCAACTCTCTCCTTCTCTCTCCTCCCCCTCTCTCCGCTCTCTCTCTCTCTCTCTCTCTCTCTCTCTCTCTCTCTCTCTCTCTCTCTCTCTCTCTTTTATCCAGTATCCTTCTTGATCTTAACATTATTACTCTTATCCATACTCGTGCCATACTTCCTCTCCTTCCTTCCTTCCTCCCTTTATTCCTTCCTTATTTCCTTCATGTTTTCCTTCCTTCCTTCCATATTTCCTTCCTTCCTTCCTTCCATACTTCCTTCCATATTTCCTTCCTTCCTTCCTTCCATATTTCCTTCCTGTCTTCCTTCCTTCCTTCCATATTTCCTTCCTGTCTTCCTTCCTTCCTTCCATATTTCCTTCCTGCCTTCCTTCCTTCCTTCCATATTTCCTTCCTGCCTTCCTTCCTTCCTTCCATATTTCCTTCCTTCCTTCCTTCATTTATTCTTTACATCCCTCCCATCCTTCATTCCTCCCCTCTCTCTTCGTCCTTTCCTCATTTTGTTCAGTGAAACTCGCCCTCTTCTCTGTCTCATTTAAATATTAGGAAACAAGCAGCCTCGCAAGGACCAATTCATCTCTGTTGCAGGCTGATTTCCTCTGTACATCTTTACACTGCTCATCAATACTTTGCCTCCATCGATGTACACTCTGAAGCCGGTATCACACGAGCGCTGTTTCACTCAACATTTATCCTCAACACTGGTCTGGCAGCTTAATGTGGTCAACATATATTATATTTCGGTTGCCTTAATTAATCTATCATCAGTCTATAGTTTCTGATACCGTTGCAAAATAGTCCAGAAATGTTGCCAGAAAATTGTTGACCATCGAATGTTGACTATAAAAGCTCTCGTGTGATACCGGCTTAAGACACAAATAATCGCCCCTTGTGAAGCTTCGAACAGCATGAACCAACTTTCGAGATTTAGATATTAGGTACTGAAAGGGTTAAGGGGGTACTGCTTGTTTGTTGGCCTGCATATTTATTTATTTACTTCTTGTTGAGTTTCCTCCCTAGACCTCCATCAAGCTTTAAGGGGAGGTTTTTAGTTTGGTCCCTAGATATCCTTCAAACTTAAGATTACACCCCCTTGAGCCCCTTTCAAGATAAATTTGTACATTTTTCGGTAGAAAAATTTCCCGGCTGAAAGCCGGTTCCTCTTAAATTACAGGCTCGCTATCGCTCGCCAGGATAAAATCGACACCTAAATGGCACGAAAGGTTTTAAAATTGACAGAAAGGGGTTGAAAGTTCTTAAAATAGTCAAAATAATGGGGCAAACGTCTTAAAATTAGAAAAACAATGGGGCCAAACATGAGGGAGAAAGGAGTCAAGAAATAAATCCCTCAAGTGGACATCTCCCCTTAAAAATAACACCCTCTAGACCCTCCTTCAAGATAAATTTGTCCCTGCCGGAGGCCGGTTACTACTATAATACAGGCTCGCTATCGCTCGCTAGGAAAATAATCGACACCTAATATGTACGAAAGGTCTTAATATTGACAAAGAAATGGGGCCAAATGTTTTGAAATCGCTAAACTAATGGGGCGAACGTCTTAAAATCTGAAAACTAATGCGGCTAAGCATGAGAAAGAAGGGGGTGGGGGGGGGGGGAGGGGACCAGAAAAACGGCCCCTCTCCCCTTCATCTCCCATTACCTATACGAGGACACATTTTTCGTCATATTTTATTTTGGTGGTTACTTAGACGTTTGTAGTAACACTATCTGATCCGACGTCTTGGGGTTATTATGATCTTTTGTGTTATTATTATTATTATTGGGGTTTTGGCTTGTTTTTGTATTTTTTACCAGTGTCGAGCAATGTATTTTAGTTTGTCCCTTGGGCTGACAAAAACGCCTTCCCAGACTTCCTTAAAAGAAAACAAAATAATAATAATAATATATCTATCTATCTACAGTAGCCCAATCCCCATTTTTTTTTTTTTTGGGGGGGTGGGGATTGGCCGACTCAAGACAGAGCCAGAATAGGGACAACACAAAACACAACAGAAAACAATGAACACAAAAACAAAATACAAATTCACACACATCTAGGTCATCCAGGAGAAGACTCCGAGACCTCGTACCAAATAGGGTTAAGGGGGTAGTGTTTTTTTTTTTTTTTTTTTTTTTGGGGGGGCGTCTATATATGTATTTATTAATGTTATTTTTTAATTTCTTCGCTAGATCTTCACCAAGCTTAAAAAAAACACCCTAGACCCCCCTTCAAGATCAATTTGTAAATTTTTCAATAGAAAAATGTCCCGGCCAAAGGCTGGTTTCTCTTAAAATTTCGCTATCGCTCGCCAGGAAAAAAAAGAAAAGTAAATGGCACGAAAGGTCTTGATATTTATATAGATGTGGGATGAAAGGTTTTAAAATCCTCCCCATTCTTCTCCCCTCCTCCTCTTCCCCCTCCATTCTCCTTCCTCCTCCTCCTCCTCCATTCTCCTCCATTCTCCCCCCCCCCCCCCTTCTTCCCCTTCTGCTGCGTAGTTCAGGAAAAATAGTAATAAAAATAAATGTTTGAAGCCTCTCAGAAGGGGAGGGAGAGAAGAGCAGAGGGGACGGCATGGAGGAGGAGGAGGAGGAGGACGAGGAGGAGGAAGGGAATATGATACTGATGGTGGTGGTGATGGTGGTGGTTGTGATGGTGGTGGTAGTGGTATTGGGGATGGTGGTAATGGTGGTGGTGATGGTGATGATGATGGTGGTGATGGTGGTAGTAGTAGTGGTGGTGGTGGTGGTGGTAATGGTGGTGGTGATTGTATTAGGGATGTCGGTGGTGGTGGTAGTGGTCATGGTGATGGTAGTATTAATCATGATGAAAATGGTGATAATGCGGAAGTTAATAATGGCTATATGGTAGTGTAATGACAATGTGAAAGCTAATAATAACGTTGATCATTATTGTAAGTATATTCTATTATATTTCTATTATATATACTCCGGCCCAATCACCACTTTTCCTATTTTTATTGTATTTTATTTTGTTTGGAGGGGGGGGGGGGCCTCAAGACAGTCGGAATAAGGACAACACAACAGAAAACAATGAACACAAACACAAAATACACATTCACACACATCTAGGTCATCCAGGAGAAGACTCAGAGACCAGGGTCACCAAGTAATACTAATAAGGATTTTGGTGGTGATGGTTATGATGATTGTATTGATTGTGATAAACTATGATTATTGTGATAAACTATGATTATTGTGATAGATTATGATTATTTATTATAACAATCCAGTAGAAAGTGCTTAGCAAGAACTTTGTAAATTCCTCTAAAAACTGACTTTAACTGTTTTTCCTTTGTATTGTCTCTATATTCCAGTTTATTTCGAGAAATAACAAATTATATGCGAAGAAAATAAAAACATGTTAGAAATGAATGTCATTAAATTTGAACTCTAACATTACTAAGAACAAGAATGCTAAATGGAAGAGATGTGTGTGAATTTGTGTTTTGTCTGTGTGTGTTCGTTGTTTTATGTTTTCCCTGTTCTAGCTCTGTCTTGAGTCGGCCACCTCACCTCCCCCCCCCCCCCCCAACAAAAACAAAGAAAAACAAAGGGAAAACAAAGGAAAAAGGGAAAGAAAAAAATAGGAAAAGTGGGGATTGGGCCTAAGTAAATAGATAGATAGATAGGAAGAGATTATTCTGTATATTGCTTACATACTGAATTTTACAGACGTGTTCCATTATCCTGAGACTGAATATTGAAAATGTGAATGTAAAGATATGTTTATGAAGTCAACACGCTACAAGAAATGAAGCATACTAATACTTAAGGGAGACCCCGGGGGGGGGGTTCCCCGTTGTTCTGGTCCTCTTTCCCTCCCGCGTAGCTGTTTATCCAATTAGTTTTGAGATTTTTAGACGTTCGGCCCATTTGTTTGGCGATTTTAGGACCTTTCGTCTCATTTCGTTCTACATTTTAAGACCTATCGTGCCATTTAGGTGTCGATTTTTTTCCTGGCGAGCGATAGCGAGCCTGTATTTGTAAGAGGAACCGGCCTTCGGCCGGGAAATTTTTCTACCGAAAAATGTACAAATTTATCTTGGGGGGGGGGGGGGGGGATATTTTTTCTAAGTTTGAGGGATGTCTAGCGAGGAAACTAAGCATTTATGAATGAATGAATTTATAGGCCAAAAAAGCAGTCTGTGTCCCTTTAATGACTATCTTAACCCTAAAAGGAAAGATTCCGAAAGGTTCTTCCTATGCTGAAACCGGTCAGCTGGGGGTAGAGAGGGTAACTGTGTAACGGCTTCGTGAAATTGTAATGGGCAAGTTATTAAGGGGACACTTGACTGCTTTGTTGGCCTATACATTCATTCATTCATAAATCCTTAATATTCCTTGCTAGACATCTCTCAAACTTAGAAAAACATCCCCTTGACCCTCCCCCCCCCCCCCCCCCCTCCTCAAGATATACATTTGTACATTTTTCGGTATCACTCACCAGGAAAAACTCGACACCTAAATGGCACGATACGTCTTAAAATGTATAACGAAATGGGACGAAAGGTCTTAAAATCGACAAACAAATGGGCCGAACGTCTAAAAAATTAAAACAAATAATGGGACTACACACGAGGGAGAAAGAGGACCAGAAAAACGACCGTCTCCCCTTAACTCCTTCAGCACATTACGTATCTTCTTTTATTCTGGCTAAAATTAGACGATTTTATGCAGTTTATATAGGGCCTATATGTTATTTTATGCAGTTTATATAGGGCCTATATGTTATTTTATGCAGTTTATATAGGGCCTATATGTTATTTTATGCAGTTTATATAGGGCCTATATGTTATTTTATGCAGTTTATATAGGGCCTATATGTTATTTTATGCAGTTTATATAGGGCCTATATGTTATTTTATGCAGGTTATATAGGGCCTATATGTATTGTTAGGCAAGGTTGAATAGGCCTATATGTTATTTGTATAATGCAGTTTATATAGGGCCTATATGTTATTTTATGCAGTTTATATAGGGCCTATATGTTATATTATGCAGTTTATATAGGGCCTATATGTTATATTATGCAGTTTATATAGGGCCTATATGTTATTCAGAAGATTTGTTTTAGATCGTGTTTACCTCTTTTAGTACTAAATGTAGATTATAAGCTAACGAAAACGTTTAAGGGGAGGTTTTTAGTTTGTTTCCTACTCCTCCAGCAATCTAAAAATGTCACCCCCTTGACCCCTTTTCAAGATAAATTTGTAAATTTTTCGGTAGAAAAATTTAAACTCTTAAATTACAGGCTCGCTATCGCTCGCCAGGATAAAATCGACACCTAAATGGCACGAAAGATCTTAAAATTGACAGAATGGGGCGTAAATTCTTAACATCGCCAAACTAATGGGGCGAACGTCTTAAAATCTTAAAAGCAACGGGGCTAGACATGAGGGAGAAAGGGGTCAAGAAAAAAGTCCCTCAAGTGGATATCTCCCCTTAATGGTAACCAAGACATGACGTCATCGTGTTGAAGGGGTTACCAAGACATATATGTGTGTGTGTGTCATGGCAGAATCACAACAGGAGCATATGTATGTTCAAGGTAAATTTATATATATAGCCAGCCTCTTTATTGTCAGCGTTGCCTTGCCTACCCCATCCCTTATTAGTGCTTATTTGCCATTAATGTCAGCAAATAGACCGAAGTAGAATTATTTATATTTTACTCAATGTTAATAATGCTCTAATTAATAAAATAAAATAAATACAAATAGTTCTCAGACCAAAGGTGTCTACAAAATATGCCAGACACAAATGATCGATAAATACCCCCCCCCCCCATTTTCTTTACAAATGAAAAAATAAAAATAAACAATAATTTTGATTATTTCAGTCGAGCTACTGGCAGAGAGTTACACATAGTTACACAGCTAGTCAGCCCACATAGACCTTGCAGTCCCTACTCGGTGGTCCGGCCTTAATACTACTAGACAGGGACAGTTTATAGTAGAAGAAAGGGACAGCAAAGTAGAAGGATCTCTCCCCACCCTCCGCTCTCTCCGGAAAGTTTTTATAAAGTATAGAAAGAAATTAGTCTGAAAGGAAATTTGCTCATACCTACTGATTAATTCATATATTTTCCAGTCTCCATCAGATGATCTTCCAGTCTCTTCTTAAACGAATCAACTGCATTATTATCGACCACCTCCCTTGGTAAAGAGAGAGAGAGAGAGAGAGAGAGAGAGAGAGAACAACTGACACACTAACAGAGATACGCTAACAACCACAATGTCAATCGCACAAACAAACAAGGCCAAAGAACTAAACTCCGAGAAAAAAACGGAACGCAAAGAATAGAACAAATAGAATAAAAGAGGCTAATGA